>OZ059904.1:2268559-2461059 GCA_964057215.1 Oscheius myriophilus
AAAGTTGTGTACAACATACATGTACATAAACAAATTGTGTAGAAACTGATCGCAAAGTATACAAATTTTGTTACAGAAGACAGAAAATAATTAAAAACGAAAATTCACTTTTCGTGACGAAACCCCCAGCATATTTGCTGTTGGGCCTGCATTGTCATTTCTGCTTTCAATTTCCCCTTTTCTAGTTGGAGTTCTAGAATATTGATTGTATGGACCTAAAAAATTACTTTAATTTCCCAATTTGCAATTAATTACCCGTCCAATTAGCCGGTTTTTCACAAATTAGACAGATCGGCGGTCTAACGTTAATTGGAACCTGTCGATGGTGTCTGCAGTTATCAGATAGGATCCACCTAAAAAGTTAATTTGTTTTCAAATTGAAACCCACTCGAATCCTGGATTTGGTTTTCCGACCAATGTCCAAATTTCACAACTTGGACACTTTACACAGACATGATCGTCATGGAGATTTGAAGCAATGGGAATTTGATGTCTGCATTTCCAGCATTCCATTTCTGAACATACATTTTTTATTGTAAAACCGACGGGAAAGTTAAATTTCGAAAATTTCGAATATAAACGGCAAAAAAATACTTCGATGGCAGAAAAAGTCGCATTTTCAAAACGTTTCTGCACATTTGCCATGTATTCAAACGAAAGTGAAAAAGAGATTCTTGTGGATAGTATATTTCATTACTTTTTCGAAAAAAATTTCCTATTTTTCGATAGTTCTGACCAAAATATATGGCTTATTCCTGAAACGTTGAAAATTTGATATTAAACTGATTTAATGTAAGGGGTTTCGTTTTTGTTAACGTTTTTCAAACTAAAAGTTAAGGTGCTCATAGGACAGATTGGAAATTTTTGTCTCCGATTCAGTTAATTTGTTTACTGCTGGCTACTTAGAACCCAAAAAGTTTAAAAACCCCTTTACATTGACATTTTTCCTTTTCACAGCGAAACAATGGCACTTTAATTTGAAAGTTAATACCTCCTTTCGTAAATAGAAATCACAAAAATGTGTGAATTTTTCAGTTTTAGGGGTACCAAGGTTGTTGTGGGTCACTTTTTTTTTATAGAAAAACAATTTGTCATTCAATTTTCCGTTGTAAGTTGAAAATCTTGTTTTCCAAATTTTTGAAAAATTTGATTGGAACATTGAAAAGCGCGTATTCAACCAGGTTTACAAAGCGGGTACCCCTTTCCCCGAGAACATTGAGACGGTGCTGCGGGGGTCGGTTTTGTCAAACGCTTTCTCGGCAAAAATCGGCGGAAACAGCAGTTTTCGTCGTTTGAAAAGAATTTTTCAAAGCTTTGGAATACAATACTTTCATTTTCTTTTACGAATAGAATATAAAAACCAGAGCCAAAATGCCAAATGCAAATAGGCAGCGATAAAGCTGCTTTTCTCTTCGTCTCTCCGTTTTGCACGCTCTCTCGGCTGAGAATCGCACCTCAGCTGCTATAGCGCCAATTTGGCTGGATTTCTAATTGGTGATAGCTTTATTTTTACAAAAATTTAACAACAGATTTTAAAAAGTTGTTTGGAAGGTTTTCAAAAATTTCACGACGAACAAAATTTACCGTATTCTCCAGGAAACACTGTCCACGGATTCTCCACTTCAATTGCTTTTTTGAATTCGTCAAAACTGAAAGTTTTTCCTGAATTCAACATAAAATGAAAGTTTATGAAATAAATACCTTCGCTAGTACTAATTTCCCCATTAACTAGAGAAACTTTTTGCTCCATCCACTGAAAGGGTCCCACAACGGCTTTCAAAAGATTTTCTTCTTCTCTTATTTTTCTCTCCTCTTGTTTTTCTTCTTTTTCTCCACTTTTCGTTACACGGACGTGAATTTCTTTTTGAATTTTCTGAACTTCGTTTTGAGCCTTGACAATTGAAATTACTAAAAAAAAATAACAGAATCAGCGGGGATTTTTGAAAAAATTCTCACACGCAGGGTGAAAATCGTCGACTTTTCTACCAACATTTCGCATAACTTCGGACAGATCTTCGACTGAATTTTAATTATTGTAGGTTTTTTTTTAGAATTATACCATTAGATTCCCCAGATTCTCTCAATTTTTCCACTAATTGAATGATATTTTCAACTTTGGTGTCCAGAAACTCGACTTTTTCAAACAGCTTTTCCACTAAAAAATCTTTTTTGATTTTCAAAGTTAAAAATTTCCCACTTTTCAGTCTGGTTTCACTTTGTCCTATTCCGATTTTCATGAGTTTTTCCATAATTTCAGCATTGGTAACTTCCACTAAAACTTAAATTTAAGACAAAATTCAGATTTCAACATCTAAAACTAATCTGCAAAAAGAGCAAAACCCACTTGTTTGTAAAGCTGGCGGCTTCAGCGATCAATGAGAAATGAGATATCAGTTTGGGTTGTTTTGAAGTTTGCTTAGATGATAAGAAGGGTTGCCGAAGCTTCAATAACAAACTGATAAAACAAGTCAATATTTCAGGCCAAAGAAATTTTTTTAGTGGAATCTCATAATTAATTTTGAGGAAAAAACCTTTCTAGTTGGCCGGATAATTAAAATGCAAGAAGAATAAAAATCTACAAAAACGCATTTGATGTCATTTTCCAATTAGCCGTTTTCACAATTTCCCAAAAGGGAAAAGAGAATCACACTTTGTTTTTGAAAAACCGTTTTGCTATGTTTTCGATTTTTTTACAAACTTAGATCGGTAATAGTTTTTTGTGACAAATATTCATTTAATTCAATTTCAGCAGTTGCCTAGCTTGATCGAAAAATTGCCAAAATGTAGAACAACAGTGAAAACAGGAGAAATATTAATTGTAAAAAAGCATAAATTCGGAAAAGTCCTGGAGTGAATGATAGTAAAATGACGTCATAAAATAAAAAATCGAACAAAACTAAGTTTGCGACAATCGAACACTTTTAAACTGACTTATTGGTGTTAAAAAAAACTGTATGAAATCGAAATCAAATTTCTTTCGAAAAACTTGCAACTTTACCGTGAGGTGTAATTTTTGAAAGTTTAAATCTTTAAAAAGCCAATTAGCAATCAACTGTCCAAATCCACAGTAGACAAACACAAGAAAATCTTTCGATTATGTTTGTTGCTGTATTTTTTGTTCGAAAAAGCCGACGCTTTTCATTTTCGCGTTTTCCCACGCCCTTGGGTGACAATCGGGCTTCCGCGTGCTTCCAATCGCTTGAACTTCGATTTCACCCGGTCTGATGTACCGATAGCATCTTTGAACATAGCGTTCCGTACACCCACTTTCACATAAATTAGTGTTTCAATCACAAAAAGTCTTCACTTTCTAAAACATTTCCATAAAATTTGAGATTGAAAAGTATTTTTATGAAAGGTTTTAGAATTGTCCTTTTCTTGATTTTATTACATTTTATTATATTAAATTTCCCTTTTGAAACCGGAACACAAACATTTTTTGTTTGTTTTCACGAATATCATTTCTCAATTTTTCTTTTTTTTTTCATTTCAGCGCCCCCGACGCAATTTTTCCACCGGCTTTCCCTTTCTCTTTCTCTGTTTAGAAGAATCAAACAACCTAACACCGCTGGAAGTTTCAGAAGAACCATCCAGTCAGATTTCCACCCACACGACCAGGGTTCGATCCCGGACGGTGAAAATCATTTTGCACAAATGTTGACTACCATGTTAATATTAAGCACTATTAGGGTATTCAAAGCAGTTTAAAAATTTACTATGCCAATTTATACAAAATTTAAAATTGTATTTTTCATTCAAGGGCCGGCCGGACCTGTCCGGACCGTCCATCCCGCGGCAGGGCCGTCATTTGAGAACCCTGTCCAAAAGTTCGCATCTGCTCCGTCCCAAATGTTTTTGCGATTTTGAAGAGAAGGTATATTATATAATATCTTGTGGCACTCCAAAAATTGTGCATTTGTCGGTAAAGTGCACATTTTCCTAGTCATAATCGTTTTGCGCAATGTTCACAGCGAAACTGAGTCACAGGCGGTGTCGTCCCTTTCTGAATTGCGATTGCGCCGCGTTAATCATTTTGTGAATGGTTTCTGACAGTTTCTGACAGTATCGAATCCTTTTTGTTCGAAATGACAATGAAAAGAATGTTTTTGAGAGCTATAGTTGGCGCCAAACGGGCATCATGCCAATTTTTGCCTTTATTCTCTGTTGATGTTCAATTTGATTACGATTATATGCTAATCTAATATCAACAGAGAATAACGGAACGAACTTGGCATGATGCCCGTTTGGCGATAGCTATAATTGTTCTTTTCTGCAATACTATAACTGGAATGAAGAAATGTCAGTTCCAAGGCTAACTGCCGCAGAGATCGGCACAGTTCCCACCATGTCTAATTACTGCGCAAAAAGAATGTTGCGCCTGCTCAACAGGGGGCGCCCGCGCCGACTGTGTTTATCACATATGTCTTCTTTACAGGCTGACCGCGGATTTATGCAACCGCGCGCCTGTTCGGAGCAGACCGGCAGAACAAATCGATCGTCGGATCCAATCGTAAGAACAACACAACAGAACACCACAACGTGTCTTTAACTTCTGTTTAGCTGTCTGTTTTTTGGTTCCCTTCTCTTATGGGCTCCTATTTCCTCTCACTCTCTCTCTCTCTCTCTCTCTCTCTCTCTCTCTCTCTCTTTCTTTCTTTCATTCCTCTCCCTTACTCCGATTCCCAACCCACCAATTTCTTTTTCACCTCCTGTCCGGCGCACCATGTCACACAGCTACTTCGGACAATTAAATTCATTCCTTCACAGTCGAAATAACTAAAAATTGTGCAAAATTCTTTTTTGACAATTCTTCTCCCACTTTTTATAACTATTTATTTTTCCCATTAATGAATCTAGTCGTTATGTAGTACTCTATTTTTCTAAGTCCTATTTTAAGTCTACATTGTTTTTGTCACATCACCCACATTTTCTCCCTCTTTTTCTTTTTTACACTCTCTCTCTATGTTTGTCTCATTCTCTCTCTCTCTCTCTCCCTCCCTCTCTCTCTCTCTCTCTCTCTCTCTCTTTGTATCTCTGTTATGTATTTATTCTCTTTATTTCAGCCACAATGCATAATAAATGTAGTTGCTGTAATAAAAAGCTTCACTCCCACTCATCAACAAGTATATCAACAAAGCCAGTCTCCAGAACCATACTAGCCAAGGGTTTTATAACCACAGTTAAAATTAAAAACCGGGATTGGTATTTAATAGGTAAATTTCATTTCTTCTCCTTTATAACCTTGATTTGTTTTTAGGAAACGGCCATTTATTACTTTCGGGTGAATGTTCCACAAGAAAAACGAATTGTGGTAATCTCACTTACGGCTATGGTTTTCTTGAAATCAATGTTTTTCCACTCGTACCTGTGCAACTCAACGGAATGATTCCAATGCCAACTGAAAGTAGGTTCAACTTAGTTCAGCTCGATTATTGATTTTTAGAGTATGTAATTGTTTTTGGTGGAATGTTTCTGGCTTTCATTGGTTACGATCAGATATTTGCTGGAGGAGACCTCTGCCGGTCTAGGGTAATTTCAACTGGGCGAATTATCATTGGAGGAAGGAGGATTGGACCTGGATAAAGAAAAGTAAAAATTAAAATGAAAGTCTGCTTCAGATTCAAGTATTCTTTGACAATGGGAGTTTTGAAACCCTGGATATTAAATTGAAAAGAGTGCTGAGCGTTTAAAAAACTGGAGCGAGGAAATTGGCTTTGAATGGTGCTAAGGTTAGTTTTTCCTCTTAGGAAACCCTTTTGGCTTTCTGAATTTATGCTTTCATGTCTCTCTAAATTTGTACCTCTGTCTGTCAATCACTTTGTATATGTGTCTCAATCTTCCTCTCCCTTCCCCCCTCTCTCTCTCTCTCTCTCTCTCTCTCTCTCTCTCTTTCTCTCTTTTTCTTTCTCGCTCACATCCTGATTCCTTCTGTATTTCTCTGTCTCGGTGGGCCTCTCCCCGTTTCTGTCTCGCCATTCCTCTTTCTCCATTCCAACCCCTTTCTCAGTAATTTTTAACTCTCTCTGTTCTGTCTCCCTTTATTTAGTTTATTGTATATCTATGTGTTTGCTCTCTCTCTCTCTCTTTCTGTCTATCTGTCTCTGTCTCTCTCTGCTTCTCTCACTACGTCTCTCACTATGTCCCTCACAGCCCTCGATGTCTATCTTTCTCTAAGGATTTTCTATGTTTCTCTGACATCTCTCATTTAAATTTCGTCGTCCTAATTTTTTTCCTGCCTCATTTTTTTGTTGTTTTCTGTCGCTCTTTCGGAGTTTGTTTCAGTCGTTTTTCTTTTCAAGCTGAAAATTCTACCACCTACAATCCAAAAATTTTCATCGAATGATTTTCGTATGGGTCTTTTCAGGCTTCTGTATATATGCCTCCACGTCTCTCTCTATCAAATTGTACATCTGTATCTTTGCCTATCTGTGTGTCAGTCTCTTACTTATTCTATGTCTCTTTAACTTACTATTTGTTTTTTTCTCTGCCTTTCTGTCTCTCTTCTGTTATTTTATGACTTTCTGTCTGACTGTTTAGTTTCGGTCTTCATGTCTGTCAATGTCTCTTTTTCTTTTCTGCCTCTGGGCTTGTTCCATCCTCTGATTTAACAATCGTTGCTCATTACTGCTGGCTTCACCATACGACGCCTGATCACTCTCATTATGTCTAATATTCCCAAATCTTTATGTTTGCGTCGCTGCAGCATTTTTTAATTTCCGAATTTCAATCTGCAATCTTTATTGTTTTTCTAATTTCCTGACCTGATTTTTAGATCATTTCAATGGTGGACTTTAACGGTCCAGTATTTCTTGGTACCAGTTCGAGCCAAATGATCACCCCTCAAGGAAAAGTTCTCCTTCCAAGTGACTCGTCAAGAGGAGCTGTTCTCCAACTAACTGTCATTTCCGAAACCCTCATTGCGGTTTTATTTCAAAACCGTTTCCTGGGTCTTCTGGATACTAGATATCACGCCCTCAGGAGGTAAATTTTAAACCTTTTAGACGTATTACCCTTTTCAGTGTGCATGACGGTCACTTTACAGCAATAGAAACTGTTTATCAAGGAAATGTTATCATAGCAGGATGTGAAGTAAAGCGATTTTCGAACAAACCAAACAAATAAGTTTAGGACGGAACCCTGCAATCGTTTCGGGTTGACATGAAAAAAGCGCGTCTAATTTCTGAAGTCGTGTCAAAAGCTGTTGATATGAATTGTAAAGTGCCTATCGACAGCAATGCTCTTGTGAGTTTTTTGCATTGACAAATGATGGATGGCTTTCAGGCCCTCTCTAACTCAATGGGAGAGCTCCAAACAATAGGAAGATCGGCATTCATTCAAAGACATAGAAAACTGGATAGAGCTACATGGCTGGCAGATGAGGGATCTTGTTACGTTAAGACAACTACAGATGAATGGTTCAAACTGAAAGATGGAGTGCTGTAAGTTGAGAGCGAGGAAGTGAGTGAGTGAGTGAGGAAGTGAGTGAGTGAGTGAGGAAGTGAGTGAGTGAGTGAGTGAGTGAGTGAGTGAGTGAGTGAGTGAGTGAGTGAGTGAGTGAGTGAGTGAGTGAGTGAGTGAGTGAGTGAGTGAGTGAGTGAGTGAGTGAGTGAGTGAGTGAGTGAGTGAGTGAGTGAGTGAGTGAGTGAGTGAGTGAGTGAGTGAGTGAGTGAGTGAGTGAGTGAGTGAGTGAGTGAGTGAGTGAGTGAGTGAGTGAGTGAGTGAGTGAGTGAGTGAGTGAGTGAGTGAGTGAGTGGGTGAGTGAGTGAGTGAGTGAGTGAGTGAGTGAGTGAGTGAGTGAGTGAGTGAGTGAGTGAGTGAGTGAGTGAGTGAGTGAGTGAGTGAGTGAGTGAGTGAGTGAGTGAGTGAGTGAGTGAGTGAGTGAGTGAGTGAGTGAGTGAGTGAGTGAGTGAGTGAGTGAGTGAGTGAGTGAGTGAGTGAGTGAGTGAGTGAGTAAGTGAGGGAGTGAGGAAGTGGGGGAGTGAGGAAGTGAGTAACTCAGTGAGTTTTTCAGGTTTCACCAAACGGGTTCCCCTGCAAAGATCAACAACTGGAAACAAATCGCACCTGGCCCTTTTCACAAACTGAAACACTTTCGCGATCCGGTTACTTCAAACGAGGAAGTTTACGCTTATGGAAAATATGAAATCTTTATCAAATACATTGGTTTGTCTTTTTTCAGCGCCAAGTCGCAAATCAATTTTAGGGGATGAAGGGCGAAGTGCTCCAATAACAACGTCAAAACCTATTTCGAAGGTCTTTTCTTTTCGTGGATATGTTTTGTTTCAGTGCGGAGATGAAGTGGTATAAGTAATACAAAATCACAAAGGTTGTTGCTTTCAGACAATATTCTTTGTTAAAGGTGAAACGAAGCAGAAAGTTGTTTGTACAATCAAAATCGAAGGGGGAAGTCTTGTAACTGCATTTTCCATCTGCAAGGTTAGTTATTATTACAATTGTATTAACACGCACGCACGCAAACATTCACACACGCACACACGCACACACGCACACACGCACACACTCACACACTCACACACTCACACACTTTTTTTCAGGTTACAGTTGAGGACCTAAAAACTGAACACCCCTTTGTAATTTGTCTCCAAAATGGCAGCATCTTCACATTACATAAATCGAACCCTTCCAACATTTCTCAGGTACTTCATTTAAAAACAGCCAACTTTAATTCTCTTTTCATAGCCTTACAAATTCACAATTGTTACAAAGCTTTCCAAAGACTTTGTCGTTTCGATTGGTTTTTCCAACCACTGCATAGATTTTTTGACCGCAAAGTCGAAGTATATCAGTTATTTCACAAATGGTTAGTTTTCTGGCAATTATAGGGAAAAAGTGGATTTAGATACACCGGGAACTGAAGCCAAAGACGGTAAATTTGTTAGTGCCATGACAACGTAAGTGTTCATTTTTTAAGTGTAATTTCTTATTTTATGAACTACCGAAGAGCTCTGGGAAGCGGTTATCAGACCATGAAGTTAGGCAACTGGCCGGTACTTATTGGGTTTAAAAATGTTGGTTTTCAATAATCTGATTATATTTATTTTTTTCTTAGAACACGATCAACATTTATTTTCGAAACAGCGATATGCTATTTTCCTTTGAGACATTTGGACCCAAGTACTGGTATTTCGTGGAGGCACATCAGAAAAATCTTAAATTGTGTTATAGTATGGGTGGAGTAAGTGTGATTTTGCTGGCGATATAACTACAGATGTTCAGATTCTCATGGAACGGGTAATCCCTTGTGCTACTCGCTATATTGAAATGGACTTTCCTCACATTTCGAGGATTTTATGTGGAGTTGTTCTCGGAAAAGATTCAAGCTGTGCAAATCGGGGAGAGCTTATTCTGACAGGCGATGACCGAGGAACGCTGTGTCTTTTCTATTGCATGAGTACAGGTGAGAGAGAGAGAAAGGGGGAAAGAGAGAGAAAGAGAGAGAGAGAGAGAGAGAGAGAGAGAGAGAGAGAGATAGAGATAGAGAGAGATATATAGAGCGAGAGAGATATAGAGAGAGAGAAAAAGAGAGAGAGAGAAAGACAAGTCTTACAATTGAATGTGGAAAGCGACGCTAAAGCTGAAACCATTTGAATTTCATTACGACGTAAACATAATACGTACCCAAATGTTTCATGAGTTTTTTTTTAAAGATAATTTTTTTTGAAACCCCCCAAATAAACAAATATAAAGAACAATAGCTTTATGAGGTATTCACATTCCAAAGTCATTTGAATTTTGCACAGGAAAACATGAAAATAACAGAAAATATACACGTTTAGCAAAAATTGCCCCGAAAATGGCTTTTTGCAGCGGAGCGCGCGCTTTGGCAGTGGAGCGCGAAACTTTTAGGCAGAGTAAACATTATGTTTTTAAAATATAATTGTAAACGAGTGGAGTTACAGATACTGATTTTTTAAAAAGAAAACAGAATACTTTGTTTATTCAATTAATTTAGGGTGTTAGCGCCCAAATTTTGACGAAGAATTAGAAACCCGTTAATATTCAAAGAATCTTAATTGTCCGCGCTAGTTTCGACTTTTTATTTTTAAGAAAACAGTTTTGTGAGGCCATTTGTTGCGACAATATTTTTTCTGTTGCGATGAATTTTCTTTTTTCCGTTTTTGCTATCATTCTGCTATGCATTACATAGGAAATCTCTTTTTTTTGCTTATAAGTTGTAGCTTTTTACTTATTACATTATGTCGTGTCATGTCGCATGGTACTTGATGTTTAAAGTAGAAATTTTCCTGAATTGGGGCGCGAACCATCAAAATGAGATTGTCTTAACATTTTGGACAACGCTCGCGAGGCGGTCCTACTTAGTCCGAGCCTAAATTGTTCAATTTCAGACAAAGGTCGCGAAAACTGAACATAACATCTCCCTTTAACAATTCATAACACACACCTATGCGGCCGCAGTCCACCAAATTATGCGGACGAGGGAAGCAAACCCGTGCGGCCGCAGGCCTCCAAACGCCTGGTATTGAAAGATGAACTCAATCGGTTACGGAGAGCAATAAAATGAGGGATCATTCACAAACAAACTGAGGTTTACATAGAAAGTTGAATATGAAGAGAAAAACAGTGTGAGAAACTCATTTTTCAGACTGGAAACTGGAGTGCTACTGTGAGCATAGACTAAATGGATCCATTCGAGCGATTGCCGTCGCTGGTAGTTTTGTCGCAGTCGGTACCTCCACAGGCTTCCTTCATGTCTACGACTACAGAAGATCATGTAAAAACAGTAAAAGATCCATTTCAACTCAAATTTAGACCTTTATCCTCATGCAATGTGGAAATTTTCCCACCCTGTTACGGCTTTGCGATTCGAATGGGGTGAAAGTTTTGGTTCTTTGCTGAACAACAGCATTGCCGTGTTTTTGGCCAACGGCCAACTGAGGTAAGGTTGATCTGACTGAATTTCAAAAAACGACTTTCAGGAATGTTGAATGTTTCTTATCAAACGAATCATTGTTGAAAGTTACAAAGATTGGATGGATCAACATTGAGAACGTTACTTGGTTGTCGCGAGGCCACGAACTAGAGAAGTTCCCGTTTTACGGAATCACGAAAGACGGAGTTGGATTCAATGCGAAAACACAAACAAGCATAGTGAACGCTGGGGGTTACCTAACCTTGAAACTTAACCCAAAGAACCATTTATCGGAATACTACCTTACTGTAAACCGTTCCTTAGGACATCGCTAAATTCAAAAATAACACTTTGAAGTATGCAATATTAACCACAAACGCGCCGCGATGCGTACAAAACTTAGCAAAGTAAAAAAAAACGGGAAAACGTATTATTCGGTGCTTTCACGAACTTTAACGCATCGAGTTATTTTTGAATTCAGCATAGAAAATTCACCTAGAAATACTCAATTGAAGAAAAACACCAAAAATGTTATAAACGACTCCTGAAACATTGGAACCAAAAAATTGAATTTTTTTGACATTTTTGGTTTTGGACGTTTTTTATATACATTCATATACACATTCAAGTGGATTTTTCGGAAATACGGTCACCTTCGAATTTTGATTTGAAAAACTTATTCGATGTTAACAGTTACGTAGAATTCAAAAATGGAACTATCTTTTTTGCACGAAATTTAGTGAAAGGTCGAAAACCTCGAAAAACCCGTTTTTTTGAACGGGTTTTCGCGTCTCACTCTTTTTACGATCCAAATTCGTGGTAGGTCCAAAAGTTAAAGTTTTAGACAATGGAATTTGCTACAAAATGGTTTTTTTTAAACTTTATTTTGGACTCCGTTGAAAATTTTACAGTACCATTTTGGGCAGATACCGTAACCCGGGTGAAAATTTTTTTTTCGGACCATTTTTTTCGGAACAAGTGTCAGGTTAAGGTGTTTTTGCTATAGGAAGGTTGTACACAAAATTTCAGCCCAATCGATTTTGAAAAGTTCTGACTCTGTGTATACAGGCCTTGCTCGAGTTTTACAGAGACGGCGTCTTAAGAACTTTATTATGAACTTTAAAGATTAACTTAACTCACGTTTTCAGAAAGACCTCTTCAGTTACTTTGCCTGTAATACCGACGAATGTGAAGGATATATACCATTCAGTAATAAGGAAAACTTTCTTCTTCCAATCTGCGCTGGATATCCGAATGGACTTTTTATACATTTGGTGTATAACGACGCCACCAAATCAGTCCATTCATGTTATGGGGATCAGCTACACTCCTTAGCCATAATTGGTATTTTATTATATTTTTGGCGCATCACTTTTTTAGATGTTGTTAACTGGGTCAATGGAATTACTCTTTTCATTGCAACGCTGGATATTTCTGGTTTGGTTGTTGTTAGGAAATTCAATTGTTATGAGAAGAGAATCGTTAGTTTTTGAAGATGCGGCAACACACGCACACGCACACGCACACGCACACGCACACGCACACGCACACGCACACGCACACGCACACGCACACGCACACGCACACGCACACGCACACGCACACGCACACGCACACGCACACGCACACGCACACGCACACGCACACGCACACGCACACGCACACGCACACGCACACGCACACGCACACGCACACGCACACGCACACGCACACGCACACGCACACGCACACGCACACGCACACGCACACGCACACGCACACGCACACGCACACGCACACGCACACGCACACGCACACGCACACGCACACGCACACGCACACGCACACGCACACGCACACGCACACGCACACGCACACGCACACGCACACGCACACGCACACGCACACGCACACGCACACGCACACGCACACGCACACGCACACGCACACGCACACGCACACGCACACGCACACGCACACGCACACGCACACGCACACGCACACGCACACGCACACGCACACGCACACGCACACGCACACGCACACGCACACGCACACGCACACGCACACGCACACGCACACGCACACGCACACGCACACGCACACGCACACGCACACGCACACGCACACGCACACGCACACGCACACGCACACGCACACGCACACGCACACGCACACGCACACGCACACGCACACGCACACGCACACGCACACGCACACGCACACGCACACGCACACGCACACGCACACGCACACGCACACACACACGCACACGCACACGCACACGCACACGCACACGCACACGCACACGCACACGCACACGCACACGCACACGCACACGCACACGCACACGCACACGCACACGCACACGCACACGCACACGCACACGCACACGCACACGCACACGCACACGCACACGCACACGCACACGCACACGCACACGCACACGCACACGCACACGCACACGCACACGCACACGCACACGCACACGCACACGCACACGCACACGCACACGCACACGCACACGCACACGCACACGCACACGCACACGCACACGCACACGCACACGCACACGCACACGCACACGCACACGCACACGCACACGCACACGCACACGCACACGCACACGCACACGCACACGCACACGCACACGCACACGCACACGCACACGCACACGCACACGCACACGCACACGCACACGCACACGCACACGCACACGCACACGCACACGCACACGCACACGCACACGCACACGCACACGCACACGCACACGCACACGCACACGCACACGCACACGCACACGCACACGCACACGCACACGCACACGCACACGCACACGCACACGCCAGAAACATGAAATACAGACACAATTTGAAATTGAAGGTCCCTTCACGTCATAAACCTCAGAAGCTGTATACTGCAGTACCCAAACCAACGAAGATGCTGTTCTTACCAACAATGTAAAATGACACTTTCCGGTTAACGTAAATATTTTTTAGGCAAGAGCTTATAGTTTTGGGTGAAGGAATGGCAACAGTTGAGGTGGATAAATCAACCAACGGCAGGGATGCAGTGCCATTGGCATTCGAAATTAATCCGGAGTCATCCTTGTTTATTGTTGACTAAAATGTTAAAGATGTATGTAAATATAATAAAATGCATAATTAAAAAAGATGCAATTTTTTTTCACTTTTTACCGCTGTCATTTGAAGTTGATCTGCAATCGTCCTTGTTCATTGTTGACTGAATCTATTAAGAAAATGAATGTAAATAAGACAGCTACAGGCCCTCGTTCAAAAAACCTAAAATTAGAAAAAAAAGTTTTACAAAAAAGTTTTGTTGACGGGGATCGAACTAGAATCGCCAGTCCCATCTCTTATCCACTCTGCCAAAAATTATTTAGGCTAGTTCAAATCCTCTTTAACGCAGTATCTTTTACACAATTAGAACTATGCTTTCAAACAAAAACAACTTAACTAATTGACTTTGAAAAGAGTTTTACTAAAATTTTTAATTGTTTTAATCACGGGGCTGGCCCGGGCCGGCCGCTTCCAAATTTGCTCGGTCCGGCCCGGCCCGGCCCGGCTCGGCTCCAGTTTTTGCCGCCCCTGCCGGCGGTCAATGATCTATTGCTCTCATTAGTAATTACCTTTCTTGTGACATAACACATAGCAATAAACGTCGATAAAAAATTCACAGCTGCCATAGACTGCTGAAATACCTGCTTATATATCTCTAAAAAATGTTTTTCAAGTGAATATTTGAGATTCTCGTAACAACTTTCAACGAATTTCAATGTTAAAATCAATAATACAATTTTTTACCTTGAATGTTATAACAATTAATTCTTTTACTGATACAAAAATGTTCTTTTCATAACAAAATACTTGTTTTTCATGTTTTGAACATCTTTCAGCGTGTGTGAACCGCGAAAAAAAACAACCATGTTTATTTTTAAAATAAAAAATCCGATGATTAATTGACAAAATCATGATGAAATGAAAAGTACATTTGTCTTTTAATATTTTACATTTCACCACGTTTAAACGGGTACAATTTTCTTTTTTTTCTCTCTTAAAACCAAAATATCTTGTTAGCGAACGAAAAAGGGCTTAGTAACCTGAAAATATTTTTCACATTTTTTTTAAAACTTTTAAATTCAATTCCAAACATCTTAAATACAGCAATCAACTTTTCCTGTTAATCTTTAGGTTTTTTGTATCCGCCGTCTGTAACTCTTTTTGTAGTTTTGTTTGCACCCACGCTTTTCGCCTATTTGTCATTACAATTCGAAAACACAGATGGCGTTCTTTTCAAAAGTGACACATTTTTCCAACTACAAAAAAACAATATTTTTTCGCTCCACCTGTTTACATATTTCGTATTCTTCCAACTCTTCTATTCAGAGCTTTATTTAAGGCGCAAAGATGAAAGAATGTCCTCCCTTCGACACTAATTATCACCTTTTAAAACTATATGATTCAATTTTATTAATAACTTCAATGACAGTGAACTTTTTCGTCATTTTCTGTATCACTTTCCGCTCACCAAAGGAAATGCGGAGATATCGGTGGTACCTGCTTTATCATCAGATTGTAGCAACAATTTTGGATTTTTACGTAAGTTTTGAAAAACTTTTGTTTTTTTGTTATGGTAAAATTGAAATTTTCAGCTTTCTTGTCTAATGATTCCCTACATTTTAATTCCTCTACCGATATTTTTAAACTTCGGTGTGCTGGGAAATTTTTTATCAGCTCGTTTAATTATGGTTACTGCTTTGGTTCTATTCTACTTTTCACTAACTTCTTCTGTGCATCTTTTTTACTACCGATACTTAGTGGCTAATGGGAAGGAAGTTTTCAACAAAAAGCAAAAACTGATTATTTTGTTGTTTTACACTTTGTCTTGTTTTCCAGCTGTTTATACTTCGCTCCTTGAAGATGACGCATCGAGTTTACTTCTTAAAATGGAAAAGGTGAGCAGAATTTTTTATTTGTCAATTAATGTCGTAAGGGAAAAAATTTCCTATAAAAAACATTCAAATTAACCTCAAAACTTTGCAGTCAAGTTACAAAGCGAAATTTCGCTTAGAAAAATAAGCAAAAACTGATCCCCCAACGAAAAACATAGATCATACATAATTAGGGCAGAGCTTATCGCCAAACTCGGCGCCTTTTGTTTTTAAATTCAAAACGAGTTAGCAAACTTATTCAAAAATGCTCACAAAACGTAGAGCTCACAATGTTGTAAAGGAAATCTTAGTAAAATGTCGAAAACTTGGGAGCATCAGAAATTTGGACCATTTTGCGCCGAGATTGAGTTACCAAACTCAATCTCGGCGCAAAATGGCTCTAAACTCTCCTCTTTTCGAGTGCTATCTCACATTTTCTAGCTCATTTGCCTATCGGTCGGTCTGTTTGTTTCCAAACTTCATGTGCTTTTCGACGGCCGACTAGGTGGAAATAGGCAGAAATATAGCTGTCGCCAAACTTTCTCCGCGTCTGTGCGGCTCGAACACTATTTCCGAACACTATTTCCGAGTATCGCACGGCTGCTGCATTAAGGCCGTTTTTGGCAGGATGCTCGTTTGGCGACGGCTATATAATAGGTTGCGTTAACCTCAGTACAATTTCTGCGGCAGCAGGCCGCCTACATGAACGGCCAAAGGCCGTGAACAACAGCTATGAGCCATGGGGATCATTTTATCCAAATTTGGGGCAAAAGTAGGCCGCAGGCGGCTAACATGAGCGGCCGAAGGCCACCTACCTGAGTTTCCGAAGGCCGCGACGAACATTTGAGGCGACCGCCGAGCCCCGAGTACTTTCGAGCGGCCGCAAAGTACTTTTTTATAAACCTGGAAAAATTATAATTTGGCACAGAAACTGTGTGGTTTTGGCGCTGTTAAATCTTTTTGGCCCAGAATTATGATAGTTTTTTTCGTGTTTCCACGGCAGAAAATGTGGTGAATTAGTTGTAGGATATGGAAAACCGAAAAAGTCATTATTAAAATGTTTTTGTTACCGCACGGATTTGGAAAAGTTCATATAAAAAGGGTTTATGTAACGAGGATATAATAATTTAAGTTTTTAAAGGCAGAGGCCCATTTAAAATGAAGAGGAGGAGCTGTCCATGCTAATCATAAAATTCTCTGGATTTCACCATTGAAAATGACACTCTCTAGTCTACTTTACGCTATTTACAGGTCCATTTTTATTTTCGTGGGCCTCTGCCTTTAAATTATCTATTTGGGCTGATCTATTAGACTTGTTAAAGGTCTAAAAGTTAAGAATTTAGCAAGTCTTAACTTTTAGACCTTTAACAAGTTTTAACTGGTTCAAAAAATTTCAATTTCTAGGAATACACCTGCATTTCTCCCACCGAAGTACTACAAGCCGCTCCAGTTTTCGTATTTCAAACGTCCAAATTGTTCGATGTGTGTATCATGCACTTAATTTTCCTGTCCTCTATTGCTGCCACCCTCGTCTTTTTCGTCCTAGGCACTTTGTATACTCTTCGCCACACAGCAATGTCATCCAAAACGAGAAGACTTCAAAAACGCTTCTTTGTTGCCCTTTGTCTGCAAATATTTTCACCGTTGGGAATTTCGTCGATACCAGCCACCATAATTCTTTATCTGTTTGGTACGCAAACTTTCGGTTTTTCAGGTAATGAATATTGATTTCGGTACTAAAGTTGAAAACTTTCAGAGTATGGAGCAATTTGTATTTCGATCATGTCGATTCAAGGGGCAGTTGGTGGAGCAATTTTAATCGCGCTGCACCCGTCGTATCGTTCAGTGTTTTGTTGTTTCAAGAGCTCCAGTTCTGTTAGACCCACCATTAGTCAAACGCATAATTAGTTAATGAATCACTTTTAAGAGGTTAAAGTGGTAGTAAAGTAAATCAGCTGATCAAAACTAAATTCAAAATGCTCGAAATTATCCGTTTTTTGATGGGTTCGCGCCCCTACGGCGCCGCTCATCATATCGGTTCACGGCATGTGGCCGCGCCGCCACGCGGCCTTCGGTCGCTCAGTTAGGCTGCCTGCGGCCACACCACATAGACACGCGGTATGCGATAGCGTGCTACTCTGGCGTCTCTCACTGACCCGCGCTGTTTCGCTTTTCTATGCCATGTAGCCGTGTGTGATACGAAATGCGCGACCTTCGAGCGCTGAGTTAAGCGGCCTGAGGACACATAGGCACGCAGTCTTCGGCCGCGCAATAAGGCGACCTGCGGCCGCGAAATTTGGGGTTCCACGGCCGCCCATTACTCGCTTTTTTCAATCATTACGTTGGCTTTTTGTAGCCTGATAATTAGTGATTCGCCCAAGATGACCCATTTAGTAATTTTTCCCACCTCAGCTTCAGACCAGCCCATTTGACCGTGTGAGAAACCCGAAACTCATATGTTTTTGTTGTGAACGCCTCTTACCATTTCTTATCTGTGAAACTTGAGCAAATTTTACTGACAAGCGCTGCATATTTCGTCCTCGCCAGTGTCTTAACATGCGGGTGTTCGCCTTCTTCTTCCTCCTTTTCTTATTCTTTTTGGAAGTTCATTTTATCCACGTTCATGGTAGGAAAAGTGCTTTTTAAAAGAACTGTCAGTTTTCAGCAAACGATGCGAAACGTAGCGAGGGAGTCGACATTTTCAAGAATGTTACACGTAGGAAATACCGTGGAAAGAAATTTGTGCGCCGTGTGCTGGTTTGGAAGAGAAAGAGAAATCAAGGTGATGAAGATGATGAAGAAGAAGAATGAAAAAGGTTTATAGAAATGGCACAATTGTCGTCCAAAAATGCCGATCCGCCCGTTTTGTTTTGGTTTGTAAAAATTGTCCAATGAAATTTTCTCAAAATCGATTTTTCAACATAAAACATTTTCAACATTTTAAACATTTTCCGAAGCTGCGAATAGTTATTTATTTTTAACAAATTCTTAAAAGCAAAAGTTACCGGGATCGGACCTTGGTCACTTGGGTGATTTGACAAGCTCTCAGTAGGCGGGCCGGCCCGCGGATTTTTTTTAGTTTTTTTTTAGCCGACCGATGAGAAATGTGGTTGCAGGCGCGAAAATGTCATATCTCGTGCTCCTTTTGGGATGTTTTGCTTGACTTCTCTGCGTCTCTCCGCGAGAGTCTTGTGATTTCGCGCTAGATGAAATCATCGCTTCTGCACCGCCCACCGTAGTTATTTCCACAGTACGCTACACTTAGTTTTTTTTTACTTGGCGACATTTGAAGCGATCGTTTTCACTTTAGTAGATTCTTGATTAGACCATCGAAGTCTTCGATAAGAAGGCTGTGAGGCTACCAATATTGTCCCTCCAACAGCTCCTTGAACCGACATCATTGAGATACAAAACACACCATACGCTGAAATGCTAAATGACCCTGATACTTTAGAGTATACTTGTGTAGCCAAACAGCTGTCCAACGAATATCCACAGTGTAGCCACAATTGGGAATAAAAGTAATGCAATGGGCGCAAAGACTTGGAGGCAGAGAACGAAGAAAAATCGTTTTTGAAGTTTTCTAGTTTGGGCGGACATTCCAGGTTTTCATAAAAGAGCCATTGTTCGGCTCACGAAAAATATGAAAAGCGAAGTTATAACGAAAACGGAAAAGGCGAAAGTAGGGATTGTGAACTTTATCAGTTTGGAAACGCCGTAAACAACAACAGGTGCAATACCAAGGACTTCTACTGCAGAAACGCATTGGTATTCCTGAAAAGGGAAAAATTGTGTGCGTGTGCGTGTGCGTGTGCGTGTGCGTGTGCGTGTGCGTGTGCGTGTGCGTGTGCGTGTGCGTGTGCGTGTGCGTGTGCGTGTGCGTGTGCGTGTGCGTGTGCGTGTGCGTGTGCGTGTGCGTGTGCGTGTGCGTGTGCGTGTGCGTGTGCGTGTGCGTGTGCGTGTGCGTGTGCGTGTGCGTGTGCGTGTGCGTGTGCGTGTGCGTGTGCGTGTGCGTGTGCGTGTGCGTGTGCGTGTGCGTGTGCGTGTGCGTGTGCGTGTGCGTGTGCGTGTGCGTGTGCGTGTGCGTGTGCGTGTGCGTGTGCGTGTGCGTGTGCGTGTGCGTTCGTGCTCTTCTATAAAAATCTCACTTTTTCCATTTCTTTCAAAGTATTCTCCGTATCATCTCCCATCAGCCAAAAAGACACAACAGGAATGCAAGAAGAAGCATACACACAACCCAACCCAATTTTGTGCTTGAGCGGAAATTTGTCCATTCCTCGTGAAACAAGGTAGCGGTAATGAAATAAATGAAGTGATGTTGAAAATGAAAACAACATTAGAAAAATGTAAACAGTTGCTATATAGTGAAGTGGTATGAATTGTCCAAGAACACCAACCGAAAATATGATTGATAATGGATACATGGGAAATGGTGTGAAGAGAACGCTTATCTTAAGGCCAATTGTTTCTCTGTCTCGGTCTCTCTGTATATTTCTCTCTCTCTCTCTCTCTCTCTCTCTCTCTCTCTCTCTGACTTACATAGAGATCCAAAAACGTTATGACCATTTGATGATACAGAAGGTACCATCTGTAACGGCGCATAGAATTGGGAGAACGGATAGAAATACACAGTATTGCATAAAAGTTGATTGACATTGTTATAAAAGTTATAGCAACTTCACCCATTTTGAATTTGTGGTAGTCATAGTCAAATGGTGGGCAGTCGATCATGTTTGAAAGATCAATCGGTGAAGTTCTTGAAAATTTTTAGTTTAGTGTGTAAAAAATGTGTCAAAGAAACGGAGAAAATATGACAATTAGATTGTTTATTTGTCCAAAAATGTAGCACATTTGTCTAATTACAAAACCTATTGAAAATACAATTCTGATTCATATTTATGATTTGATAAACAATGAATAATTCATGAGAGGAGAATTTGACTTATACTAAAAATGTTGAAAACAACCTTAATAATTTTTTCTAACTTGTCTGTTTGTCCATGTTCTTCTTCTTGGGCAGGCGCACGAATCGGTCTGTTATCACTAGAAAAGGTAAGTGTGTGTGTGTGTGTGTGTGTGTGTGTGTGTGTGTGTGTGTGTGTGTGTGTGTGTGTGTGTAAGTGTGTGATTGTGTTTCGCACTTACCCATATATCTCCCTTCCGTATAACAGAATTCGCACCGCTGCAGATCAGTATCATCTAGTGAAATTTGTTGAAAATGGCCGCATCTTCTAAATACAACCCATCTGAAAAAATCGTTCATATAATTTTAAACAAAAACAAGCGTTACTTGTGGCCGTAGGCGACGTTTTCCAAAACTGTTGGGGACTGACATCTGGGACAGTATACAGAGCACTTATCTTGGCCGAAAAAAATGAGTGAGATGGTATTCCGGCATTGACCGTTGTGACATTGAACTTCTGAAAAAGAATTTTTTATTTTCAGTGCAACATGGATGTAAAATTGACAAATTCTGTTTTTTTCATTATTTTTTTTAAACTTGAAATTTTTCTTAGTGGTTCGCGTGGGGGTAAGATCTGAAATTCGCGGCGTTTTACTGAATCTATTGTCAAATTTCAGGCACACTAGTTAAGCCCCCCATTTCAATTGCCGTGGGGAAGGTAAATTCAATTACAATAAGGTCACCAGGGATCGTCTTACAGCTACGCATCCCCCACCTGTCGGCTTTCGTAAATTTTGGGGCCGAGCGTGGGGGTCATAGTATTATGGGGGCTTAAGTGAATGCTTCCGAAAAATATACCATTTTTTCAAAACTCGAAAAAAAAACTTTCAGAAAAACTGAGCAAATGTCGGTTTAGGTGACGAGTATACAAACTTTAGAGAAGAAAAACCTACCGTATGCATTCGGAAACAAAATCCACGGCCTGTTTTCCATAATATCCATGAAGTCGGTCAGATTCACAACTTTTCCTGAAACTAGATAATAGAAATGTTTCCAATTTCACCAAACCATTATCGACTAATACAACGAAACCGTCTATGATTTTGATCTTATCCTTGACCCAGGAGACGGCGTTGAAGTCTGAAAATTTCCACTTATAAAATTTTGAAAAATATAACTTACCTAGATGTTCGTCCACTTCCATTTTTAAGTCAACGTCGCTTTTCCTATTTACGGCAGTAGTCTGAGTCGTTGCATTGCCACTTTCTTTAACGGCTTCTGAAAATACTTTGTTTTTAAAAAGAATTCTTTAAAAATTTACCATTAATCAAATTTTTGTGAACAGTCGTGTTCATACGATCATCTTTCAGTTGACCGGCGTCGGTGGAGTTTTCGAATTCGAAATAATTTTCTGAAAAAGCTATGGTGACGTCTTTTAAAGGATAGATTTTACAATTAAACTTGTAAAATATTATGAAACAGAAACTCACTTTTCAATTGGTGATTTTCCTGGGTTAGAAGCAAATTTTGCTCATGGGCCTCCTCCAGTTGTTCTTTTATTTTCTGGAGTTCCATCTTCGCCTGCGCCAGTTCTTCACTGCACTTGACATATTCAGTAAAAAGGTTGGTCATGTCTGAAACTAAGAACTTTTTTTAAAAGACCCATATTTAAATAACAAAAAAATTAACAAAAATATTGAAAGCGTTTGTTCGATGTCGCAGGCCGTAATGAATGTTTCAGCGTCAAACGGAAAATATAAAAGCTTGCTCGGCTTTTTTGGGGGGGTCGGCCTAATTAGCAGAAAACTTTATCGATTTTACTCGATGTTTTATCCGATTCCTTTATCAAAAATAAATAAAGCTAAAAGCTCGATTTAAACGTCGCTTGTTCGCAACAAAAAAAGCGCTCAAACCAATATTATGTGGTCAGTTTGCCAATTTTGCGTTTAACTTTCGGAAAACTTTCAAGAAAGGAGTTTTGTTCTAATTTTATGAGTTCTCTCTTGAAATTATAAAAAAGGCAGGCTTAGATTAACAGCCAATTTAAGACAAAGTAACCTCTGTAAGATTCGAGCGGTGACCTTAAAGCCACTGTCTTATAGGCAAAATATTAAAAATTGGTCGAATTCTTTCTTAGAGGGGTTTTCCAATAGTCCAATAGTCGTGGGTACACCAAATCGAACTCTTAAATAGCTAAACGTTATCGTACTTTCGCTGAGGACCCAGAAAACCTCTAAAAATTGGAAAAACATCGTTTGAACTTCCTATTTGTTCGATGTTGCACGTTATAATATTAAATTTAATGCGGCAAGCGGGGGTCAAAAAAGCTACCTTGGCTTTTTGGCACTTAGTCATGTCTGAAAAAATAATTTTTGAAAGGAAACCCATATTTAAATATAATAATTCGATTCCTTTCTCAAAAAAATAAAGCTATTATCTTGTAGTAAAATTCGCTTCATTCATTTTTTGTTTTGCAAAAAAAAAGCGGTTGAAACCAACTCTAAGGAGTTAAACCAACTCTAAGGAGTTGGTTTGCCAATTTTGCGTTTAACGTTTTAGAAAACTTTTAAAAAAGAAGCATTTTTTAAAATTTTTTATTAGTGTCTCCCTCAAAAGAAGGCGGGCTTAGGTTCAATTTACCGCCTCTGAAAGATTCTAGCGGTAGCCTTCAAGCCACTGTGTTAAAAAATAATTTTGTAACATTGGTGAAAAAAAATGGTTGGTTTTTTTCAATAGCTTTAGTCGTGGGTACACAAAATAGAATTTCAAAACAGTGAAACGTTTGTGTACATGTACTTTTGCACAGGACCCAGAAAACCTCTGAAAATTGGAAAAATCGTTCAAAATTCCTGTTTTTCTTTTAAAATTGCCTTTGGCATTAATGAGCTGGAAACAGTCATAATTTCAAAGAGACGCGCATCTATTGCACAGCCGAAGTAGTATAATCGGAGACTATCATGAGAAAAATTGACTTCAAAACTGAATTTGTCCATTGATTTGTTTGATCAAAAAAATTTCACTTTTCGTATGGCAACATTTTTTGCTTCAAATTTTCAAACGAAAATTCGATTTTTTTTAGCAATTACATTTACATCCAGTTTGAGCGAACAAAATTGATCAACCAAAGATGAATCATTTTCTGATCAAAACGATGGAAAAATGCATTTTTGAAGACGTTTTTTACAATTATGTCACGGAGTTTTTCAGACTTTAGCGTTGCAAAATTTGCGGAAAAATGTGGCGCATCTGATGAAAATAGTGACATTTTTCAGACCTTCTATGCCAAAAGTCGAAAAATGCGAAAAGCTGCAATTTCAAACGCGTTTTCCAATTTTCTGATGTTTTCTGGGACCTTTGCAAAGATACACAAACGTTTCATAGCTTTGCACCGCAGTATACTTCATTTTATCTATCTGTCTCTTACGGATTCCTCTCACTCCATGTGTGCAGCTCCATTTCCCTTCTCTCTCTATCTCTCTCTCTCTCTCTCACTCTCTCTCTCGCTGCATCTCTCTATATCTAATTCTCTATATCTCATCTCTATCTCTGTCTGTATCTGTCTCTACTAGGTATTCCGTGTAAAAATCCACAAAAAAACAACATCTAACACTGATATATTTCATATTAAGAGATTATGATTCAAAAGTGCCAAACGCATCAAATATAAAGGATGTACAATTAAAGGTAAAACGTAGAAAGGGTTCTTCACCCATTCGCGAAATGCTCCTAGTCACTGTGGTATCCGAGCTGAAACTAATGACTTGGCATTGCTCTCCCAGCTCTTCCAAAGCATTTCCCATTGAGAATACCCCAATGCGTCTGTAGAAATAATAGCTGGTTTTCGTTAACGGCGTCCTGGCTGTCATCAGTCTCTGAAACAAAATGTGTTTGTTGGCGATTTTTCGAGGTGATCTCATAATGTTCTCCGAATGAAAGTGTAAACATTAGGCGGAAGAAATTTTCCCGGCCCGCCGTCCCGGGCTTTAGTGAACCGATAAAATTTTAGGCAAGCCCATTCCGGCTTAAAGGGTATTGTAATTTTTCAAAATTTGTCAAAAGCTTTGAAGATATTGGCCTAATAGCAACCTAATCGGGTAACATAGAAACCGGCCGTTAGCGTTTTCATACTGAATCCGTTTAACAAAGTTTTCATATTACGCAAAACACCACGTTGTGAAAACATGAAACTTCAACTTTTTCATTTTACGCACCCTTCTAAACTCTTTCATGATACTTCTAATTCAGAATTCAACTAATTGTTGGTTAGCAAAAATTTATTGCCCCGACCGTGATCGAACCTTGGTCGCGTGGGTCACAGTCTGATTAGGCCCGACTAGACGGTCTGAAGTGGGCCGGGCTGGCCCGGCCCAAGACGGGTCGGAAAAGGCCGGGACGTAAGCCCGGTGCGTAAGAACTGTGGTGAAAACACGCGTATCGGCGGCGGCGCTAAATGAGACCCCCCAGGCGGCTATAAACGGCGCGCTGATTGCTTTTTAATTTAGTTATGGTAATTTATTAAAGGAGATTTTTTTCTTGAACGTTTATAAATGTGTTACCTTTATGCGTGCCAAAATGTCCATAGCCGTAATATTGGTTTCTCGCAGAACAATTTTCTTCGCCTTGAAAGACCATATTGTTTCAAATGAAATTCCATGACTGATTTTCAAGGGATCTTCGTAATCTGTGAATTTCTCGCTAACTGTCAACTGAAAAATAAATTTATACGTAAAATTAATATTTGCCTACCTCATCAATGTTGCTTGTGTCGTACCAGAACTTCTCTTCGGGAAAGCGGAATTCGAAAACCAATTTTAACCTGGAGATGGGAACTTTCTAAAATTCCAAAATTTATGAGATTAAAATTTGAAATTACCTTCAGAACTTCAGCTAACCCCTGATCGTAAGTTGGCAAAAAGTTTTGAGAAATTCAGAAATTGTTACTAAAAATCAAAAAAACAAAAAAATGAGACAAATCGGCAATAAACGTTCACAGATTTGGTCAAACTAGTTGAATTAATTTATGTTACAATTACTGAATGCCAGTAGTCAGAACAAAATTAAGTATGCGGAAATCGGCGAACTTTGGGCCGAGCTACAGTAACTAGTCATGCCCTACCGTAACCCCGGACCAAAAATCGATAAATTTCTGAAACAATCAAAAGGCCGTATGATTGCGTTCCACCAAAATCAAAATTTTCTGTGTCACGAGGGTAAGCCACTCGCAGAAATTATTTCATAAGTGTTTAAACAAGATTTATACGACTTTTCCTCAAGTCTAAGTAAGATTTTTCTCTTTTCCTTAAATTTTTATCTCAAAAACTGAACTTTTCTTCGATGCAAACCATGAAAAAGCGCAAAATTTGGAGCTACATTTTTGATACCCAATTTAGTTGGCCGCATAGTTTCGATAAACTGCTTTCTTACTTTTTTTTTCAAATAAGTTAAAAATGTCTTAAATAAATGTGTTTGTCGCGAAAAAAGTTCTTGAAAACATAGAAAGTTCCATAGAAAGAGTCATCTAAATGAGGATCAGGCTGGATTTGAGCGGCCGCGTTAAAAGCGCGCTCAAAGGTAAAAAATAATTTACCTCTTAGAAAAATTTGGTATATAAGCTTTCAAAAACAAGAAAATCCAATATTGAAACGTTTGGCATCATGCCATTTTTGTGAATGACATACCTTCCCAGAATATATATTTTTTAAACTTTTTAACCAAATCAAACATATAAAAAACAAAGTCATATTTCACTGGTAGACATGATTCTGCTGAAGAAAATTTCGTATAAAGCGTTTTTAAACCAGAACATATTTTTGGCTCGCCCTCCCCTATATATTTATCGATTACATACCTCCCTGTTTCTTGGTAACATGACACTTTCCGCCTCCAGTAATACCTGATCGTCAAAATCAGTAATCAAGTTCCAGCGATTTCCTCGATCAACTCTAACAGTTGTAGTATCCAAATCGGGATAAGGATGCTCCAGTGTTGTTTCGTCCACAGGCAAAACGAATTTCAGAGATCGATTCATTTCACAGATTGAATAGGAATGGCGACTGGATGGTTCAAAAGCAGCCACCTGTCTATAGTTACACTAAAATTATCGTTAAATTAGCAAAAAAAAAGTTTTACTTTTCGCAAAACTGAAGCCTGAATTCCGTAGGCAAGATTTGCGAAATCCACGCGTTTCTGAAGCGTCTGCCTTCTTCGCTTCGTCAAATCAGGAATAAAACTTTCTCTTACTCGTTTTCCGGGTTGCAACTGAAAAATATTTTTGACTTTTGTATACGTATTTAAAATGTTGTTTTACCTCCATTGAGTTCGAAGGCGGATGGAGATGACAGGCCAAAAACGTATCTGACGCACTGCCGAAAGAAATTTGCCAGCTTAAGAAAATCGATAAAATCGATATAAAACGTGACTAAATTTGGTTTGTGATCCGTGCAATAAATAGGAAATTAGTGAGAGACACATATTTACGGGTAAAAGAGAACGGGCGAGAGAGAGAGAGAGAGAGAGAGTGAAAGAGATGAAGAAAGTGCGAAATGACAGAAACCAAAATGAAATAGAGGGTGTGTGCACGTTTACGTGTGTGTGTGTGTGTGTGTGTGTGTGTGTGTGTGTGTGTGTGTGTTTGTGTGTGTGTGTGTGTGTGTGTCTGTGTGTGTGTGTGTGTATGTGCGCGTGTGTGTACGTGTATAGTCTGTGTTCGAATAAGAATTAGCCTTTCTGATAAATTCATTCAAAAAGGCAACATTAATCGGATGCGAATTTGTCTGGTTTCTCTGCGCCCTCCTTTCAAGCGCACTCTTTCGCCCGCCCGCAATTGGCGCCGTTTCTGACCTACTCCAATCGCGGCGGGACCAGGTGCCTAGAATCCTTTAAGGTGCCAAAGGGGCGGTTGTTGTTTGGACATAGCCTATATTTGTACGTGTGTGTTCGCGTGCGTGTGTTTTGAGACAGAAAGAGAGAGAGGGAGAGAGAGAGAGAGAGAGAATGAGAGAGTGAGATAGGGAGTAAAAGTTCTGTCATCGGTGGTTGAGGTAGCCACGTTCAGCATTCTAAAACAGTTGTCACGCGAGAAATCAACAGATTCATTCACCAACCCAACTTGAGTAATTGAACCGGTAGACTACAATACTGATGCAGAAAATGCAAAACTAGTAGCAAACGAGAAAAGGGAAGAGAAAAGGCTCTCTTGGAGGATCAAGTCTAAAAACATTACGCCAGCTCGGTGCGTCACTGAATGGATGGTCGCAGGACGGTCTGCCCCTGCGCCACTGGCCTTTGGGATCTCTGACCGCTTTTGCATCGGCCATCTCACCTCAAGGCGTGGGTCTCGAAAGCTCTAGTCGTTGGCGTCTTTTCGCACTGGAGTTGTCAAAAGTAAAGTTACAGACGACAAAAATCAAAAATACGCGTGACTAATCAGTGTATGTGAGCAGTGAAGGTGGGAGCAATACACACAATACCAGGGGAGAGACCTATAGAACCACAGGGATAGATATAAATAGTTTAACACAGAGCGAATGCGGATAGATATATACTGCGAAATGACATAAACCAAAACAAAAGATCATTAGGGAGAGAGAGAGAGAGAATGTAAAAGATAGAGATAGAGAGAGAGAAAGAGAGAGAGAGAGAGAGAGAGAGAGAGAGAGAGAGTAAACGAGAGTTACAGAAAATATGAAAACAGAAATCTGCAGAGGGCGAGAGACCCTCCGAGATTAGGAAGGGAAAGGAGGACATAAGGATAGAAGGCAACAGAGAGAGAGGGAGAGAGAGAGAAAGAGAGAGATAGAGGGAGAGACCAAGAGATTCAGAGGCAAGAAAAAAACATCAGAGCTGGAATGCGCAATGTGGTGTTCTGTTGGGTTCTTCTTCGGTCAATCGATTTTCTGCGCCCGTCTGCTCTAAACAGACCTCTCAGTCGGCGCTAGCGATCCCCGCTGGGCCAAGGGATGCTTATTTTGCAGAAAGTTATGAAAACCGTTTTTGTGGAAACCGAAACCAGAGATTTTTCTACTCTTTCCGAAGAAAAGAAGTTTCGGCGTTTAAGGGAGCGTCAGAAACATTTCGCCACCCGATCACGAGACTCAAACGCAATTCACAAAGGAACGCCGCCGATGACTCCGTCCCAGCTGCGCGGTTCGCGGCAGAGAACATTGCGAAAAACAATGGTGATGGAGGGATTTGCACTTTAGCAACGGTTTCGCAATTTCTTAACACCGGGAAAATGACATGGCCTGAGTGAATAAGGATTCTGAGTGAATGAGGATTCTGGCTAGATAGATGATTATCCAAACCGTCGTTTTATTGAACATTCAACAATCTTCGAACACAAAATAGTCCGGTTGATAGAAACTAACAATGCCTTCTGAAGTTCACTGGAGGCAGCGGCGACCGCGGGCAGAAATCTTTTCCGGCTTTTCAGCCATCTCTCGTGGTTGGCGAACGCGACTGTCGTAGCCAGCTGAAGACAAAATAAGTTGGAACAGTTTCTCTCTTTCTCTCTCTCTCTCTCTCTCTCTCTCTCTCTCTCTCTCTCTCTCTCTACTTACCTCCACACGGTCCGTTGCGGCCGCAAAACTTGCAAAGATCGTGCTCGGTGTTCTCATCGATGAGGCAGAAATGGTCACATGTTCCAAAGTAGACCCAGCTGAAAAGTGACTTTCTTAAGTTACCTTTAAAGGAAATTACGTTTTCGGATGTTCTGCGGTTTCCACGATTGTGTCGCACAGGCAGTTCTCACATAAGACACTAACACCATCCCCGCGCATCACGTTCAGAGGGATGGAAGCCAAACAATGGCTGTTGTGGCACTCAACTTCTGAAAAAGTTTGTTTGTCGCTGTTCCTCAATTTGTCACGTACACACTCACTAATACTCACACACTCACACACTCACACACTCACACACTCATACACTCACACACTCACACACTCACACACTCACACACTCACACACTCACACACTTACACACTCACACACTCACACACTCACACACTCACACACTCACACACTCACACACACACTTACACACTCACACACTCACACACTCACACACTCACACACTCACACACTCACACACTCACACACTCACACACTCACACACTCACACACTCACACACTCACACACTCACACACTCACACACTCACACACTCACACACTCACACACTCACACACTCACACACTCACACACTCACACACTCACACACTCACACACTCACACACTCACACACTTACACACTCACACACTCACACACTCACACACTCACACACTCACACACTCACACACTCACACACTCACACACTCACACACTCACACACTCACACACTCACACACTCACACACTCACACACTCACACACTCACACACTCACACACTCACACACTCACACACTCACACACTCACACACTCACACACTCACACACTCACACACTCACACACTCACACACTCACACACTCACACACTCACACACTCACACACTTACACACTCACACACTCACACACTCACACACTCACACACTCACACACTCACACACTCACACACACACTTACACACTCACACACTCACACACTCACACACTCACACACTCACACACTCACACACTCACACACTCACACACTCACACACTCACACACTCACACACTCACACACTCACACACTCACACACTCACACACTCACACACTCACACACTCACACACTCACACACTCACACACTCACACACTCACACACTCACACACTCACACACTTACACACTCACACACTCACACACTCACACACTCACACACTCACACACTCACACACTCACACACTCACACACTCACACACTCACACACTCACACACTCACACACTCACACACTCACACACTCACACACTCACACACTCACACACTCACACACTCACACACTCACACACTCACACACTCACACACTCACCGTACATGTCGGGAAACGCGATCCAAGGCCGATTCTTAACCATTTCTGTGAATTTTTCCTTGGAAAGCAGCATTTCTAAAAAAACAATTTACACCCATATTTCAGTTTTACTGACTGTTGTCAACCACAATCTTTCCCTTGGCTTCAGTAATCCTATCCATGGCCCAGGGAATCCGCTCGTCTTCTGAAATTTAAAATTCTTTAAACATCGCATTTTGCTTTTACCAGCCAAAAGGTAGTACAAGTTGCTGCTCACTCCACGAATTGTCGTATCGTCTTCAAGGTTTTTAACTTTGAAGTTGTAGAAAGCGATGTCAAGCTTCTCTAGATTGGAGTTCATCAAGTTGATGTCACGAGATAAATCAGCCATTTTTTTGTCAGATGCAGCGGTGGATTCTAAAATTAACATTTTAGCATTTGATGTAGTCGCCTTCAGTTTTCCCCCTTAGGTTCGGAAGTTTGTCGCCTTTAAGTACTTTGTTTTGATACACACGGGATGTTCACCTCGAGCGAAATTTTTACGATTTTATAAGCAGTTTTTATAAACTTTCTATAAGTTCTCTTTAATATAAAAGTGCAAAAGTATGTGTAATCAGTCGCAAAAAATATTCACAATTAGAAAAAAAAGGGTCGTGCAAAAAATATTCAAAGGTGTCGTGTGATCGAAAATGAAATACGCAATACAACCAAACCTTAGAACTCGAGGGGGGGACAACGTTTCTTGAAGAATATATGAAAAAAAGTTTTAGCTGTCGCCAAACCGAAATCTTATGCTAATTGCGGAAATGTGCAAAGCATTTTCTTGAGTCATGGCCAAATTTTGATCATGAGCTTCTTCAAGCAACTCTTTTGTCTTTTGAAGCTCCGTCTTTGTAGAATCAAGTTCTCCTTTGATGGAATCGATGGCGTTCAGCAGTCCCTTGATAATTTCAGAATCCGACATTTTTCTAAAACAACAGATTTTTTATATTTATTAATTAACCACAAAATTAGTAAAAATGGAAAAATGTTTTTTGAGTGTTGCATAAAAATTCGCGGACGATAGGAGGAAAGCAACTCATTGCAAGCGAAAACCAAAAAAGCGATCTATTGTTTGAACAGGCTTTGTTATATTATGGGGTGCTAGGAACAAATATTGGCTTTTAATAGCTCAATAATTTGAACCGACAAATAGCTACATCAAAACTTTTGCTTTTTACGACCCTTTTCTCGGTTTAAAAAGGGGAAAACGGCTTAAAAATTTTCGCTTGAAAATTCCCTTGTCTGAGCAAAATAATAGGAGCGCATCAAGTTTTTTGGGTGGCAGTGTGATTTGAATACGCGCGCCATTCTGGCGCCTCTCGCTTTCCCGCGCTGTCTCGCCTTTCTCTGCCACGCAACCGTGCACCCTTTGAATTGCCGGGCGCCAGACAATTTTGCATATTTAATTAGTGTATTTTTCGACCATACCCGGTGAAAATGGAAATGAAAAGGTCCTTGACGGTCCCTTTAAATGAAAAATATGATAGAAAAGAAAAAAACCAGAAAAATATCATCACAACAGAAGGTAACAATACTATCTATTTAGTGATCTAGTATAGTAAATTCTTACAATATGGTGGATTTTTTTGTAACTTTTTGTAACTCTGCTAGATTTGAGCGGGCAAATAGAGATTTCATAGTTTTTTCATTCTATCTATCTCTCTTTCTTTCTTTTTTTTTTCTTTCTTTGTTCCGTATTGATAACTTCGTTCAACTCTAAATCATTCTCTCTCTAAATCTCTATCTCTCTGACCCAATCTATATACTTCTCGCAAGCTAATTAGCGTGAGCAATGACCGATTTACAAGTTCATATTTTTGCATAAATGTTCATTGTTTATGATTGAAAACTATGATAATACCAAAAATTTCCGATCAAGCTCTATCGGCGAGTAGTATGTCTCATTTTCTCTGAAACTATTTACCTTTTTGTCTTTCTCACTCACTCTAAATCTCCCTCCCTAATCTCTCTACATCTCTATCTATCTCCACCTCTCAATTTCTTTATCTCTCAAATGAAAAATACACTAGAACACTTTATATCTCTCTGTCGCGTAAAAACCCAATATACAGATATTTTCGCTCAAATGCTCCTTCTGAAGCCCACTCGAGATGATACCCAATCTCAAAGGATTTCAGCAGCCAACTTCAGCCGTCTTCTCCTGGGGGGTTCGAACATGACCACTGTATCCAACTGAAAAGCCAGATTGTTAAAATGAAAAGTTCCAATCTCTCTCTGTCTCTCTCTGTCTCTGTCTCTGTCTCTCTCACTCTCTCTTTTTCTTACCTAAGCATGGTCCTTCAAAACCACAAACTCCACACAGTCCCTGCTCCATTGACGGATCAACCAAGCAGTAGTGGTCGCAGTGGCGGAATAAACCCCACCTGAAATTTCATAAGTATGAATTTTCAGTATTGTAAGGCTTACGTGAAAGGAGGTTCGGCCTGCTCGAACAGGGTTTCAAAATTGCAGGTGGTGCATCGGACACTGACGCCGTCGGATCGAAGGTTGCTCAATGGGAGGAAGTTGAGACAAGCACTGTTGTGACACTCCACAACTGAAAATGCCTTTATATCTCTGCCTCTCTGCCTCTCTGCCTCTCTGCCTCTCTGCCTCTCTGCCTCTCTGCCTCTCTGCCTCTCTGCCTCTCTGCCTCTCTGCCTTTCTGCCTCTCTTCCTCTCTTCCCCTCTGCCTCTCTGCCTCTCTGCCTCTCTGCCTCTCTGCCTCTCTTCCTCTCTTCCTCTCTGCCTCTCTGCCTCTCTGCCTCTCTGCCTCTCTGCCTCTCTGCCTCTCTGCCTCTCTTCCTCTCTGCCTCTCTGCCTCTCTGCCTCTCTGCCTCTCTGCCTCTCTTCCTCTCTGCCTCTCTGCCTCTCTTCCTCTCTGCCTCTCTGCCTCTCTGCCTCTCTTCCTCTCTGCCTCTCTGCCTCTCTGCCTCTCTGCCTCTCTGCCTCTCTGCCTCTCTGCCTCTCTTCCTCTCTGCCTCTCTGCCTCTCTGCCTCTCTGCCTCTCTGCCTCTCTTCCTCTCTGCCTCTCTGCCTCTCTTCCTCTCTGCCTCTCTGCCTCTCTGCCTCTCTTCCTCTCTGCCTCTCTGCCTCTCTGCCTTTCTGCCTCTCTTCCTCTCTGCCTCTCTGCCTCTCTGCCTCTCTGCCTCTCTGCCTCTCTGCCTCTCTTCCTCTCTTCCTCTCTGCCTCTCTGCCTCTCTGCCTCTCTGCCTCTCTGCCTCTCTGCCTCTCTGCCTCTCTGCCTCTCTGCCTTTCTGCCTCTCTTCCTCTCTGCCTCTCTGCCTCTCTGCCTCTCTGCCTCTCTGCCTCTCTGCCTCTCTGCCTCTCTTCCTCTCTTCCTCTCTGCCTCTCTGCCTCTCTGCCTCTCTGCCTCTCTGCCTCTCTGCCTCTCTGCCTCTGAGGTTTATCTCTCTATCACTCTTCGTCTAAACGTACCGTACATATCCGCAAAGGCGTTCCAAGGCCTTTAATCAATCATACCGGTGAATTCCTCTCTTGTGATCAACATTCCTACGAGTTAACATTTAACAACAATTAGTGGTTCACTTACTATCGTCGACCACAATCTTCTCTTTTATTTCAATCACTCTCTCAATGGCCCATGGAATCTTCTGAAGTAGGGCAGTCATTTCGCGGGAGCAAGTGTTCTTCTCTGAAAAATATAAATTTCAAAAACCATATCATATTTGAAAAAAAAATAACTAATATCCATGTTACAGTGAGATTTATTAAGATCTCCAATTTTTAACGGTAAGATTTCTCCCGTATCTTTTAGATATATTCACTTTTGTTGAGTCTAATTTGAATCCGCATTTTCAAAATCTTTTCCGAAACATCTTACAAAACCTTTGGAAGTTGACAAGTCAAAAAAATGGGAACCCATTTTTTCTGAGTGCGGCCAAAACATTTACAATTTCACCAATGCGCTTTGCTGGCCCTAAACTTTTTCTTTCAGAACCTGCCTTTAAAATTTCCTAGGGTCATATGGATCTTAAGTTATTTGTTCGTTTAAGCCATCTAAAAGCCGGTTTGTGACATTTTCAGTTCGATTTGGCAACAAAACTGGTCATATCTTGGAAACCAAGTGAGCTCAATATTTTTCATGCAGGTTCTGAAAGAATAAACTTTATTTTGGCTTTTCAAATATGCCCAACTTGAGTTATATGGCTACATTGATCAAAATACGTTCTCGTTTTGGAATTACTTCGTTTTAATTAACTAAATTCCACAATTCAGAGAATACATTCATTTAATGAGCTCCAAATTCTGACGGTACGATGTCTCCGGTATTTTTTTTTTTATAGTTATTTTCACGTTTTCTTTAGTTTAATTTGAGTCTGTTCATTCAGTGCTTTGGGGAAAATATTGAAAACTGTTACAAAATGGTTGGCAAATCACGGAAAACTAAGATTTACTTTTTGAAATAACCAAGACTTACGCTTCAGTGCGTACACTTCTTCAGTGAGCTCCAAATTTTGGCAGTGCGACGTTTCGAGCAAGTCCTTAGTCTTTTCTAATTTTTTCCTTGTTTCCACCAGTTCCAGTTGAGTCCGCTCGTTTAAAACCACAAGCTGGCGGATCATCTCAGCGTCGGAGAGCATATCTGAAACACACTTGACGTTGAAATATAAATAAAAAAAAGTTTCAGTTGCAAGAAAAAACCCGGTTAAACGACAAAACTATGTTAACCCTTGTGCGGTGATCAAAAAATAGCGCCGGTCTCGATCAATGGCTGCCGTAGCGCTGTGGTTGCGGAGTCGCAGCCAGCCGGGGCATGTGTGCCTCTGATTCAGGGGCGAATCGGCGCTTTTTTCCGCCGCATTTGAATTTTAAAAAAAACATTGTCTTAATTAATATTACGAAAGTTTTTATGAAGAAAAGGAAAAGTAATCCAGTTGGAACTAAAAAATGTTAGTTTACGAATCCGAGACAAAAAAAAACCCAGAACAATAGAGATTTGAACTTAACGACTTTCCCGCGTTTGCCGCGGGGCGCGATAACATCCTTTGTTTCCGCAGCTGCCGCGTTAATTTACGTAAGGCGTTTTGATCCAGCATTTTCCATAAACGAATTCCTATTATGGTGGTCGTAGGTAGGCTGTTTGGGCAATCTTTGTTTTTGTGCCTTCTGTTGACCTCAGCTACGGGGAGGGCCATCCAGCGGTGCGGGATACCATTGGCGTAGCTGCAACTGTTGCGGGGATCCAATAGAACGACTGTACGACGTAATTGAACGGGAAAATAGAAATCAAAACAGTGAGTGAGTGAGTGAGTGAGTGAGTGAGTGAGTGAGTGAGTGAGTGAGTGAGTGAGTGAGTGAGTGAGTGGTACTGAAAATCTTTATCGTCCAAGCTTTATTTTCAGAAAAGAACGAATTTCACATATTAAAAGGTGTCAAGAAGATGTGTTGATCCTCCAGTCTCAATTCCACAACAGGTTCAGAGTTACCTTCGTTTGTAATCGCCCAACAACAATTAAAACGCATGCCCGACCATGAAGCAAAAGCCATCGGAACACAAATATCTCCCAGTTCCAGAATCGCGTCATTCCATTTTTTTATGTCCAATGGGTAAATTGTAAAAATTCTTTCAAAAGAGCCTGTAGGGTTGCTTAGAAGTTCCTTAAGTAGTAGAATTTTATTTTTAAACAAGCAATATTACTTTTAAGAATGCAAATATTTTTGGGATTTCTATGGATTCGTCATAGATGTGAAGGCGTCCCTTTGCTTTAATTGTAAGTAGGATTTTCAAAGATAGCCCATAGCGATCGTCTACTTGAACCTACAAATAGGAAATAACCTAATTTCAAATACCAAGTAAAACTTTGCCAATCAAAAACTTACGGTGTCGATATGACTCGTGTCATAAGTAAATTCATCCCGTTCAACATGAAAACTTGCTTCAGTAATGGGAAAGCGCTAAAATTTGATATTCAATAAATTCCGTACCTTTTGTGTAACCTTTAGAACTTGATTTAGAAATGGAAAATCATGATCGAAGGTTTGAACGCATTCAACCTTTTGAATATGCTTGTTGATGAATTCGTGCTGACTTTGATGATCCCGGGTCTTAAAAATGAGTGTGAAAAGGTAAGTTGAGGAGAGTTAAGGTAAGGCGATGTGAGGTGAGGTGAGGTGAGGTGAGGTGAGGTGAGGTGAGGTGAGGTGAGGTGAGGTGAGGTGAGGTGAGGTGAGGTGAGGTGAGGTGAGGTGAGGTGAGGTGAGGTGAGGTGAGGTGAGGTGAGGTGAGGTGAGGTGAGGTGAGGTGAGGTGAGGTGAGGTGAGGTGAGGTGAGGTGAGGTGAGGTGAGGTGAGGTGAGGTGAGGTGAGGTGAGGTGAGGTGAGGTGAGGTGAGGTGAGGTGAGGTGAGGTGAGGTGAGGTGAGGTGAGGTTAGGTTAGGTTTTGAAATCTTACATCAAATAGTAACAAGTTACGGGTCTCAAACGCACATTGCAGAGGACAAATAGACATTGGAATTGATTTTGGCATGCTAATGGAGAAAAGCTGCCTGCCCTGAAAATTTCTTTTTCAACCTCAAATTAAAATTTTATCTCACATAAAGAGCTATATGATATGCTTTAAAGGGAAACCTTAGTTTTCCGATTTTACGACATAAATGCAAACTGAATTCACTCAATTCTTCAAAAATCGCAAATTGCTTATATGTCATCTGAAAGTAGGTGGTTTAGTGAAAATTCATCGTTAACCTTGCTAAAAATGCATTTTTGGATGGCATAGGGAAGAATATCGAAGTAGAGAAGTTCAGTATTCTCCTAAATACTGAAATTAGCAGAAAACATTAACAATTTACCATTTTCAGGTGGCAAATTATTTCTAAAATCCAACAAACAGCTGAAAGCGAAAATGAAATTCAAAATGGAAAGCGATCTAACAAAACTGTTGTTTGCTTTTTTCTGACCCAGACCTTTAAAAACATGGAATTTAACAACGGAGCATAAATGTGACTAGTATTTCAAACCCGCAAAACTGCTCAATTTTCGATAAAATATATTGAAAATTTCGTGGGGTTCTGTTGCAAAAATGGTAATTACTTACGAAAAGCTTTCTAGCTCTTTACTGATTTGATTCGGTTTTTTCTGTAATGAAAATTTGAAATTAGCATGCTTTGTAAACGCCGGGCACGCAGGACGTTCTGTTAATCCGCGGAATATATGGAATCTGGTTTTTTTTCCTTTGAAGACATTTGATATCTCGAAAACGAGAAATTTTGTGTTTTCTCGTTTTCGGCGTTTATATAAGTTTTTATCGGCTAGGTTTCTCTTTCAAATGAGCCAACGTTGCAGAACTGCCTAAAAGTTTCTATACAGGACTCAAAAATTTAATTCTATACAGGACTCAAAAATTTAACAAAACCAGTTATTCTCATCTAATCCGCACACTAACTAAAAATGCCTGAAATGCAAAACTTCTGGATCTCCTTTTTTGTTTACTTTTATATCACGTTAAAAGATCCGTCAAGGGCGTTTTGCAAGTTTGGATTTTTTGATTATATAGCTGCCGCCAAACTAAAATCTTATGCTAATTGCTGAAACATGCAAAGTATGCTCTTTAGACTATGGTTAGACTACGAACTTCCCATACCAACAGAGCATCAGCTAAACATTCTAATTTTATTCAATTTGGCGACAGCTATAGATGATGTTTCAGGTTTCCATAACTAGTTTTAAGTACGACTCCGACAAAAAAGTATATTTATGATGAAAGTGAAATATTTTGTCCCAGCGGCTTTAAGCCAACGGGCCATTCGCAGAGCCGGCGTCGCGGTGTTTACATAAAACTTTTCGCAGATCGGCAAGCTGGTTTTTGTCAAAATTTTCTTTTGAATTTCTATTATACAAGGTTTTATTTTCCCGTGCGGTTCTAATTTCAGGTAGTTGTTTTTTGCTGCAGTTTTCACTGTTTTTCATCAAATTAAACAATAAATGTTTCGGTACAGGTTTAAACAATTTATCGAAAATAGTTCTACAGCAGACTTCTCTGCAACAAATTCTAACAAATAACTTCAGTCGCAAATCATTGGTTCATTTTTTACAATACAACATTTTGTTTACATAGCAAACGGTTTCAGGAAGACACGTACACTTTCCACCCTCATTTTAACAACAGGATCAGAGCTAACTCCGTTTTTAAGCGCCCAACAACGATCGGAACTTCTAAATGTTTTTGATGCAAAATGCATCGGAATGCAAGTATCTCCAACTCCTTGAATTGCGTTTTCCCATTCGTCTGTCCTAAAGAAAATTGTTTCAAAGATTCTTTGAAAAGAGCCCCCAGGATTTCTTGTCATTGCCTGAAAATTTAACATTTTCAAAACCACAACTTTAAGAAAACCTTTGCATATTCAATTATCCCGGAGATTCTAATTTTGGAGTCGTAGAAATGAAGACAATTTTTCGCTTTCATTGAAAGCAAAGTTTTCAACGAAAGTCCAAAAGAATCTTCAATTCGAACCTTAACACAATTTGGAATTAAAATTTAAAATGGGATGTACTTACAGACTCAACATGGCTCGTGTCATAAGTAAATTCATCTCGTTCAACCTTCAAATCGACTTTTGTAATTGGGAAGCGCTTAAATTTCGTTAGTGAAAACGATGTTCATCAGTGTGAATTACCTTCATAATTTGATTTAGAAAAGGGAAATCATGGTAGTAGGCATATATAAATACGGTACTTCCAAGATGTGCGTTGAGAAATTCGTATTTTTGGGTTAAGGTAAGGCAATGTCAGGTAAGGTACGCTGACTTAGAGTACGTAAACTAGATAGGTAGGTTAAGGTAAGATAAGGTAAAATAGGTTAAGGTGAAGCAGGTTCAGAAAAACCATGTTCCCTTAATGCAAGTGAGGTGGTGCAAGGTTTGGCAAGCCACTGTAGGGCAAGGTAAGATATGGGGCCTATTAACGTAACTTAGGGTTTGGTAAGGTCGGTTAAGGTAGTGTAAGTATGGTAGGTTAAAGTAAGGTAACGTATGCCTTAGGGTAAAGAAGCCCAGAGTAAGTATCGTCACGTAGGGTTAATCAAAATGTGGTAAGGAAAGGTAAGGAAAGGTTGAAAAAGCTTAGGGGCAAGGTGTAAAGTGTGATTGACCGAACTTAGGGTATGACGTAGGATGGATGTTAAGGTACAACCAGGTAGCGTAGGCTTAGGTAAGGTTAGGGATACTAGGGTACTTTTGTTCGTTTTCCTTTCTCTAAATAGGGTGGTAAGGTAAGGTAAGGTTGAGGTAAAAAAGCATGATGGAGAATAAGGTAAGGTAGCCATTAGTAATGTTAATTAGGTAGGTAAGGTAGAATGACAAAATTTGCAGGGATAAAGTGAAATGACCTAGGGAAAAGTTAGGTAATCCAGAGTAAGGAAACATAAGGAAGGGGTAAAGAAAGGTAAGGTTTGTTCTGGTAAAGTAGGCTTAGGTTTTGTTGGGTAAGGATGGTTAAGGTACGGAAGTCTTGGTAAGGTTAGGTGTACTGTATATCGAGTTAAGATAACTTAGGTAACGTAAGGTTAGGTAAAGTAATGAGCCTAGGGTTACGAAGTTTAAGAAGGGTAAATTAATATAGGGTAACGTATGCTTACTTATTATTATTATTATCATTATTATTACAATACCTTAAGGTAAGGTGAGATAAGTCGGGTTCGGTAGGTTAAGGTAAGACAAGGTATGTTTAGGTAAGGTAAGGGCGCCTATGGTTAGGAAGATCAACAGAGGGTGAATCAAAATAGGGTAAGGTAGGTAAGGTAAAGTTAACACATCTTAGGGTAAAGTAAGGTCACGTAGGATGAGGCTACCGTAACGTTAGGTAAGGTAAGGTAAATTAGCATAGGGTAAGGAACGTTCAGATAACGAAAATATCTTAAGGTAAGAGGAAGAAAATAAATTAATTGAAAACTTACCCCAAATAAACACAATCTTATTGTCCTAAACGAAATTTGCTGAGGACTCTTTGAATATGAGATTGTTGGCATCATATTAACTGAAAACTTTCCTCCATCCTGAAAAATTGCAATTTTATGCTGAAAAATGTATTTCCACTTACGTAAATGACCAAACTGTTTATTTCACAGGGAAATCTCAATTTTCGGTTATTTTCACATAGGTCGAGACCGTAACCACTCAGTTCCTCAAACGTGGAAAATTGTTTGAAAGAGAACTGAAAATCTTTTCTATTTTGTCTAACAAATTTTTTACCTTTGTGAAAATGGATTTTTGAATAGTGGAGGGAAGGAACTCAAATTCAATGTAATCATTGTTTTTCTAAAATAAAATGACTTAGAATGCAATAAAATATGTTTACCTCTTTAAGCCTGAATATTTTTCTTAAGAATGCAAACAAGCATCTGAAGGAGAACATGAAACTGAGCTAACAAAGCGACGCCAACGATAATGGCTTTCGCTTTTTTCGGAATCAGTCCTTTAAATCGATAGAACTACCGAGGTAGCAATGGAGCATGATTTCGGGAAAGACATGTTATTCATTCCGTATTAGCCTTTATTTCTTATTTGTTACATTAGAGTTTCAACATCACTATTTTCAAAGGACCATCAGGGGCCTTTTACATGTTTATTTAAACTAAATTATTTATTTTCATTAACGTAAATAAGAAGAGTGATTTTTATTATTGGTGTCCTAAATATTTTATCCCAACAGGCTCCAGAGATCTTTTTTTTCAAAGGCCAAAATACAATTGTACGTTATTTGACAGACCTGGCTCTATGCCAATTTTCAAACGGAGCCGAAATACGTTTTCTTTTTTTTAGTTTTCTATTATTTTTAATTATTTTTTTTAAAATTTGGAATAATACAATTTATAAATACTTTGTATTTATAAATATTTAAAAAAAGATTTGTATGTAATTTAAATGATGTGTGTAGAGACTGAAGCCGCGGCGGCATGAGGATATCGTCGTCTGCGTCTCGCAGCGAGAGATTCGCGCACTTCTCCCAAACCAATGCAACTTTTCTAGAAAGGGTCTATTCTAGCGTCGCATTTCAATGAAGCGAATAGTTGAAAATTATTTAGGGTAGGGAAAAGCCCCCTGATGGCCCCTTTAAGAAAAAAGAAACAAGGGTGCGTTTCAACAAAAAATGTGTGTATTTTTAAACATGGTATATTGAAAACACAAGCGTAAACTCTCTTAGCCGAAATGTCGCTGTCTCCACTTTGGCCGAACATTTGTCAGAAGTAATTCATTTATAAAATTTTGGAGCTTCTAGATCGCTCTCGAATGTTCGACCTAAAGCAAAAAAATTATACGGTACGATATGTGCGCAAAGGTTACGGTAATACAAACTTTATCAGTCAAACAACTAGTCTTTCCCGTCGACAAACTTCATAACTAGGAAATATTTTTTAGTATTCTACAAAAATGGAAAAAGATTTCTACTCATGCAGTTTTGCACATCTGTGTAGTTTTTATAAACACCGTCCCCATAGTACTGATAAAAAATGTTTTTTAAAAGAAATTTATGTTTTATAATACAAAAAATACATTGTTTATTGCCAATTTACTCATAGCCACACATAATTCAAAAAATAACAACGTCTTTTTAAGACCAAGAGAGCACAGCTCAAAAATATACAACACGGGAAATAGGAAGATCAAAAATATAAGGTTTGCGAATTTTATTGTAGAAAATCTCTTAAAAAGCAGCGTAAACGAATGTAGACGAAAAAACACGTAGACATAAAGTCGAACTTTTCATGTAAACTTACAAATCAAAAGGTTTCAAAAAGATGCGTTCATTATGCAGCCTCATTTCCACTACGGGATCAGATTCCCCTGTTTTCGGAAGAGCCCAACAACGATTGAAACCCGTAGCAGTAATCGATGCAAAATGCATAGGAATACAAATATCTCCCAATTCCTCAACCGCTCTATCCCATTCTTGTTTTTCAAAGAAAATTATATCAAAGATTCGGTGAAACGATCCTTCGGGATTCTTCATCATCGCCTAAAATGATACAAATTTTAACATCAAAACTTTTAAAAACACCTTTGCATATTCGATTATGCAGGAAATTCTAATTCTGGACTCGTAAAAGTGAAGAAATGTTTTTGCCTTCATTGTAAGAATAGTTTTCAACGAAAGGCCGAATGTATCTTCAATTCGAACCTTAAGAACTTTTCTTACTATTTTTTTTTTAAATTTTACTTACATAGTCAACATGGCTCGTGTCATAGGTAAATTCATCCCGTTCTACCTTCAAATCGATTGTTTTCATTGGGAATTGCTAAAATCTATTATTGAAATTTTTTATATTTGTTTGAAATACCTTTAGAATTTGGTTAAGGAATGGATAATCGTGGCGATAGGTATACAGGTATGTAGTTTTTCCAAGATGATTTTTGAGAAATTTGTATTTTCGCTCGTTTTCGTTTGCCTAAATAAGGTATTACGTTTACGTAAAGTTAATGGGCAATTTAAGGTAGCATGGGGTAGCGGAAAGTAACTAGACGTGTTTTAGGGTAAATTAAGGAGCTTAGGTAACGCGTAGGGAAAAATAGTAAACGTAAGCTTAGGTGACCTAGCGGGGGTAACGTAAGGTAGGGTAACGCAATATGGCGAAGGGCAAAGTAACGTTCCATTATTAAGTTACGGGTTTAATTAGTAAGGTAGGTTAAGGTAAGGTAGGTTAAGGTAAGGTAGGTTAAGGTAAGGTAGGTTAAGGTAAGGTAGGTTAAGGTAAGGTAGGTTAAGGTAAGGTAGGTTAAGGTAAGGTAGGTTAAGGTAAGGTAGGTTAAGGTAAGGTAGGTTAAGGTAAGGTAGGTTAAGGTAAGGTAGGTTAAGGTAAGGTAGGTTAAGGTAAGGTAGGTTAAGGTAAGGTAGGTTAAGGTAAGGTAGGTTAAGGTAAGGTAGGTTAAGGTAAGGTAGGTTAAGGTAAGGTAGGTCAATGTAAGGTAGGTTAAGGTAAGGTACATTTTGAAAAGGCAATTAAATGAAAACTCACCCCGAACAAACACAAATGTTTCGTCCTAAACGAAATTTGCTGAGGGCAGAGTGAAAGAGAAATTGAAGGCATCAAATTAACTTTAAACGTTCCACCAACCTAAAATTTGATTTTAAAACTGAAAATCATATAACCACCTACTTGCATTATCAAACTCTCTATTTCAGAAGGAAACCTCAATTTTCGGTTGTTTTCGCATAAATAAAAGCTATATCCACTACATTCTTCAAACGTGGTAAATTGTTGAAAAGACAACTGAAAATCTTGCAATATTCTTATTTTTAAACCGGTTACCTTTGTGAAAATGGATTTTTGAACAGTTGCGGGAAGAAATTCAAATTCAATGTTATCATTGTTTTTCTAAAATATAAAAAATTCACTGAGCTAGAAAATAAGTTTTACCTCTTTACGCCTGAATATTCTTCTTAAAAAGGCGAACAAGCATTTGAAAGAGAACATGAAAAAGAACTAAAAAACGATTTTGAAAATGGCTTTGGCTTTTGTTTTCCCGGGCAATCCTTTAATTTGTAAGCACAGCGACGGTAGCAATGGAGCGTGTTTAAAAAAAGCTTTTTCTGACTTTTACATATTTGTTTTTTTACGTGTAGTGATAAAATAGTTTTAAAATTCGAGGGCTTGTGCCTAAAAAATACTGTAAAAATTTCAATTTAATTTTTTTAATCGTATAAAATTCTTTTCCAAAAACACCAACTTTCGGGTATACCGATTTCTCACTTTATAAAAAATTAACCTTAAGAAACAACCCAAAAAAGACTTTTTTGGAGTATTCACCCTTTCACTATAAAAATCAAGAAAAAATACGCTCCGTATTCAAAATTTACGTCTAAACTTAAAATAGAAAAAGGTTTTAAAAGCTAAATCTTTTTGTATAAATCCACTTGAATGGGGGAAAATGGCCAAAAAAAAGCCTAAAATGCTTAAAATTTTCATTTTTCGGACACTGCGTTTCAATCTTAAATTGTAATTTAATAATGCCTATTTACGAAAATCGAAAATACTTGAAGCAAGGGTGGCTGAGAGCCGGCCCTGTCTCCAAAAAGTCTCGGCCCGGCCCGGTTCCACTCGGCCCAGCCCGGCCCGCGGCCCAAAGTCAAAACTTCTAAAAGTTAAAACAAAAGTGTTACACTATTTATGCACTGCGAATATTTCTCTAACATAATAATTACTCAAAACAATAATGGCAAAAAAGTTTTGTCGACGGGGGATCGAACTGGGGTAACTTTGCCAGTCCGACCACTTAGCCACTCGGCCATGAAAAATGTAGAACATTTATTTAGGGTAGTTTGAATCCTCCTTCACACAGTATGTTTTGCACAATTAGAGCTATGTTTTGCAACAAACAGAACTTGAAAATAATGACTTTGAAAAGAGTTACATTTAAAAATAGATTTTTGAAAATACCCCTCCCAAGAATCCGCGGCCCGGGCCGGCCCCAGTTTTAGCCACCCTTGCTTTGAAGTCTGATTTTTGTGAATGGGCATTTCTTGATCAATTCTTTCCGCAGATTTCAAAAACAAAATGCTCTGGAGGCGGTAAAAATACCGCCATTAGTTACAATATCCGATATTCATATTCTCGCGGAATATTTAGAATTTCACCCACTTAGACCATCGGAAGATTCCAGCCCAATTTGGTACTCTAAGACCCCCCTTTTACAGACTTAACTGCCCCCAAAAACATTTTATTACATGTTTACATTATAGATACAACAGTGGTCAAAGTCTGCAATACAAACGCAAAGAATTCAGTCAATCAGAACCACATGGAAAAGGATTTTTCCATAGTTAAAGTTTTATTTCCAAAAAAAGAAGGATTCATGATTCCAAAAAAGCTCGACAAAATATATAGGGACACAATGAAATCAGACCAGAACAAAACAGATCTCAGGACACGAAGATCAAAACGATGGCTCAGCTGATGAAGTTGAGGGACTCTCGTCTTTAACACGGGGAAACCTGACGTCTTCATCATAACCAGCTGAAAAAGATTAAGTATAATCAGTTTTGGGGAACACTTACGACAGAAGGGTCCATCTTCGCCGCATGTGGGGCACATTCCGCGGCAGATATCATCTTCTTCGAATGGAATTTGATTGTAGTGCCAACACTGATAGTGACAGACAAACCTAAAGCAAAATTTAAGTTTTTAAAGAAATACAGCCTTACATTTGGCCTTTCTTGTGAGTTCCTAGAAGAGTCACGGCATTGCAGCCAGGACGACTGCACTTCACGCTACATCCGTCGTGGTCTAATGTTTCCATGGTCACCTCATCTCCGCATTTTAGGCAGTCGACCACTTCAAATGAGGTTATTCACAGACAAGCGCACACACGTACACACTCACACTCACACTCACACTCACACTCACACTCACACTCACACTCACACTCACACTCACACTCACACTCACACAATGCTAAACTGACCGTAATCGTATAGGAACATTGTCCAGGGATACTCTTTAGCAACTTTCTTGAACTCGGAAAATCGAATTTTCTGTCCAAATCCGTCACGCTGCACGTAGCCGTTTTTTGTAAGAGTCAATTTGTTCTTTGCCCACAAAGGCTCACCTAAAAACGAATGTTCCTGATTTTTGCTTAGAAATTACTCTGAAGCAGCTGTTCGAATTGAATCCTCCTCTTCTTTTCTGCTTTCTTCTGCTTTTGGCTGAAGATTTGGTAGGTAGACGGTCTATCGGAACGAGACGAGTTCTCTTCATCGTTCACAATAGGAGGCTCGGTTGACGAAGTGCTGTTACTTGCATCCTTGAATTTGAAATGGAGAAATGGAGCTTCAGGCTCATCTGAAAGAGGTAGAATGTATAGTATGCGTGTGCGTGTGCGTGTGCGTGTGCGTGTGCGTGTGCGTGTGCGTGCGCATCCATAACGAACCCTTTATCGATTCCTTTGGCGATTCCTTTCTCTTTTTCTTCTTATCTTTCTTCTCCTTCTTCACAATTTTCGGTGTCGCCTTTGAGCAATATGGCTGCTCTGAAACAATGTTTTATAAAAGTTCCCGCAAAATACATTCTTTTTGAAAGTTTACAAAAAAAAAGGTTCGGCTAAAAAAACAGTACCTTCATCTTTCACGTTTTGGAATTTCTGCTCCTCAACTCCCGGTTTTTCGATCTCAACACCATCTTTACGCAGTTGAGTCACGACTTCCTTCATTTGCTCCATTATCCCGAAGACTTGAGTAATATTAGCCGCAATTTTGAATTTCGCTTCGTCGGTGAAATATGCTGAAATATGAAGTAAGTAAAAGTCAAAAAAAAAATTGGCACAAGAAACATATATACCATTTGAGACTGGTAATGTATCTTAGAGGAGAAATTGAGCAAGCAAAAACCATTACACCACGAACGCGCGGTATTCTAATCTCGGCGCCGCGGAGACAATCTCGCGCAGGCGGCGCCAAAAATCCCTGCTAGCTGAGACGTTTTGTCGGCGCACTGCAACGAAAACTGGAAATTAGCCTATGTGGTATCGGAATGTCTCGAAACGTTGCGTACGCTTTTCACATGGCCGAGTGGTCTAGTGGTATGATTCTCGCTTAGGGTGCGAGAGGTCCCGGGATCGATCCCCGGCTCGGCCCAACTTTTGACAAAACTTTGCTAATCTTTTTGGAAACTCAAAGAACAGTCTCATTTCAATTTCAAGTTACCGGAAGCTGCTGCGCGTATTCTGTCTACAAAAAAGTGGGAGATGACGTTAAACGAAAAAAAAAACAGGGAAACACTGGGGGCGCAAACAAGCGAGAGATAGAAAGAGCATAGACGGCCAGAGAAAATGAGATAGCGTGTGAAACGGAGACGATCATGTAATACTTTTTCAGAGGGTAATTCTAACAGTTACAATGTAAATCACGAAGAATGCTAGAAAATAAACATCCCCAGAGCTTAAATGCTATTTTCAACACAAACTTTCAGTGACAGAGGAGAGATCGAATTTTTAGGAAAATGGTCCCGCAGAGAAAAAAATGAAGCAGAAAGGATACAAATTACTCGATACGGACCAGCACGTTATATTATGAGGACGTACTGCAACATCCAAAAAAAACCGCCGGTCGGCATTTCTTTGATTCAGCGATTTCTGCAATTAATGCAGCCGCAGTACAACCAGGGGCCCAAAGGGAATAGAAAAATCAGCGATACAAAGTTACGAATTTCTCTCCAGGCCAGACTTGGAATTTTACTAGAAATTTCGAAATATAGAGAAAAATAGAATTAAAAAAGATCCCGTGATTTCGGGATCGATCGACCACGGAGCGTGGATGAGGGGGTATGAACGGCGTCGTTAGTTTATTTCTCTCATCGTTGCCACTCATGACATCTGACTCATCGGCGCACGTGCATATTTTTTGTCTCGCTCTATCCGTCCGCCGAGAAACACGTAAGGCTGGGTGTACAGGACGAATCGATAAGCAAACCCCTAGTGAGGGAAAAGGGAGATCTATAGAGGGAGTGATAGAGAGGCAGTGTGGGAGAGAGAGACAGAGAGAGAGAAAACACACCTTCCAATCCTCCGTTATCCTTCTCCTGTTCGTCGAGGTGCTTCAGCCTGGCCGAAAACTTTTGAAAGAAAGTTGAGACGTCCTTCCACTGCTTGCGGAAAGTCTGCATAGCTTTATCTCTTTCCTCTTCAGCCGTCGGCTTAGAATCTGAAAATAAGTCATCGACTTCGTCATTTTAAAATTCTGATTTTGACCGTTTTCCATCCTTGTCCAAATTTAGAACGGGAATTTTCCAATTCCGAAGGCTTTAAAGGATAGTCAGGGCCGCGCGAACGCAGCCCCTCACGCAAAAATTTAGCTGTAGGCTAACTTCAACTCGAAGTTGCCTCACGGGTCAACCGATCCGAAAGTGCAATGGATCAGCCTCACCATGGAGCCGCCGCCTTCATGATCGCGGCGAAACTCCCAGCCAGGTAAGTTTAATGGTGGCCGGCTCGCCACGCCTTATGTTCGGGGAGTCATTGCTTTTGTACGGGTTTGAGTCGCAGCGGCAGAAAAGGGTCACACGCTAATTTTTGACCGATCCAGGTGTTTATTCGGTTGACCTGGGTCGGTCGAAAGCGAAATTTCTCACCCAAACGAAATCGGCTACTCCATTTGGTGACCTTCCGAGCCCAAAACTCAAAATATCTCTGGTTCTCTTGCATTCTCACGAGAAAATCTTTCGCCTTTTACTAAAGATTTCCGTGCAAGTGGACGCATATGAATAAGATGTTGAAAAATGAAGAAATTTTGTTAACTTTGTGTTGGTTTTTACGTGAACCCCTAAACATACCTTCCTTTATCTCATTTCCATTCGAATCTGTGGATTTTTCTCCTTTTTTAATGTAACCTGAATCTAATTTTTTAATTATTTTCATTATCTGCTGACCTTTACAAATAGCATCTTCGAACAACCGCCTCTTCTGCTCTGGTAGCTGACTCGTTCCGTCGTTGATAGTTGTTATCAATTCGTCCATTACCTTTGTGATTTCGGCGACGCTTTCAGCATTAGCCGTTACCAGGAAATCATCGAATTCAGCTATATCTAAATTCAAATTGAACTTAAGACCTCAGTTTTTAATTTACATTGCGCGATATCCATTGTGGGTGACATTGTGAACAGCTGAACCGGAAAACTGGAAATGGGCTGGTCGAGTTTAACAGGAGACGAAATGTCTGAAAAGTTTGATTGTTTGTTGTTTATTTAAAGAAAATACCAAGAAGTCAGGCCAAAATAAAGTCTTTTAGGTATATTATAAATTCATCTTTTTTGAGAATGGCGCCGTTTTTTTCACGTTTAAAAAGCGACTTTCGCCAACTTGTTTTTTTCCCGTCGTCCACTTTTGCACTGCCAGATTACAATATGTGCGGTTTACCTTTTTGTAAACTTTAAAACTTAACTGTGTAATTCAGAGTTTGAAAAATTGCTGTAGTTTTGGGTGTTCCGGATAAAGAAGTACTTTGTATTTCGGAAATTGTGCATATTTCAATATTTAAAAAAAATGTTTTTTTTTTGCATAAAGTTTTGTCGTTTTTATGTAAAAGTGAATTTACGTTTTACGGTTACAGACTTTGTAGTTTGGTCTTTGGACCTTTCCAAGGGAGGTCATCGATTTTACGGCGATATTGAAAAGTCCCTCGTATTTAAGCGAATTGGGTGTGAAACATTGTAAAGAAAAGATTTTCAATTAAAAAAAAAAGAAAAAAAAGCAAAATTGATTGAAACATGAACAGAAGAATTTCAATTAGTGACACAGCACTGTAAAAGAGGATTGCGCAGACAGTTAAACTATCGTTGCAAGACCAAATATGTCAAAACACTGGCCCATTCGTTAGAAACGGAGTATAAAAAGATTTGAAAATATTTGACATTGCTTTTTATTTTGTTTTAAAGTTCGGTTTAATTTAGCGATTTTTCAAAATTTAAATTTCTCAGAAGTTGAACAAACCCACAAGGTTAGTTGAAATCTATGCAAAAAAAGGCAAACAAACGGAAAACCTTTTCGATTTGACTATAATGACCTAGTTTTGAAAACTTAGAGTGCCCTATTGTAACCCTGATCGATTTTGAGCTAAATCCTTAACATTTGCACGCTCCTTAACATCATATCTCCTTAACGCTTCTTAACATCATATCTTGGTGTTTTGAAATTCTTAAGTGTGTGTCAGTTGTTATATTTTTCTTTTGGTAAGCGATCTGATATTTGAACATCAAAGCCAAAACCACTGGCTCCACATACCAGTAAAATTGTGTCCTGAAACCCACTACAGCTGTCTGCAAACGGAAATTGGCGGGCGTCCGCAGTTCACAAAAAACAAACGTCTCCGCGGCTCGCGTACTCTCTCGTTTGCGTATGCCGCATTATTGCCGTTTTTGGGAGGATTGCAATTTTGCGGGAGCTATAAAAGAAAACTGTCATTTTGATTTAAGCTTTACCTGGAAATGCAGGTGGAAACGGTAAACACAGCTGTTTACTGAAGAATGACTACAACTCAAATTATTGTTTTCGGTTAATTTCAAAATGTTATAAATTTTTTTTTTAAAAAGTTCTCGACGGGAAAATTTCTTATCAAATTTCAAACAAATTCGATCTGAAAGTTCGCGTAAAGTCTCCAGAAAAGGTTCAATAATACTTTTAATTAACAAATAATGAAAAATTGACTAACTTTTCTTAAAAACTGTAAAATTCGATTTTATACAATTTTACTTATGCTGCCCCTAAATACGTATTTTTGTTTATAAATACCAAAATTTGTCTTCCAAACCGGATTTATCGTGCGTTTTTAATTGGGAATTTTTTCTTGTCCGCCGTTTACGAGGCTCATACAGTCTAATGCCACTAAGAGCTTATGGGGAGCTGAAAACAGCGCACAGGCGTGGTCGACGTTATGGTCGAGTGGTTAAGTCGACTGACTGGCAACCAAACGGTCGAGGGTTCGGTTCCACTCGTCTGCATATGATTTTTGCGGATTTAGATATACGCATTAATGCCTTACAACTGATTTTTAAAGGAGTATTAAAACTATTTTGAGTTCGCAAAAGATGTTGTTTTTCATTCAGCCATGAAATTTCAAATATAAAATCTTCGAAGAATTTTGGTTATTCACTTTTTGACCATAAAAATATATCAAGTTACTTGTTTCATTGTTTTTCTGAAGCAAAAATAGAACAATGAATTATTTTGCATGGAATAATGCACCCGCAGAATGTGATTAGTGCTGCATTCGAAAGGGCGTGAGGGCGACAATGATGGGCGGTTGGGTGATTGTTGCCAGGCGACCAGTGGGCGCTGGTCGGACTACGAATTCCGAATATTACGATTCCCGGAGCTATACGAATTTGAACATTCATTTTTGGGGATTTGGAAATCGAAAAAGTCTCGAAATCAACAGAAATTTTGAGAAATCCATTCTCCCAAATGCTGCTTTCACTATAAAAAAAGACTCTTTTCGAATTCACGATTTTAGGATACGCAAATATGGAATACATTTCCAGCCCTGGAAAGAAGTGCAGTGTCGTGAATTTCCTCAGCTAGGTAATCAAATGGGCACCATTAAACCGCACTGGAGTTTTAATCTCGGTAATGTGGTACTCGACTTTGCCCAAAAAAGTTTTACTACTATGACTAGAGCAAGCAAAAAGGTTCTGCGTTCGGGGGAATCGAACCCCCGTCGAATGCTTGGAAGGCATCCATGCTAACCATTACACCACGAACGCGCGGTATTCTAATCTCGGCGCCGCGGAGACAATCTCGCGCAGGCGGCGCCAAAAATCCCTGCTAGCTGAGACGTTTTGTCGGCGCACTGCAACTAAAACTGGAAATTAGCCTAGGCCGGTATCGCAATGTCTCCATACGTTGCGAACGCGTTTCACATGGCCGAGTGGTCTAGTGGTATGATTCTCGCTTAGGGTGCGAGAGGTCCCGGGATCGATCCCCGGCTCGGCCCAACTTTTGTCAAAAGTTGGTAGCAAAACAGAATTATTTGCTGGTCGATTTTAACTGAAGTAATGGTTAAAATTTCCCCTTTTTATATTGTCACTCATATGATACTCAGGGAATGGTAGATAAATCTCACGCCATAGATTTGGCTTCGAATATGCAGAGGACAATCTCGCGTTTCAAACAAACATCCCCTGTTTTGAAGTTGCCGCTCTTTTTTAGTTTGAAAACTCTTAGCGAGAGAGGGGCTCTTTTTTAGTTTGAAAACTCTTAGCGAGAGTAGACAAGCGAGAAATGGAGAGCACAGACAGACAGAGAAACGAGAGATCGTTTCGAAACGAGATGGTAACGAACAGCCTAATTGAGCTTCCATTGAAACAGCTTTCAACAGTGAAATTTGCTTTTGTGATTGCTGAGTACAGTTTCAACGGGCGAATGAACGTTCAATTAGACTTAAAATTCGTGCTTAGGTTGAGGGGTTCACCAAAAAATATCGCATTTAAAGTCTAAACGTGTGAAACGCTTAGAAAATAAAACCACTAAAGAAGGTAACCAAAGTGATGAGTTCGGTTGTAATGAACGTCGTCGCTACGTTTTTTCTTGTGGTTCGAGCAGTTAAATCGTCGGTTCAAGTGCACGCTCTTTTTGTCTACACGCTTTTTCTAGCTTCGAATGAGCTGATCTATTAGGAGAAACCGATTAGAGGATTAGGATAGGCGGTTTACGACCAGAAAACTGACCTGAGCAGGTGTAGACCGCGAGATATGCTGTCGCAAGCGGCGTACCTATTGCGCCCGCAGGCGGCAAATTTGAGGTTGTCCAGCTTTTTGTTGCACGCATTTATCACGTGAAAGCATTATGATGCGCAGATTCTGCGCATTTCAGGAAGCGAAACGCGCGAAGACGCTTTGTTGAGGACCGATTGCCGCCACAGGCATTGTTACAAGCGGCCGTAGGCCGTGAAAGAAGCCAATGCGCCGGGGCGGCTGTTGAAATGATAAATATTGTTGTGGTGTTTTAATCGATCCTTGTGGGAAGTTGTGGAAGGAATACTTATTAATATCACACGGGGAGGGATATCCACTCCCGGTAATCTCCCAGAGGGGCGGCTAATTGTAGGAGATTAGATATCCACCCGCAGGTGAGAAAATTAGAACAGCCGTAGGGAAACGAGTCACTCACACTCACACTCACACTCACACTCACACTCACACTCACACTCACACTCACACTCACAGGAACAACACATTTTATTATACAAAAAAAACATTTGGAAGAAAACGAGGATTGTTTAATAGGAATGGGTAGTCGAGGTGGAGCCGACGACCTGCCACTTTATCAATTGAAAAACTTTCCCGGGCTACTAAGAAGTCAATCTGACATCTGAAACAGGCAATTAACCCTGTGAATAATATGATTTGTTACGTTCTGCTTTAGGGGTCGCCACAGAAAAGAACAGAAGGGCAGTGGTTCGAACCACATTCGACAGAATCCCACTATTAATCCTGAGCTCTCCCGAGCTGTGAGGCGACTGCCTACCAAGGTAGAACTTCCACAGTAGTAGAGGCTCAAGGTTCCCAAATACGGCGCCCATTAGCTCAATGTGGCACTGAAACAGTCCTTTAAAATCATAAAAACTCGTTGTTCATCAGTGTGCGACAATTTTTTATCAGCATATTATAACCTTACAATTTGTACAAGGATTTATTCGTGAGTTGGGTGCACAGCAGCAGTTGCAAGCTGAAACACACTTGAAACATTTTTTTCAGGCACAAATTTCAAGAGTAAAAATTGTTTTTATTACTTTAATGAGACCATCAGGGGCCTTTTACAAGTTTATTTTGTTTGATTATTCATATTTTATTATTTCAGCTTGCGATAACCAATTTTTATGTACATATCGGACAAAAAAGTATTTTAATGATAAATAAGTTTAATGTTTTGTCCCAACGGATTTCAGCCAACAGGCCATACGCAGAGCCGACGGCGCGGTGTTTACAGAAAAGTGTGCGCCAGTCGGCAAGCTGGCCCTTTGCCAAAATTTTCTTTGCGGAATTTCAAATCTGGTTTTAATTTTAGCTCTAAAAAGTGTATTTTAATCATTTTTCAATTTTTGCACTATTTAAACTGATTACACGCTAAATAACTAAAAAAAAATATGGCTATTAGCCGGGTTTGAGGGGAAAAGGGTCTCAACGGCGTTTCTCATTCTGTCTGCGTCTCTCAGCGAGAGGTTCGATCCTCGCAGTCTTTGCTGCTAAATATCGGCTGTTTATTGACTTTTTGAATCAATTCCTTCAAAATAATACCTTCTCTACGCCGGACATACCGGGCGCCGGTAGGTCTGTAAATGGAGACCTCTTTTATGTTATTTTCGTGTTATATATCTCGAAAACTGTGAATTCGCGACAGATAGTCATATACATTTTTATGTAACACTTTTTTTCTCTATGAAATAGGCATAAATTGAGAAAATAAGCTGTCTCTCTAAACAAAATATTGATCTTATATGAAAACTCGCTAACCCGCCACCCGTGTTCGATTCCAATTTCGGATTTCAAAAATGTTTCAACTTTTTTAAAGTTGAAACAGTTTTTACTGATAATTTTTACTATTCTGGTACTCAATTTGTAGTATTTTTTGATGAAAATAAGTCAGAACACACGCACAGGATAAAATCAAACTCACCCTTTATCGTGGTCATTCGTTGTAGCTGTTTACGTGCCTTTTTGCAAGAACTACTGGTTTTTTCTGATTATGAATCGGATGTGCAAATCCTGTTAAACGAAGCAGAACATTTCAGTACAAAAAACTTTGCCTTTTTCTTATCTCCAGAAGTTAATTCAAAAAATTTGTCAGAATAAGTATATTGAGCAATGTATGTGCTGAAATGCATAGATGTATTAGTCGAAAGTGAATTAAAAATCAAGAAAATAAGAAGAAAGGTTTAAAAGCGCGTTTTTCGGTGCTGGGTGAACTGATTCTGTTGTGCGATATCTCCTTGCGCAATCTAACTATAAAAGGCGTGTTCCGTAGATCGTAGAATACTGTAGCTCATTTAGCAAACCAATTTGAAAAAAAGACACTGAAAAACAGGGTTTGCACTATTTATTTTGAAGTCCAACGCTAAAAACACCTCTTTTTGTGGGGTTTGAATTTTTAAATGCTCTCAATATCGCATTTTAAATTGTTGTCCTTATTAAAGAAATGGAGAAAGAGTTTTTTGAATGTCTTAACGGGTCATTGAAAAATCTTACAGATCCGCCTAAGAGATTGCCGTTATCTAGCGCTGCAATGTGTTTCGTGACAAGACAACATCGGTTAGATAACGGCTTTTATCTCTGTGATCGCATTTATTACACTTTTGGAGCGGCTGTTCAAAAAAAGCCGTACCAGTGCCATGGAATTCCTACATCTACAGTTTAGAAACAGAAAAAATCCCGGGTTTATGACGGCAATTACAATTCTCACGATTAGCTTTCATTTTAAAGGCAAAAAGGTTCTGCGTTCGGGGGGAATCGAACCCCCGTCGAATGCTTGGAAGGCATCCATGCTAACCATTACACCACGAACATATTATAATCTCGGCGCCGCGGAAACAATCCCGCGCAGGCAGCGAAATATCTCTGCTGGCTGAGATTTTAGTGGCGCACTGCAACGAAAACTGGAAATTAGCCTACGCCGGTATCGGAATGTCTTAAGACGTTACATACGCGTTTCACGTGGCCGAGTGGTCTAGTGGTATGATTCTCGCTTAGGGTGCGAGAGGTCCCGGGATCGATCCCCGGCTCGGCCCAACTTTTGGCGAAAGTTTAGTTGCCTTCACACAATGAAAGGTTCTCCTTCCAAACGTTTCGCTTCCAACTGTGATGTTTTCCATTTGTTGAGTGATTTACAATGAATAATGAGCTAAGAACCAAATTCTGCTCACCAAAATTTTTGCGGCCAAAGGACGCATGCAGTCTATCTGACGAAATGTCATTATTCGACTTGTTTTTCCATCAGAATAGATAGAAGCAAAATCTTATCACAAACGTCGCACCACTTCAGAATGTAATATTTTGTTCCTGATCGTCTGATTCTTTATCCGGAACGCATATCTTTTCAAGAAACCAATTTGATAAGGCCAGTGTTAGCTAAGCTGTACATACTGCTTGCTTTTCTGACCTTCAGCTCTGCCTTTGGGAGGCAGGATCCTGATCCTGAAGTCAACATGACAGTGGTAAGTAGGTGTGGAAAAGAAAAAAAAACTATTAGAGGGTGGTCCAGAGACAAGAGAGATTGAGAGTAGGAGTAAGAGAAGAGAGAGAGAGAGAGAGAGAGTGAGTGTGTGAGTGTGTGGTTTCGGTACAGAAACGTTCACATTGCCAGTTGTGCCCCCAATCCAAGTTTTCGGCCCGTTTTCTCAATATGTACATGGTTACAAAAGTATTTTTTTCGTTATTTTACAACAAGGTGTCAGTTACGTTTCTGATTGACCTTTGACAGTTGATTGTTTATGACATAACGGTCCCTCTCCCCTATCCGCCGGCGGGGTCAACAGCCCCCAACAGACGGCCACAAGCGCCCCGCCCCTCTCGTCCTTGTAATCGATTACTTCTTCTCACGAGTCATATTCGCTTTTACCGACGGTCATATCACCTTTTTCCCATTTAAAGGAACCTTAAAATATCTGTTTGGAATCGAAATTTATGGAACTTTTTCCTCCTCCAAATGACTAAGTTGACCACAAGTGTTCATATATTTACCCGTAGCTATACAATAACTAAAAAAGCAGATCCGATTCGTGTTCGAAACTAATTATGTGCTCTTTTCCTGCGCGTTTCCAAAACAGACGAAAACACCATTTGCCGCAGGCTGACTCAGAAGGGCGCAAAACACCCACCCATTCTCCAACTCGCAAACACAGATTTTTATCACGTTTTAACTAGAGTAACGTCTTTTCACGTTATTTTTCGTTTCATATGAGAGTTTTCTTTAAAATAATGCTTTTTTATTTTAGGGAATTATACATATTCCCTTCTTCAAGAAGAAAAATAGATGCTTTGAAGAGAAGAAATGGAGCAGCGACAGGATCGAACCCGGACCGAATGTGAAAAGTAAGTGTTTCAAATTTTTTTTTCTTTTTGTCTTTTTTTAGAACTATGCTAAAACCGGTGTGTTAAGCGGGAATTTTGGTTTTTCAAAGTTTTTAAAATACGCTGCCCTATTAACAAGTGCCTAAAGGGACAAACTTGGAGGTTTTGTAAGGAACCGCGGCCTTCGGCCGCTCCGTAAGTCCGCCTGGGTCCGACTAAAAATAAATGCCTTTTTTAATGTAAAAATCAAAAATAACGAAAAATATTTTCGGGCTGGCCCGGGCAGTCCCATTTCCAAAATGTTTTCGGGTCTAGCCGGCCCTAAATTTTGATTTGGAAGTAACTTTCCAAACAGCGCTCTTTTAGAAACCATGTAAACTAGTGCTGGGTAGCAGCTGAACTATGTTTCAAAATGACACATTTCCAGAAGTGAGACGCCTTTTTTTGGGAAAGGAGGGTGGGGGAGTAGCAATGGGAGGACGTTTACGCATTAAGTGACGTAGGACCGCAAAGCGACATCTTAGGGGCCGCTTTAAGGCGGCCGAAGGTCGCCGAATACCTAACTATAAGACAGGCAAAGCGCGGTTTTTAATTCTCTTTTAAAGCATTTCAAACAACAAAATTCAATAACGAAGCGCCCGTAGAGGGCTTTTCAAAAAGCCCTGACAGTTCATTTAGACTTCGTTTCAGTTTCTCTAATCATGCCATGCAAGAAGCGACACCCAACGTTGAATTACCTAGGAGAAAGCCACTGCAAAATTCATCCGGGTAGGAAAAAACAATGTCATTGCATTTTATTTATTTAGTCTGTGCTACGGAAAAAGAAACAAGTCGAAGAAAACCGATACGTTTGGGGAGATGGGATACTGGGCCACGCCATGGATAAGATCGCCAGGGTGTAAGTCACTTACTATTTCTTTAGCTTAGAAACTTTTTATACAAACCAGGAGGGTAAGCGTACTTACGATTTGTGGGGTGCTGCCGCACAAACCCGCGGCCTATGGTCGCTAAGTTAAGCGGACTGCGGCCGCACAAATACGTGGCCTTCGGCCGTTCAGTTGACGGCTTGCGGCCTGCGGCCACTCTTTAGTCGGCATTCGTCCGGAAAATGGCGTGAATCCCGTGAAATTAGGCCTAAAGACGATCTTGCCCACTTCACAAACGCACGCACACGCACACGCACACGCACACGCACACGCACACGCACACGCTTTCAACAGCTCAAAAAGACAATTATTGAAACAGATTTTACTATTGCCTCAACTATTAATCATTTTCAGTTACTCTGACATCTTCCCATCGGCTGGTGCGAACTGATGGGTTGCAAGCAGAACTGGCCCAACGTCGAGCAGCAGATGAAAGACGACGTGAACAAGGAGATCAAGGAAGCGTAAAGGTTTTCAAACCTTTGTAACCTACCTTTCCTCTTCACTCACTGTTTCCGTGTAATCCGTTCTCTTTGTGATGTTTTCCGAGTTGTATAGTTCCTGCTGCTACCGATTTGCCTTGTTTTTAAATTTGTTAGACACTTTACAAATAATAAAGTATTAGTTCAAAGTGAGGTTTTTTTGGGGATGAAGTGGAATTTCGCTTATATATTTTACCCGAATTTTCCTCCTGCCTACGGCGGTCGTCAACGGTCGTCAAATTCTGGGGTGTGTGGGTAAATGCCGCAGGTCGCCTATTTGAGCGGCAGACGGCCTCGAATATGTACGGCCACATGCCGAATACGTACATGTTGAAGAATCCGGCCGCATGGAGCGTTTTTTAAAGTGTGACAACTGCGAATCTGTACGGCCGAAGGCCGATTATTTGTCCGGCCTGTTCAGTTTTATTTTGTTCTTTCCTGTTCAGTCCAAATTTATCAGATTGCCATTTATGGCCCCAATGAACCACAGTTGATTGTTTATGACATAACGGTTCCTCTCCCCTACCCGCCTTTTGGGTCAACAGCCCCTGGCACCCGCCGCTCTCGATTTTGTAATCGATTAATTTTTCTCACTATTCGTTTTTACCGACGGTCATATTACAATTTTCCCTATTTAAAGGAATTTTGAACCACCTTTCCAAATGAGTATGTTGACCACAACTGCACTCACATATACCGAAAGCTATCCTGTAACTTGAAAACAACATATGTAAATGTTCAATTTAAAACGTCCCGACGGTAACTGTCGAACAGAAGTGACATGTGGTGTTGCGCAAAGAGTGGATCGATTACGAGGTCGTGAATGGCCACTGACGTCTGGCGGCCAGATGACCCACGGGTCAAATGAACAGTTAGACCGTAAACACCTCGGATGCATAAACAAACAGGGGTTGAGATGCCGTCTCACTTAGATTCGAGCAGAAAGGGGAAATATAAAAACACTGGTTTTCTAAAAACTAGCGGAAAACGTTCCTATGACCCATCATGATTTTTTGATTCTTTTTGGCCATGCTCACAATTTCCGGGTTACAGGACACACACACACTCACAAAAGAAAAGATGAGAATTTGTCTGTGTCTCTCTGTCTCTCTGTCTCCTGTCGTCAGATTCTGGGGCGTGTGGGTTCGGCAAAGATATAACGTTTGATTTAAATTCAAAATCCACCCAGTGTTTAAATCTTTTAGTTTCTGGTTTCAAAGACGTATCACGGGTTTTATCCGTATAGCCGTATGCAGCCTTCTTGAGCGGTCTGTACTGTCGAAGGTCGATTTCCTGAGCAGCCGAAGGCCTTGAATATGTACGGCCAAATGCCGAATATGCCGATGCCGAAGAATCCGGCCGCATGCTGCGTTTTTTTACGGGCGACAACTGCGACTCTGTACGGCCGAAGGCCGCCAATGTGTCCGGCCGCAGGCCGCCTTCGTGAGCGGCCGAAGTCATCGAATCTGTCGAGCCAAAGGCCGATTAAGTGTCCGGCCTGTTCAGTTTTGTATTGTTCAGTCCTGTGCAATCCGATTTGTTCAGATATTAATGGCCCCAATCCAGGTTTCGGCCCGATTTCTCAATATTTACGTGTTAATAAAAGTATTTTTAGTAATTTTCCAACAAGGTGTCAGTTAGGTGTCAAACTGACCTTTCACAGTTGATTGTTTACGACATAACGGTCCCTCCTCTATCCGCCGGCGGGGTCACAGTCTCTGGCAGACGGCCACAAGCGACACGCCCCCTACTCGACCTTGTAATCGATTTACTCTTATCACGAGTCATATTCGCTTTTACCGACGGTTATACCATTTTTTATTCAGGTGGTTAAGGCCCTTAAACAACCTGTTTGCAGTCGAAATTCTGGAAACTTTTTTCTCCAACAACCGTCCAAATGACGATGTTGACCATAGCTGTAAAAGAACAGATGCAATTCTAGTTTGAAACTGGTTATGAAATTCAAATCTGCTGCATTTCCCGCGCGTTTCGAAAACACCCTTCGCCGCAGGCTGACTCATTAGTGCGCCGAACACCCCCTCCCCAACTCGCAAACACATATTTGTATCCCTTTTCTATAAGAGTGTTCTTTAAAAACTGATGTCCTATTTTAGGGAATTATACATATTCCTTCTTCTAATCGAAATGCAGAACTAAAAGAAAAAAGGATAAGCGACAGGATCGGATTTGAGCGAAGGTTAAAAGTAAGTGTTTCATATTTTTCTTCTTTTTTTCCTTTTTTCAGAACTGGGTTGAAAACTATTTGTTAAGTTGGAATTTTGGAACTTTCTACATTTCAAAGTTTTTTTTTAAAATACGCTACCCTAACAAATAGTACTTAAAGGGTCCAGCTTGGATGTTTTGTATTGACACGCGGCCTTCGGCCGCTCATTCAGGCGGTCTGCGCACGCATATGAGTGGCCTACGGCCTCTGATTACTAGGAATTCGGCCATGAAAATGGGTGAAACACGGTAAATTAGAACGCAGCAAAAACCTAATACCCAGAAGTTAGGCAAAATTTTGAAACTGAGATTCTTGTGTCTCATGGTGGCTTAATATTTTGGTGGCAAAGCGCACCCTGACGCGGCCGAAGGCCGCCGAATACAAAAGGATGTTTCAAACGGGAGTTTTCCATTACTTTAAGGGACCATAATGAGGCTTTTCATATAATTTTCTATCGGCTACGGTCGGAAATTGTGCGAATTAACTATGCTATATTGTCTCGAACCTTCCGCATTTCCAGCGAAGTCTCAATTAATTAGAATAAAATTCGACTTATTAGTATTATTTGCAAAAACACAGGACACGCAGGACGTACTGCCGTCTACAAATGTTTAGACAAACACGCACACACACACACCCGCACACACACGCACACACACATACACACCCACTCACATAAACACACGCACACACAGAGTTACGCAATAATCAGTACCGCAGATTCCCAAAGCTGTATCTTCATTGTACCATTCCGTTTCACTATTATATTTTTCAGTTGTGGCCCAGTAAAACGTCACTTCTGGTAGTTACGACGAGATTCAAGACGAAGAGTTGGTAAGACCTTCGTTTAGTCAAATAAGACTAGATTACAGAGCTACCGCTAATTTCCCGACTTCTGGGATCGTCTCAAAAGGAAATTCTCGAGTAATTTCAAGCCAGCATCAGTTGAAATGAGTGTTTCAGATACGCTTTGGAGACTTATGAACAGAAAGCACGGGAGAAGCCCTACTCGAGCAAATTTGAATGATGTTTGCCAACCCCATGGAGCTTACAAATGTTGGTTTCGATGATTATCCTGTTTACATAGTTTGAAAACATTTAGTAACGACGATGTGGACACCAATCTGATGTGCTTCATGAAATCGAACTGCGGTGGCGAGGAACGGGAAAAGACGATGCATTCCGCAAGAACCTGAAGGAGGTCTTGAAATAAACGGAATCGATGAGTTCGTTCAATCGGTGACTACGATGAAGGGCCAACTGCCAAACATTTGTGTCTTCAAGGTTAGTGAAATTCTTACTTTTTTGCTTTTTTTCATAAAATATAGTTTTGCAGATAAAGATCCAGTTGATCCACAGATCTTCAAACAGGAGTTCACTGGTCGGCACAATTTTTGAAGAACAAGGTAATTTTTTGTCAAAACAGTTAGAACCACAAACGTTTTCAGAGATGGTTGCACCAGACTTCTCCGAATTTGGGAACTTCAGTGCGACATCCAGTTTGCAGGAACTCCCGGCACTCAAAGATAAGGAGGACATTACCATGATAAGTAAGTTCTTCATCAATTTTCTTTTTTTAAATTTCGGCATTGTACAAAACAGTAGATAAGAAAAACAAAACAGTAGATAAGGCTCGAATTTTGTCCTTTCTCTTTTTGTTTTGTTCAGCCTAACTCTAACGGGCCCGATTTCGGCCCGCGCAACATACACATACACACACATACACACACACACACGCACACACACACACACATTACAAGAGAAAAAACTGTCTAATTATTAATCATTTTTCAGCTTCTTTGACATCTTCTCTATGGTCGTGCGAACTGATGGGCTGCAAACTGGACTGACCCAACGACGAACAATAAGAAATTTGGAGAAGACGTGAACAGATGGATCAACGCGTTGTTTTGGCTATTGTCTTTGTTTCCCCCGCGTAATATTTACAACTATGAAATATAAAGTTATTTAAAGTACCGATGAAAAGTTGAGATTGACACTGAGATGGAAGTGGAGAAACTATGAGACGCCCATGAGTTCCAGACAGATAGAGAGTTAGAGGGAGATAGAGAGATAGAGAGATAGACACAGAGAGACAGAGAGACAGAGAGACATAGTGACATAGAGACAGAGAGACAGAGAGACAGAGAGACAGAGAGACAGAGAGACAGAGAGACAGAGAGACAGAGAGACAAAGAGACAGAGAGACAGAGAGACAGAGATACAGAGAGACAGAGAGACAGAGAAACAGAGAGACAGAGAAACAGAGAGACAGAGAGACATAGTGACATAGAGACAGAGAGACAGAGAAACAGAGAGACAGAGAGACAGAGAAACAGAGAGACAGAGAGACATAGTGACATAGAGACAGAGAGACAGAGTGACAGAGATACATAGAGACAGAGAGACAGAGAGACAGAGAGACAGAGAGACAGAGAGACAGAGAGACAGAGAGACAGAGAGACAGAGAGACAGAGAGACAGAGAGACAGAGAAACAGAGAAACAGAGAGACAGAGAGACAGAGAGACAGAGAGACAGAGAGACAGAGAGACAGAGAGACAGAGAGACAGAGAGACAGAGAGACAGAGAGACAGAGATACAGAGAGACAGAGAGACAGAGAAGCAGAGAGACAGAGAGACAGAGAGACAGAGAGACAGAGAGACAGAGAGACAGAGAGACAGAGAGACAGAGAGACAGAGAGACAGAGAGACAGAGAGACAGAGAGACAGAGAGACAGAGAGACAGAGAGACAGAGAAGCAGAGAGACAGAGAGACAGAGAGACAGAGAGACAGAGAAGCAGAGAGACAGAGAGACAGAGAGACAGAGAGACAGAGAAACAGAGAAACAGAGAGACAGAGAGACAGAGAGACAGAGAGACATAGTGACATAGAGACAGAGAGACAGAGAGACAGAGAAACTGAGAGACAGAGAGACAGAGAAACAGAGAGACAGAGAAACAGAGAGACAGAGAGACATAGTGACAGAGAGACATAGTGACATAGAGACAGAGAGACAGAGTGACAGAGATACATAGAGACAGAGAGACAGAGAGACAGAGAGACAGAGAGACAGAGAGACAGAGAGACAGAGAGACAAAGAGACAGAGAGACAGAGAGACAGAGATACAGAGAGACAGAGAGACAGAGAAACAGAGAGACAGAGAAACAGAGAGACAGAGAGACATAGTGACATAGAGACAGAGAGACAGAGAAACAGAGAGACAGAGAGACAGAGAAACAGAGAGACAGAGAAACAGAGAAACAGAGAGACAGAGAAACAGAGAGACAGAGAGACATAGTGACATAGAGACAGAGAGACAGAGAGACAGAGAAACTGAGAGACAGAGAGACAGAGAAACAGAGAGACAGAGAAACAGAGAGACAGAGAGACATAGTGACATAGAGACAGAGAGACAGAGTGACAGAGATACATAGAGACAGAGAGACAGAGAGACAGAGAGACAGAGAGACAGAGAGACAGAGAGACAGAGAGACAGAGAAACAGAGAGACAGAGAAACAGAGAGACAGAGAGACATAGTGACATAGAGACAGAGAGACAGAGTGACAGAGATACATAGAGACAGAGAGACAGAGAGACAGAGAGACAGAGAGACAGAGAGACAGAGAGACAGAGAGACAGAGAGACAGAGAGACAGAGAGACAGAGAGACAGAGAGACAGAGAAACAGAGAAACAGAGAGACAGAGAGACAGAGAGACAGAGAGACAGAGAGACAGAGAGACAGAGAGACAGAGAGACAGAGAGACAGAGAGACAGAGAGACAGAGAGACAGAGAGACAGAGAGACAGAGAAGCAGAGAGACAGAGAGACAGAGAGACAGAGAGACAGAGAGACAGAGAGACAGAGAGACAGAGAGACAGAGAGACAGAGAGACAGAGAGACAGAGAGACAGAGAGACAGAGAGACAGAGAAGCAGAGAGACAGAGAGACAGAGAGACAGAGAGACAGAGAAGCAGAGAGACAGAGAGACAGAGAGACAGAGAGACAGAGAAACAGAGAAACAGAGAGACAGAGAGACAGAGAGACAGAGAGACATAGTGACATAGAGACAGAGAGACAGAGAGACAGAGAAACTGAGAGACAGAGAGACAGAGAAACAGAGAGACAGAGAAACAGAGAGACAGAGAGACATAGTGACATAGAGACAGAGAGACAGAGTGACAGAGATACATAGAGACAGAGAGACAGAGAGACAGAGAGACAGAGAGACAGAGAGACAGAGAGACAGAGAGACAGAGAAACAGAGAGACAGAGAAACAGAGAGACAGAGAGACATAGTGACATAGAGACAGAGAGACAGAGTGACAGAGATACATAGAGACAGAGAGACAGAGAGACAGAGAGACAGAGAGACAGAGAGACAGAGAGACAGAGAGACAGAGAGACAGAGAGACAGAGAAACAGAGAAACAGAGAGACAGAGAGACAGAGAGACAGAGAGACAGAGAGACAGAGAGACAGAGAGACAGAGAGACAGAGAGACAGAGAGACAGAGAGACAGAGAGACAGAGAGACAGAGAAGCAGAGAGACAGAGAGACAGAGAGACAGAGAGACAGAGAGACAGAGAGACAGAGAGACAGAGAGACAGAGAGACAGAGAGACAGAGAGACAGAGAGACAGAGAGACAGAGAGACAGAGAGACAGAGAAGCAGAGAGACAGAGAGACAGAGAGACAGAGAGACAGAGAAGCAGAGAGACAGAGAGACAGAGAGACAGAGAGACAGAGAAACAGAGAAACAGAGAGACAGAGAGACAGAGAGACAGAGAAACTGAGAGACAGAGAGACAGAGAGACAGAGAGACAGAGAGACAGAGAGACAGAGAAGCAGAGAGACAGAGAGACAGAGAGACAGAGAGACAGAGAAGCAGAGAGACAGATAAACAGAGAGACAGAGAGACAGAGAGACAGAGATACATAGAGACATAGAGACAGAGAGACAGAGAAACTGAGAGACAGAGAGACAGAGAAACAGAGAGACAGAGAAACAGAGAGACAGAGAGACATAGTGACATAGAGACAGAGAGACAGAGTGACAGAGATACATAGAGACAGAGAGACAGAGAAACAGAGAGACAGAGAGACAGAGAGACAGAGAGACAGAGAGACAGAGAGACAGAGAGACAGAGAGACAGAGAGACAGAGAGACAGAGAGACAGAGAGACAGAGAGACAGAGAGACAGAGAGACAGAGAGACAGAGAGACAGAGAGACAGAGAGACAGAGAGACAGAGAGACAGAGAGACAGAGAAACAGAGAAACAGAGAGACAGAGAGACAGAGAGACAGAGAGACAAAGAAACAGAGAAAGAAAGGCACAGAGACACAGAGAGAGAGGGAAAATGATCAGGTATCCCGTTTACAAAAACTTCCAAAGCTGTAAAAGCATTCCGTTCTACTTTGTTTAAAAAATCATTGAGTAGACTCAATTGGGTAATTGAACCCCTGTTTGTTTATGCAACCGAGGTGTTTACGGTCTAACTGTTCATTTGATCCGTGGGTCATCTGGCCGCCAGACGTCAGTGGCCATTCACGACCTCGTAATCGATTCACTCTTTGCGCAACACCACATGTCACTTCTGTTCGACAGTCACACTCACAGAATAAAAATTTTATAATTGGAAAATTACAAAATGAACCATTTCCAATTTAATTTTTGACTTTTTTATTAGAAAATTTAAAAAAAAAAACTGAATAAGTCCCTGACGGTCCCTTGAAATCCACTTAAATGAAATTGATTGCATAGAAATACCATTCTATTTCTCAATCAAGATCTCTTTCTCTGTCTCTGTAGCTCTACTTCTCTCTATCACCCGCTCTCTCGCTCCCAATCTCCAACTCTCTAATGAAATTCAAATCTGCTGCATTTCCCGCGCGTTTCGAAAACATACGAAAACATCCTCTGCCGCAGGCTGACTCAGAACAGCGCAACACACCCACCCCTCCTCTCGGAAACACAACTTTTTATTTATTTTGAACAATTTTTATTCGTTTCAAAATATATTTTAAAAAGTTTTTTTTTGTTTTGTAAAATTGGAAGCCGAATTTAGTCACTTTCAAAACAAAAACAAACATTTTTCGCTCATTTTTTGATCTGTATATATTCTATTTCTGCTTTTTAAAACTTAATTTACAGTTTTTTAGGGAATCCTACATATTCCTATTTCAACAAAAAATATCGAAAGTATAATAAGAAGAAAAGGATCAACGACGGGATGGAACATCACGACTAAAAGTAAGTTCTTCAACAAACATTTTTTTCTTTTTTTTAATTTTCAGAATTGGGTTTACAAAAAAAAGAAAAATGGGGCCGGAATTTCCTATTATTTTCGAATTCGAAGAGTTTGAATTGCGTCAGCCTAGGAAAAATGCCTAAAGTGTTCAGTTTTGTTTTTTGAAATCTAAGTCAAAAGTTTTAACATTATTTTGCAATAGTTAAAAAAAATCAAAATTTGGAAAAGCGCAAAAATTAGATTACCATGGCTTGCAGACACTTTTTTGAACCTTGGTTGATCGCGGCGGGACTCACCCGAAGAAAAATTTTCGCAGCGGAGCCCACAGCCATTAATTTCCGTGGCAGGACATAAAGCTTCATTTTCGCCGCGGGACCCAAAGACAAAAATTTAAACGCCGTTGAAGCTAACCCTACTTTTTGAAGCACCATACGCTGCCAAAAATCGGCTCAGACCTAGCGCCATTTTCCGAAATTGTCCCAGTTTTCGTCGGAGAATATAAAATCGTGGGCTTCTTTCCATAGGAGTGCGTTAATTTTGAATCTTTCCTTTACATGGTTATTTTTAGGTACCCTGAGTTCCTCATCAGAAAAATTACTCCAGCTAAAACAGTAGTCGACGACATCTCGAGCCCATTACTTCAAGTAAGAAACGAACATTTAAAAGTATTATTTTCTCATTTTTTCAGACACACAGACTGGGTGGATTAAAGAATCAAATCTACTTCGACGTCATCGAAAAAATCGATTCTATCTTAAAGGACCGAATGCGCGGTAGAAGAGTGAATGTGGACCAGCTGGTGGGTTGTTTTTTTTTCCCTTAAAATTATTCACCGCTCTTAAAAATTTTGAAACGATTTTCGCAAAGACTTCATCATGGTCTTGAAAATACGAATCGACACGCGTCGAGAAATTTGAGGGATTGACTCTTGACATGTGTTTTCTTTATTTTGCCGGCCCAAATCGAATCTCAGCTGCCGCCAAACGCCCATTAGGGAGCGAAGCCAAAAAGGAAAGCCCGACGAGCGGCCAAAGGCCTCAAGGAGCCAGGAGTGAGGACCGCTGTAGGCTGGCCGTAACTCTTTTAAAGCCAAGCTCTTTCACTTTCCGTTAAGTTTTTGGCTGGGTTTTTGGGCAAAACCAAATTGTTTTTACTGGGCATAGAGATTCTGATCGTTTTAAGTTTCACAATTTCAGCATCGCATCCATCACCAGACGCAATGGTGATTGGTACCCAACAGAAGTTTAAACTGAAACTCTGAGATCGAAGATAACGAAGACACTATGATACTGAGGTCCAGAGACAAAGATAAAGAGAGAGAGAGAGAGAGAGAGAGAGAGAGAGAGAAAGAGACAGAGAGAGAAAGAGAGAGAGAGAGATCTAGCTCATTGCATTCTAGCTCAAAAAAGTCCCGTTTACAAATGCATTCAACCCAGCCCTCCGTTCTACCTTGTTCAAAAAATCAATAAACTCAACCGTATAATCGGCCCAGCCCGAGAGGTGAACGTCCGCCCTAAAAGTAAATGTAACGGATCATATCTTTCTCATGCTAACTAACGGAGTTCTAAGCGGACACAATTTATTTCTCACGCAGTTCAAATCCCAGGCTGAGCTGTGTAGTTGACCTCTGTTTGTTTATGCAACCGAGGTGTTTACGGTCTAACTGTTCATTTGATCCGTGGGTCATCTGGCCGCCAGACGTCAGTGGCCATTCACGACCTCGTAATCGATTCACTCTTTGCGCAACACCACATGTCACTTCTGTTCGACAGTCACACTCACAGAATTTACTTACTTTATATTTATATTATTAGATTTATATTACTGGAAATTTACAAAATGAACTATTTCCATTTTAAATATTGGCAACTAAATGCCTGCTGACTTTTTTAACATAAAAATTACATAAAACTGGAAAAGTCTCCTGACGGTCCCTTGAAACCCTCTTAAAAGAAAGGGATTGCATAAAAAATTGATTCTATCTCTCTAAATCTGTTTCTCTATCTTTGTAGCTCTACTTTTCCCTATAACCCGCTCTCTCGCTCCCAATATCCACTACTCTAATGATGTTCAAATGTGCTACGTTTCCCGCGCGTTTCGAAAACCGGCGAAAACACCCTCTGCCGCAGACTGACTCAGAATTGCGCTAAACACCCACTGTTCCTCTTGCAATAACAGATTTTTATTCCTCTTAAACTATTTTTAACCTATCCAAATGAGAGTTTAACTACTTTTTTGTAAATTTCAAAATTGGACGTCGACAGTAGTTATTTTCAAGTCGATTCGCCCACATCTTTCAGTCTGTTTCTATTCTTTTTTTTTCTTTTTTTTTAATAACAAAACTTGAAGTTTTATTTTCAGGGAATTATACATATTCCTTCTTCAACCTCAACTCCAGAAGTTTCAAAAGAAAAAAAAAGATCAACGACGGCATGGAACATCAGGACTAAAAGTAAGTACTACAAATTTTTTTTTTTTTTAATTTCAGAATTTGGCTAAAAAGCAGTATGTGGAGCTGAAATTTTGTATTTTCCTACTGTTCGAAGGGTTTTAAATGCGTTTGCCTTGAAAAAAATGCCTAAATTTGGACTTTTTGAATCATAAATCAAGAAATGTGATATTAGATTTTAAAAAAAATCAATATTTGGGAAAGCCTTTGAGAAAATCGATGTACGGGAAAGCGCAAAAATTTTGTTAGCATACCGAAAAAAAATTTCAGACCGGCGCGGCTCGATCTTGCTAGTATCAAGCAAACATGGTGTAGTGAAACGTCTTTGTGAAGTGGAATTGAAAGTTAAGGCGGTGTTTTTTAACCTTTTAATTATGCAATTTATCTAGTTTATATTAGTGTGTAATTGTAACGCAAAATGATGTAAAATTTCATCTTAATTTGTCACCCGATTTTGAAAACGGGTCCGCGGGGGTCCAAATCTGGCCCGTTCGGGCCGGGCCAAGAATATTTTGAGACGGGCCCGGCCCACGATCACCCCTGAACCAAAGTCAACAACTTTAACAGCTCTTGAAGCTAACTTAACTTGTTAAAACATCATTCTTCACTAAAACTGGTTCATATTAATTTTTCAGACCAAGCCGAGCCAATTTTCCGATAAAGTCGCTGAAAAAGTTCCATGGGGGCCGGCCCATCCTCCGGATTTTACCGGTGGGGTCCCAAATTTCACCAATTTAGCGATGATAAAGGGTCATCGCGGCGAGACCCAACCTTTATTATCGATTGGAAAGCGATTGAATTATCGATTGAAACCTTAGATTTGGCCTAAACAAGTTTTACCTTTTTTCAGACCTCTCGCTAATTTTCTTAAAATGCCCAAGTTATTTACAGGTCTGCGCTTCATTCCAAATGGTGGCTAATCGGAGAAATTCGACATCTGGGCAGGTGGAATCAACTTTTGGAAGAACCTACTGGGATACAGTGTTCAAGTCTGCCACGTCCAAAAGTAGGAAAAGCGAAATTTTAAATATTTTATTCTTTTCACTTTTTAGCCATCAAATGTGGATGGACGGATCCAAGTTCTTCATGACTGGAAAAGTGAATTCCACGCTGAAGCAGCAAAACGTCGGGAATAAAGTGGAGGTTCTGTTCAACCAAATGGCGAAGTTTTCGAACAGGTTGGTAATTTCTTTCTTTTTCAGTTTTTTATACAATAATCTTAAAAGGTTAGGATGGTGTTTCTCAATCCGCGAAGAGGACCTGGAATAAAAAACAGTCATATAATTGACCCGAAATTGATCTAGAACCTTTCTAGGGCCTTTATAGATAACTTTGCGACTTGTAGATCGATTTTTTATGGGTTACTGTAGGGTACTGTATGTTTTTTAATTGAGCAAACACGGATTTGAAAAATACCAAAAATTTTGAACTCACTGCTAATATAAATCGTAAATCTTGTTACTTCCAAACACAACCCGTATGGTTGACATATGCCTTTAAAAACTTCTAAAAATAGCAGGAGTGTGGAATTTTTCTACTTTTGATGTCGATAACCATCAATATCAATCGATAAAAAGCAATTACAATCGATAAACAACGATTCAAAATGCGCAGATTCAAAAATCGACAAACTGACATTTTATACCAAATTTTTCAGAGTTTTTCAGAAAAAATGTTTCTACTCAAATTTCTCCAAACGCGTTCAACAAACGAAAGAAAAATCCTTTTTTGTTTTGTTGGAAGAGAATGACGATCGATACCAAGTTATATTAATAAATATCAAGCAGTATCCATCGATAGCAATCAATAACAATCGATAAATTTCTGACGAATATCGAAAAACTGCAATTTTTCACCAACCTACCGTAACAAAGCGTTGAAAATGTTCATCTAAATGGAGAATTTTGTAATCAGTAGTACTTATTTTTCAGGGAAACAGGGACACTGACAACTGGCACCATAAGAAGAAGGACTACGGAGTCATCGTGCGAAGCTGAGAAGGCGGCATATTCGTCTGGTCGAAAGAGAGCAGCCTGATGTTCATTCCTACAGACGATGAGAAATGTGCTCACCTCTTCGTCAGTTTTCTTTTTTTCCTTTTCTTTTTTTCACCTTGAAAACCTCTGGAAAACCTTTTTCAAAGTGTCAATTTAGGCTTCAACCCCCGGCCCTGCCTGCATCGACGAAATGAAGTCGTCCACGCAAACTTCCACGTGAAAATAAAATTTAATTATTACAGATTTGTTGAAGACTGAGAAGAGAAACAGGACAAAGAGATACAAAGTGCAAGAAAAATGGAGAGAGAGGTAGAGAGGCAGAGAGATTCAGAGAGGCAAATAGGCACATAAGAAGAGAGGCAGATAGACAGAGAGATTCAGAGAGGCAGAGATTCAGAGAGATAGAGAGGCAGAGAGGCAGAGAGGCAGAGAGATAGAGAGGCAGAGAGGCAGAGAGGTAGAGAGGCAGAGAGATAGAGAGGCAGAGAGGCAGAGAGGCAGAGAGGCAGAGAGGCAGAGAGGCAGAGAGGCGAGAGAGATTCAGAGAGGCAGAGAGATTTAGAGAGGCAGAGAGGCAGAGACGCAGAGAGGCAGAGAGGCAGAGACGCAGAGAAGCAGAGAGGCGAGAGAGATTCAGAGAGGCAGAGAGATTTAGAGAGGCAGAGAGGCAGAGAGGCAGAGAGGCGAGAGAGATTTGGAGAGGCAGAGAGATTTAGAGAGGCAGAGAGGCAGAGAGGCAGAGAGGCTCAGAGAGGTCTCGCAGACGGCAAAAAGCGATCTGCATTTACTGACCTCATTATCGAATTTCTATGGTCAAAAAGCAATCCTTGGTCAACCTATGGCCCATCTTCCGAACTGCGAATCTAATTCAAATGCACTTTATTTCCCGCGCATTTCGAAATCCCGCGAAAGATGCCCTTTGCCGACGACATCTGAGTCACGAGGGCCAACTGGCACGGGCGGCTCACGATCGGACGGCGTAATCGATATCCTCCTTCCACTGTCCATATGCACTTCCGAGGGTCTCACCGCAAGAATTTCCTCCAAAGGGGGCCTTAAGTCACTCAGTTTTCTTCGAAGTTCACGTAGCAACTTTCATTAACATCCCCAAATAACGATGTTAAGCGTTAGTGCCTCAATAGCCTAAGGATACCCAGTCATTGAAAACGTATGATCCTTTTTTAGAGTCAGTAATTATTTGAAGGGCCTATAATTCCTGCAAATTAGTTTTTGAAAACCAAACAATTCGATTTTGCTCAGAAATATGTCCAAACCACAAAAATATGCTATTTTCCGAAAAAGGCACGGTTTCTTAGCAAAATTTCCGATCTTCGATCTCCTTTTTTACACGTTTTGTTATTTTTGTGTTTATCCTGTTAACGTGATTTATTTTTATTCGTTTTTTTTACAGGAGTGCATAAATCTCTCTTCTTTCTTAAAAGAAATACAAGAAAGAAAGAAGCGACGACTGAGGCCTTCTTGGGAGCAGATGGCGACAACGGCAGTCTGGAAAGTAAGATTTTTTTCATTTCTTGTTTTTTTTTTCGTTTTTTTTATTGACTGAATTGTCGGCGAGATTGAATTATTTTTAAAAAATGAATATTTTGCGCCTGCCATTGAAAGATGAATGCTTTGTTGGCACAAGCTCGGGCAACTGTGAAAGTGCGGCCGACCACCGCTCTGCCGCGATGCGGCGGAGGGCATAGAATCATTATATTTCGAATTTTGAAGCCAGCATGTTCCGAGAAGATGTGAGCTTCGCCAAAAACACGTTTACCACCCACGTTTATAAAATCCTTCTCTGGAAAGATTTCGTCGTAACTAAACAAAATTTAGCGAAAACGCTCTTATCTCCATGGTAACACAATTCTGTTTCTAAAAAGGGATTATGTTCCCAAGACGGAGCCAAATCAAATGAACTATTGTCTATTTGAAGACCACAAATGGCCTTTCGTAATTTCCATTTAAATGACAGGAGAGATGAGAGGTTCGAGGCGTCAAAAGAGGAAAATCTTGAAAGTGCGGCCGGAAACCGCTGGGCCGCTTGGCGCTAGAGTGTTCGGCCGCACCTTTTGCCGAGCGCTTCTCAGTTAACTGGGAATAGCGGTCCGAAGCGACCCAAGGCCGCTATAAAAATATATTAAGATATTTAAATTAAGATAAACAGATCGATCAGCACAGGAAAAAGGATTTTTGGATTTTTTCAGATTGCCTGTTTGTACCACGTTTGATTAAGCGTTCTGCAGTTCAAGGCCGTTTATACGAACATTTGTCTAAAAGTAAAGCTTTTTTGTTAACAATTTGGAAATTTTCAAAGATTTATGAGAAAATCAACAAGTTTTCACTGCAATAAAGGGCCCAAGTTTGTAAACAAAATTTTTTCGCGCCAATTAAATTTAAATTAAAATTTGCGTAAATAACTAAGTTTTATATTAAATTTTGCGTAAGTTCATTCACTAATATTTTGCAATAATTCTTAAAGATGTCACTAATATTTTGCAATAATTCTTAAAGGCAGTGTGTCATGAAAAATGAACGCATGTACGGGTGGACCTGTACACAGCGTACCGTGAAGCGAGAGATTCATTTTCAGCATTAGAAATGGAGAGAGCGGCATGCTAATTTCAGTTCAAAAATTTCGCGGGAAAACGTTGAGGAGCCAAATATAAGCAATGAAAACACATTTTTGACAAAATATATACATTGTTGAATTCGTCTTCGGAAGGTTTAATTTTAAAAACGATAAGTTTTCAATTCTGAGAATGTCGAATTTTGGTGACACACTGCCTTTAAACGTGTGCTTAAACCCTTAAAATTCACTCAAAATATCTTTAAGCTTATGACGTCCCTATTTCAAAGTAAATCTACCAGTCAAAGTAAACTGAAGCTACCGTAACCAAGTATGACGTCACATTGATATTTCATATTAAATGTAAAAGTAAAGTCACCGCGTATGACGTCACTGTTTCGCGTATGACGTCACTGTGACATCAATATTTTGCGTATGACGTCACTTTTTCGCGTTATATGTCACTGACCTCAAAAAATTTCAGAAACTTCGAAGCTCGACCTGCTGTTGCTCTTCGACACCAGGACGCTCCGGAGAGAGGACCATTCCGAAGAAGAGGATTTCACGTCCTCGTCGTCACGGGAGATTCCATGATGGTAAAAGGCTTTCACAACCAGAACAACAAACTTTTTCAGACTGGCTATCGAGCTGTCGACGACGTTGGACCCACGACTCCAGCACATTTGGGTCAACGGAGACGGCGAAGGAATCTGCCCTTTGCAAGTAAGTACTATAAGGCACTAGATGAGAACAAGGGTCTTACAATTTAGTTGATCACCTTACTTGATGCACAAAATGGGTAAATATAATAAAGATACAGCTATTGATGTTGTTCCCTATTTGCTGATAACCCAATTCCACATGTTTTATTTGATTTCGCTTGTAGGATTCATAATTTTTGGTTGAATCATTATTATTAAGGCTGAAATTGATTTAGTTCTAGATTATTAAATGCTGTAGTGATTGAAATCTTTTAGAACTTCTTTATTCAAAAATTGCAAATCCATCGTATTTCAAATTTAGTCACCTTCCTTTTTTTCTAAGTTCTGAGTGAAATGGCTCTAAAATTGACCACTAAGAAGCATGTTATTACATTTCATCCTACTTTCTTGGTAAATTTCAGTTTCACTTGTAATGTTTTATTTTGTTGTTTTTGGGGGGGCTTTTTGGGCATTCCATAGGCATTCACAAATTTTCCACGACATAGGGGGCATTCGGCCGCCACGATACATACCAGGAACTAAAGCGACCTCTGGCCGCAGCAGGGCCGCTTTGCGGTCTTACGCGGTTCAGTGCGTACTCTTGCCTTACTTCTAAGCACACTGCCCTCTTTCCCTATCTAGAAATAGTTCACTAGCCTAACCAACACACAGAATCTACCAAATCTTTATTGGGATAAAGGGAGATAAAACTACAAAACTTTTTTCAGACATCCGCAAGAAGGTGAACTCAAAAGAACGATACTTCGCCTGGGACTACGTCTCCTACGAGAGGTGACTTTTGTCAGCTGTAAATTACTCAAATGCAAATTTTCAGCTGGGAAAGGACTGGGTAGCCGTCGTCATCTTCGTGGGGATGAACGACTTCGGATACCTAGCCTGGTACAGCATGCCGAAGCCCCTCAACAGCACGCAGTCGTCTCCCTGGTAGCCCAACCAGGATCTCAGCTCATGTTGGGAGCCACCAATACTGCCAGAGAAAATAGTTGTAAAAAAGTAAATAGTTGTTATTGTTTGAATTCGCTTTATTTTGCATAGAGAGAGAGAGAGAGAGAAAGCGAGAAGACGATCTGTGTCTCTGCGTTCGCCATGCACTCCCTCTTCTTCTGGTTTTCCCCAGCTTCTTGCCTCATTCCGACGGTCTACCTCAGTAGATGTCATAGACTCAGAAAACAACTGATCACAGGGTCCCAGAAATCGATGGAGGCGGCAGGGGCGGGGCCTGCGCGCCGATCTTGGCCTGTCTGGGGGGGGGGGGGGGGACATTTATTCTTAAGCAAAACGGGATTTCTTATCAATTTACCATGTTTTGGCAAAAAAAGGCAAACTTAGCCAATGTTTTCAGCTTTTTGATGCTTTTATCGACAACTTTCCATTAGGGAAAAACTGGACCATAAATTTTTACGAGAAATTGGAAAGTTTTGGTTCCTGCATTCTCAAAAATGCGTTTGAATAAACGCGTTCCGCTTTTTTTTCGTCACCGCGGATTGTTCACAGAATCAGGAGGGCGTATTTTACCCTCAGCTTCTCTCACCCGCTTTTTGTTCACAGAATCAAGCGTGAATAGCTGTGTACGCAGCCAAAATAACCGAAGTAGATTTGTCGAGGAGTATACGTTGAATAAGTTTAGCCCGCGTTGAGAATTGTCTTTATTGCGGAAGGGTAACTAGAGCAGAGGCAAAAGTTGGGCCGAGCCGGGGATCGATCCCGGGACCTCTCGCACCCTAAGCGAGAATCATACCACTAGACCACTCGGCCACGTGTAAGGCGTACGCAACGTTTCGAGACATTCCGATGCCGACGTATGCCAATTTCCAGTTTTCGTTGCAGTGCGCCACTAAAACTCCGCAGCCCGCAGTCATTTTGGCGTCGGCTGCGCGGGAATGTCTGGGATTCGCCGAGATAAGAAAACGTCGCGTTCGTGGTGTAATGGTTAGCATGGATGCCTTCCAAGCATTCGACGGGGGTTCGATTCCCCCCGAACGCAGAACCTTTTTGCTTGTTTTAGAAATTTGCTGTTGAAATTGCAAAACATGTTTCGAACGCGGTGATCAAATTGTGAAAAAGTTTAATTACAAGTCATAATCGATTCCATTTTCTTCTTGAACATGTCGTATTAGTGTGCAGTCACAGCCGCTCCACTTGTTTTGTTCATAGTACTAGTTTGATTTTTTGATCGCAGTGGGTTTCGGTAAGTTGGAATCATAGCGAATTGAATCATTCCTCCTATGGTTCCCATTATCGACATAGACGTCAAGGCGATTCTCCCCAAACCTAAATTTGATATATTTTAGTATTTTAAATACAACTGACTCATATGTGTGAAAAGACTAACGTAGAAAAAGTAAACGATTTGTTTGAAATGTAGAAAAGAACTTCAATAAAAGTCTCTATTTCTCTTAATATTTCCAGATCTTAAATAAACAGCAAAAAGAACTTGAGTTTTTATCATTGAAAACGAATCTCCGCCTGTTTTTTCTCATCTAAATCGCCTATGAGATCTATATTTTTTGTTGTTTTCATTACGATACGTATTTATTTTACGGGTTTTTTTGTTGAGGTCGTTAAAACAAAACAGATTGAAGAAGAAAGAAACGAATTGTCGAAATTCTCCCAAATAGATCACTAACTTTAAAATTGGCAAGATTTCTATTTGCGATAACAACCACAATAATTCAACTTTTGTCAAATTGTTTTTTGAGGAGTTTAAAAAGGCGGAGATTCGTTTTCCACGATAAAAACGCAAGTTCTTTTTGCTGTTTATTTAAGATATGGAAATATTAAGAGAAATAGAGACTTTTTATTGAAGTTATTTTCTACATTTCAAACAAATCGTTTACTTTTTCTACGTTAGTCTTTTCACACATATTGTATCTCCTTTCTATCTTTTATTTAAAAAGACAAATGAAAAGGACCGTTTAACCGGCAGCAAGCCGCATATTTGAACTGCCAGCTTTTTGAGCACCCGGATGTCTGAGAGATGTAGGGTTTACTGGCCGTTTCAACAAAATCTACCCTAACTAGTAAAATAAATGGAGAAAAAGCAAAAAAAGTTGGCAGAAGCAGGAATAGAACCCCTGACCTCTCTGGTATGAGACGGGGCCTCAAACCAATACACCACATGACAGCTGGAGGTTTACCGCTCCAAAATAATGACATAATCGGGTGCAGCAGCGAATCCGACCTTTACGGGGTACTACACGAAAGTAAAGTCGTTGACCTTTAAACAGACAAACAGGGTCAGTTAAGTATATATACTCGAGAATCACTGGAATAGGCACCAAATGCGCCAAAAGTTCACAAAAACTGCTTGTTTCATTAGGTAGATGGAACATTTCTTGGAATATTGTTGCATTTCCAGAATGTACGCAAAATTTCACCTATGTGTAAAATTTTGGTGCCGTTTCTACAACGTTGAACACCCAAAAACCGTTACCGAAAAATTGCTTACGGCGGCGGCGGCGGACACGACCGGCGCCCATTTTCTTAAAACCCGCAATAACACTGAGGGGGTTCAAAGTGGTCAAAATCAACTTTTAAAAAAAGTAATCGACGCGTCTTGAGAAGCTGAAAAAGAATATGGCTGTTAAAAATGCAAAATATTTAAATTTAAGATCACAGGCGACGAAAACCTTCGAAAAAAGCTTGCAAACGGGAAATTTTAAAACAAATCTACCCAGCGCTTCGCGCTGGGTATAATGGAGTATCATTTTCAATGATGATACGTTTAACAAGGGCATGTCTTTCTTTCATTTTACATGGGCCTCTGCCATTAAAAATTATATTCACACAGCGTTTGTCGGCGTTGATCCAAGCGGTGCGTCAAAACTCAGTTGTGGATTAACGGGCTGCAGTTTTGAAGGTCCCGGGTTCGATTCCAGGAAGGTACATTGTCTTGCGCAAGTACCACTGTTACCAATCGCGGTAAAAGCAACGTGATTCAAAACCAACCTCACATTTTTCAACTGACGCCAGTCGTTTGCGAATTGGCTTTGACTCAACTTGACTTTTTTTTTCGCGTTTTGAACTTTTCCTTTTTACGATTTTCATAGTAGAACTCGATTTGATGGCGGCTCGCGTTGAGTGCAGCGGGCGGGTGTGGCACGTCCGACTATTCAAAACTATGTAGCAGCCACCTCTGCGGCCGAAGGCCGCGAACCTATGCGGCCGCAGGCCGTTTAACTGATAGTGAGAGAGCGAAGGCAGGGAAATAATGCGGCTGCAGGTCGCCCATCGCCCATTCGAGGGCAAAGCCCTCGATGAGCGGCCGAAGACCACGAGAAGCCAAGGAACGAACGTTTGCTAATTTGTAAGTGCAAATTCTCTTACCTTTGACAAATCACGCCGTGCTGTAGCCGTATCTTCTCTTGTAAACAAACAAGGAACCACTGCAGAAACGAAAAACACGTAAACTCCTCCCAAAAATACTTTATGATTGGTTGGAAATCGATTGATTCCTTTTGCTGCTAAATATCGGTAGTCAAAAAGATGAACAATTGATGCTAAAGTTAGTGTTAAAATGACAACAAATACAACTTGAAGCCAATATGGACTGAACCACATTGATAGTAAACCGTTAGAGGTTATTATTTCAAATGGGACCAATATGATTAACTTAGCGAGAACAGAAAGCTAAAGCACAAAATATGTTTAGAATGATTTTAACGTACGTAAATATCTTGCAGAGCTGCTAGTCCTTGATGAAGTAGTAAATACCACCTGTAGCGAGACATATGTTTGGTTGAGCGAAAAACGATACAATAGAGAGTGTATAAGTTAATGAAGGGACATATTATTTCAATGGCCAGGTGAAGTCTGTCGAAGAATTCGTCTTCGATAACGAATGGAGGGCAATCTATCATAATGTTAAACAAAGAAAAACTACAGTTGTTGTTATTGTAAAACAGTTTTGTAGCATATGTGACACACCGGATTTTGTAGCAAAAACATATACAACGTCTGATGTGCGCAGAAAATTGCTTAAAAGGGAAAAGGCGTTTCGCAAAATGGAAAGAAATTATTATTTGAAATTATAGGGGTTCGTTTCGCTTTTTCGCGTCACCGCGGGATATTAATAGATTCAGGGAGCTTTTTTGCCCATCAGCTTTTTCACCCGCTTTTTTACCGGTCCAAACGTAGATAGAAAGTCCGCCAATCCTACTTTTAATCCAACCAAATGGATCGCCGAAGTCATTTACAGCACCCCAACCGTCCCAGGAACCAAAGAAGAAGCTGCTTCTCCCAAGGACAGCTGTACCAGCAACTTTGCCAGGAGGAAACTGAAGCCAAACCAATGGTGGAAGGGGTCAATAAAGTCAACGTAGTGGGATTGAAATCGTCAACTGTGATTCATTCTGGCTGTTCGGGGAAAAGTCTTAGATGTAAAATCCTACTTAATGAGTGGGATTATTCTGATGTTGATATTTGAATTTCCCATTATTACATCACACTAGTCGGCTACAAAAGGAGCCTCATTTTGGCCGTAGCAGGATTGGCGAGCAGTATAAACCAAGATATTCGGCTACAAAAAGGGGCGTGGCCCAATTTTTGCCGCATTATTACTGACTAGGGGTAAAGAAAGCGTTTTTTTTTTTAAATTAAGCATGATGGTGAAGCCATAATCGTTGCCGCCAAGAGGACATAATCATCGCAGCCCGCCAAAAGAAACTTTTTTCCTCAAGCTTTACCAATGTTTTTTTGAGCTCTGTTCTATTAGGCCATTTTTGACAAAGATCAAAAAACGTTTTTTAGAATTTCTTAAACAATAAAAGTCGAATGAAAAGGAAAATGTGGGTAATTCGGAAAAAGGCTGAGGTGGTTTTGTTATGTGTTTGTTTCAGACAAAATAGCAGTCAATTTGAAAAAGATTTTCAAACGAATTTCTTGTTCGATTTTCAAGAATTCAATTTCAAGCTGAAGACAACTTTTGCATCACATGCATCAAGCATCGCAGCCCACCAAAAGAAACATTTTTCGTCGGCGTCAAAGCTTTGCCAATGTTTTTTAGAGCTCTGTTCAATTAGGCCAGTTTTGAAAAAGATCAAAAAACGTTTTTTTTAGAATTTCTTAAACAATAAAAGTCGGCTCAATAAAACATATAGAAATACGCTACGAAATGTGTTCTAGTGTGTTTAAATCATGATTTGGTTAAGGAAAAGCTGTAGGCAAAGGGAACACTACAAAAAAGAACACAATTAATACGGAAGAGTCATTCTTATGCAGAGAATGAATGGCATCGGAAAAATAGCGATTCATTTTCAAGAAACGCGAAGGTTAAAATTACAGAAACACTGATGGTTGGTTTTCTTGCAAAAAAAAACTTATTAATGAGGATTTACTTCGGTTTCAGCACGCACAGAACTGTTTGGATGATCATGGAAGAAACAAAAACCACTGTTGTTTTATTTGCTGATGCTCGGACTACGAACGCTCTTCGCATTTCTGTTCATCTGAACAATTGCCACGCTTTTTATGATGTTGGTGTTGGGAGGCAAGCCATTGAAACCAAAAAAAAATCAGGCTGCGATGAACTTCGACAGCGGCTGAAACAACAGGTTTTTGATTTCTTCAGGCCTAATAAAAGACCCCCAGGGGTTCTGGGAGCACATAGGCTTTTTCGATTCCAACGTTCCATTTCAGGGTCCAATGCTATTGAGTTATGTTGTTGTCGCCTTCTTGGCTACAGTATCCGCTCTTCCGCTGAACGTGGAGGAAAATACGAGAAAAGAAGTCGTTATCCCGGCTAAACAAAAACTTTTAGAAGTTGTGTCTAACTATAACTACCTTAAACGACATTTTAGCTCTTGGATATTGATCCTGATATTATGAAGACTAGGCTAAGAAATCTTTCAAAGAAGGGAAAGCACACCAACATGCCGGAGGAAGAACTTGAAATTAAGAAGATGCTCGAAGTTGGTTTTGAGGTCTTCTTCTTGAAGTTTTAGACGCTTAAAATCAGCAGTACTGTAATTTTTTCATTTTAGAAACTACCGCATATCGAATCCAACAATTCCTCCCCCCCCCCCCCCCCCCCCAACTGTGGGAATTCTTGAAACTAACGAAGCTGCTGGAATCATGGATTACCTTTATCAAGGAGATATCATCTTGACGGAGTGGGTTTTACCTGATAAATGAGATTTCTGAAATTTGAAAATTCTTTGTGCATTTTGATCAGAGTTTGTGCCAAACTTTCACCTACTTTGGCAAAAAGTGCCTGTATGTATTGTATGCTAATTTAATCTTTCTTCTTTATAACATTTCAGGGCTGCCATTATGTCCGTTAGCAGCGCGCAGGGCGCGATTACACATTGCGGATGAAACCAGAAAAAGAAAACCGGGCAGCGTTGCTTTGGGTTCTTTTAACATTAGAGAGTTTCCTTTTGTTTGTTAGGATAGCTGATAGGTACAACCAATCATTTTTTCCAAACCGGCTATGGGGAACACTTTATTGAAACTTGCAAACGAGGCCATAGGCTGCCCACCTGAGCGGTCAAAGGTCGCGTACTGAAACGGCCGCGGTCCACCTGCATAAGCGGCTGCAGGCTGGAACACAGTTTGAAGGCCGCCGAATCCGGAAGGCACAGACACGCAAGGCAGGGCTTTGATTTCTGCTAAAATTGTCACGGTTTGTTCTACAACTTTTTCTTATTAAAGGAACCATAAGGGACCTTTTTCTACAATTAAAACCAACGTCAAAATACAACAGTACGATTTTATCAGTTATTAGTCATTTTACCAGCAAAAAACATTGGCACGAGAGTGGAACCGAACCCGGGACCGTTTGGTTACTACCTACCGGCGCTAACCAGTTGGCTATGAAGTCAATGGAAGTTCAGCGCTGCGTGTTCCTAATCCCTAGCGGCTTTCACCTTTGACAGCGTGCAGATGGTGTGAAAAATCGTAAGCTGGAGCCCGTTGGAAAAAATTATTTTTGAGTTTTGATTTGAAATTACGGCTTTTTAGGAAAAGGGAGTTGAAAATGACAAGTAGATAATTGATCAACTAAATTAAATTTTTTAATTGAAATAAACTTTAAAAAGGACCCTGATGGTCCCTTTAATCAATGAAAAATTGGCTGATCATAAAAATTTATGTGGGTTGTAAATTCACCTTTTTCAAGAAAATATGGTAAGTCTCAAACTACCAAAATGGATCTCCGGTATAATACTCAATTTTTGCAAGCCTGGAAAGTCATTTCTTCCATTTAATTTCTCTTTAGTTTCACCGTAAAACGTACAAATCAAATTCATATTTTAGAAACCAGCTGTCTCAATTCGAGGAAGAGTCATCAGGCGGTCGTAAAAAGCGGCAAGTCTTCACCTGGGCTGTTAAATGGCCAGAAAACCGCCTAAACTACTCTTTAGATCCACAATTAAGTGAGTAATTACAATCTGACAGCAGGAAATTAGAGGCGCCGTCTCTGGAAGACTCGAGCAGGTCTTAGGAAAAAGTTGACAGTCTCAGAATTAGCTCAAAACTTGTTCATAACCTTCTCAAGACCAATAGACAACATTTTTTTGAAACTATTAGACGGATATCGATTTTTCGACCTGGGTCACGGTAGGGTATTGTACTTTTGCAAAACTGGTCGAAACAAGTAAATGTAGGGTGATTCTCAATGTTTTGGCTATGATACTTCAAATAGAACACTGAATAACGAAATTTATGATGTACTTAGGCGAAAAAGTGAAATTTCACGTTTGAAATTGCAGTTTTTCGCATTTTTCGACCTTTGACATTAAAGCGTTGCAAAATGCCTCTATGATAGAAACAAGCGCAAAATTTTTTTTGCACCTTTTGAACATTTAAAGTCCAAAAAACGTGACCATCCTGACGAAAATCGACTTTGAATGCGTTTTCCATCGATTTGATCTGGAAAAAAAATTTGGTACGCCAAAAATTTTTTCTTTTTCGATTTTACAAATGCAAATGATTATGAAGTGCGTTAAAAAAAATAACGTAAATTGAACTGGTTCAGAGCTAAAATTGAATTTTTTCCTGATAAAATCGATAGAAAAGCTTGGATCCAAAAAAATATTTTCGTCAGGATGGTCACGGTTTTTTGAACTTTAATTTTTCAAATAATGCAGAAAAAGGTTGGGCATCTTTCTGTTTTAGAGGAATTTTGCAACGCTTTTATGTCAAAGGTCGAAAAATGCGAAAAACCGCAATTTCAAACGTAAAATTTCGACGTTTTCGGACTTTGTTGCCGAAGTACACAATAAGTTCGTTATTTTTATTTGAAGCATCTGTGGTGCCACAAACTGTCAGAATAACCCCACATTTACTTGTTTCAACCAGTTTTGTAAATTACAGCACCCTACCGTAACCTAGGTCGAAAAATCGATATCGGTCTAATAGTTTCAAAATGTTGTATACCAGAATATTCCGGCCCGCCTGCGGCGGTCCTGAATATGCTGGCTGCTCGTGGCCTCCGGCCGCTTGCCGGGGGCTGCGCCCCCGAAATGAACGGTGGAAATGACCAAATTCGTAATGTTTGCGTAACATTTACTTGGAGTGCAGAGAAATTTTAGAGACGCAGACACGTGACGGACTCTGCGCAGTTTCACCGTGGGACACCACACACACACACACACACACACACACACACACACACACACACACACACACACACACACACACACACAGAGACCATAAGAGAATTGTTTAAAGGCACCGGCAGGGGCCTTTTCGGATTGGAAATGAATGGTATGCTAATCGAGTCATTTCAATTGAAATCATTTTCCCCAACACCGCTCCATCCAACGGCCGTGCGCAAACTGCTTGCCAAGTCTTTATTAGCATACGATTTGGAAAAGGCCCCTTACGACCCCTTTAAGAGAGGATTGGTCCTAAGAAGGTTATGGCCAATTTTGAGCCAATTCTGAGAATATCAACTTTTTCCTAAGACATTGGTCTTATAGAGACGGCTAGAATCTTCCAGAGACTGCGTCTAAAAAAACAATCAACGATAGTATTTCCTCTCAAAATGCAAGTTTAGGCTACAAAGCAGAGCAGGCTATAACTTGGGCAGCGATATTTATTCGCCTACACACTTGCGTGGACATGAGGCAAATTCAGTTAAACTATGCATTCAACAAAGTCAAAGTACGTTTACCAATCTGACTTATCTACATAATTTTTTCATGTGATTAATGGTGACGGCTGCTATTCTAATTATGGGATGACAGGAGGACCGGGAGGAAACCAAATTCTCTCATTGGGTGTAGGGTGTGAATTAGTAAGTTTTGAACTTAACAGTGAAAGTGAGAGCTATTTAAGGGTGGAATAGCAGTCCACGAGCTCATGCACGCATTGGGGGTCTACCACACACAGCAGCGACCGGACAGGGATACCTATGTCACTGTTTACGAGAACAACATTAAGGTAATACCTTTTATGAATTCAACACAACCTTCAGCCCCAATATGTTGACCAATATCAAAAAGCCTCGTCAGCAAATAGCGTCATTTATGTTCCCTACGAGTACGGTAGTGTGATGCACTATGCTGCTGATGGGTAAAATTCCTGAAAGTAGTTTGTTAATAACATGTTTAGGGCTGCTATACCACCTCAGATTACTATGCTTGCCAACGACACCTTTTATCAAATGACCATGGGATCCCATCAGGTCTCAACGTACGACCTGGAAGTTATCAACAAGCACTATGGATGCAGGGGTAAGTGAAACGCGTCGCCTCTCGAGGAAAAAACAACCTCCTACACGAAAACATTCAATTAATAACAGCCGAAAAGCGGGCGAAGGCCGCTTGTCGGCTGTTAACAATTGGGAAGTCGTGTCTGTTTATATGTCATGATGTCCGCCGTGAGATTGCGTCACGTGTATATGTCTCTCATTTCCCCATATCTTTCACCAAAACGTGGACGTACCTCCGTAGGCGTAGGAATGGAAATGAGCAGAATTAACCTAAGTGCGCAACTGATCATTTCCAATATCAGTCGGCGGGATAGCAGCTATCTGTGCGGCCGCAAACTTTCGCATTGAGTGGCCGAAGACCGCGAATCCGTGCGGCCGCAGGCCGCCTAACTGAGTGGCCAAATGCCACGAATCTATGCGGCTGCAGGCCGCCTAACTGATCGGCCGATGACCGCGTATTTGTGCGGTCGCAGGTCGCGGTGGTATTAGTTTGTGCAAAAGTGGAATTAGAAGCAAGAAATGACGTGTGGGTCTTAACGCTTCCTTAAGGAACCTTAAATAACGACATAATAAAGAGATGATTATTTGGGTCCTAAGCAACAAATTTTCACATTTCCAGCCAAATCAATTATTTCCAGGAGTACTCACTTTAACCTTGAAAATTACAGAAAAAAGGTTTTAAGTTTTCCCAACCTGTAGTTCTATCGATTTTGTTCTGAAGGTAGATAAAACTATTGGTTTTAATAATCGATTTACCCATCACTCTTAGCATTTACATTTAGCAGGTTTTCGCAGGCCGAAAATACGTATACCTAAAATGTATGCTTATCTTGAGTACACCCACCTTTTTCATAAAATCCTTAAGTGCATTCACCATATCGTGTAATTTGTCCAGCATTTTGAGTTAAACACGAGGAGTTACCCCCGTCTATGGCTGTCCTCACTGTTCGGCGGCCTTTGCCCGTCTCAGTGGATTCTTACGACTTTCGGCCGACCATTAGTTGTTAATTTTTTGTAGTTTAGTTTAACAGGCATGTTTCAGCAAAATGCCCAGTTTCTGGTGCAACCTCAGCCAAGTGCAAAAACGGAGGGCTTCCAAATCCCCGCAACTGCACATACACTTGTAATTGCCCGTCCGGCTATGGTGGAAATCTCTGTAATGAAAGAGTATTCGCAACCGAATGCATCTAACAATTTGTATTCAGCCAAGCGGTCCGGGAGGAATTCTGAATGCCACATCGGAATATCAACTTATTGAGTATACCGTCGGCAACGCTAACAGTACTGACGTTAGAATAAAATACACATATGCCCACCACTGGATTAAGGTTCGCTGCATTATCTTCACAATTTTTTTCAAAGTTCAGGCCCCCACTGGTAAAAAGGTTGAAGTAGTGCTCTATCAACTTCCTCCGCCTGACTGTAAACGTGGATGTCCGTATGCTGGAATAGAGATTAAAACTGATACCCCGGTCAAGACAGGCTACAGGTGGAAAAAAAACAATAATTTAGCTAGCTTTTTGGATTCAGGTTTTGTTGTGTGGACACCACCTTCACACATTTAATAAGCCAATTGAACCCCACTCCAGTGATCAGCTACAACAACCGGCACATTAGTTCCTTCGGATTTATGTATCGATTTATCTAAAATGACAGCAATGGTCGCACCATGGTCAGATAAAGCTTTTAATGAGAACTTTGTTAAATGTTTCATTTTGTTTGGTGCCAAATCGCAGCCACAAATAAGTACCTTGAAAGAAACATAGAACACTTTTGGTAGCTTGAACAAGTTACGCAAAACAACTGTTTGCTTTCATGAGGAATATTGCAATATTTTCTATTTTTCTCTCAACTGACGTTTTTTATACAGTGCGTGCGAAAATTATTCGGCCACCCCAGGTTTTCAAAATTTCTCGAAAATCGGTGGGAATGCGAAATCATGAATTGCACCAATCAATACTTGTTAAAAATATCCGCCAAGCGACGGATGACAAAAAATTAAATTTTCATATTCTAATTTTTTGCGAAAAGTTAGAAAATCATGTGTGCAAAAATGATACGGCCACCCCGGCTATGGAAAGGTTTAAAGTTGCCAAACGAGGGAACTACTTGAAATTTTCATAAATTATATATCATGCTATTCGCAGGCAAACATTGTGAAAAACGCGAGGAAAAAGATAGCGTGTGGAAATCGCGCAAGCACGAACGGTTTAAATATGAAAATCGGCGAGAAAAAGCCGAAATCGGCGTGAAAAAGCTTTTTCTCTGCGTTTTCGCTTTTTGCACGTTATTAGCGTCTGCGTATCGCACGAAAGCTAATTTTTCCAGTAAGTGGGCTTTTCATTTCATTTTCGATCGTATACGGTCGGAAATTATGCGAAATAACTATGCTAAATTATCTCGAACCCTTTTTTCCAGGGCTCTCTAATCCAAATAGAACGAAATTCGGCTTATTGGCATGCCTTGTAAATGTGAGACACGCAGGACGTACTGGCCGTCTACAAAACTATAGACGGACACCCGGTTTTGGCGACTTTGAAGCGGATTTTCTAGGAAATGCGAAATTTGAAGTCATATGCACTTTCATGATCATCGAATTTCTCTCTCTAAATTTAGGCAAAACCCGCCGGACTGTTCCTTTAAAGAAGTTTTTGGCCGGATTCGCCACAGCTATAGGTTGAGGTGAAAGAAATCCATTTACTAGTGCTGAATTCAACAACGACTCTTTTTAACCACACACGGGTTTTTTTTTCGGAAGAAAAGATAAAAACAGGAGCCATTGTTGCTTTATTTGTCAAAGCTCGAACTTTGAGCGATCTTCGCAATTCATGTTCATTCGAACAATTGCCACACTTTTTATGATGTGTGTGTTCGGATGCGTGCAATTGAAACAAAAAATTCAGGCAGCGATGAACTTCGACAGCAGCTGGTGAAACAGATCTTTTGTTTTGTGAAGCTTTATAAAAGACCCCTGTGGTTCTCAGAGCATATCATTCAATTCGACCCCAACGTTTCGATTCTTTTCAGGGTACAATGCTACTGAGGTTTGTTGTTGTGGCCTTCTTGGCTACAGTATCCGCCCTTCCGATGAGTGTGAAGGAAAAGATGCCAAAGGAAGAAGGTTTTCTGTCTTCCGAAGCTAAGCAACAGCTTCAAGAGGTTATGCCTAATTATAGCTACCATAAACAGTCATTTCAGCTCTGGAAAACTGATCTTGATATTCGGAAGGCTAGGCTACAAAATCTCTCAAAGAAAGGCAAAATCATCCGTACAACTGAAGAAGAACTTTGTTCCCTATGAGTACGGAAGTGTTATGAACTACCCTTGCAATGCGTGAATTAACAGAAGCTATTTAATTGAAATGCGTTCAGGTTTACACAAGCAGGTCAGATTAGTATGTTCCCCAAAGACAACAATTACCGATACACCATGGGTTCCATGCGAGTCACAATGGACGACCTAATGGTTATAAATCAACACTATGAATGCAAAGGTAAGGCAAATTGACAACATCATGTTGCACTTAGTGCTCCAAAAAGAATGTTACTCTAACCGTTTGTTTACAGTGTGCACAGCTTTCACTAGTGCACAGCTTGCCCTTTTTCGTGGGTCATAGGTTTAACTGCAATTATGGTGGTCTAGCTTTCCACGGTGCGGCTACCACTTTAAGGATTCCAAGGTTGATCCCGCCTTGGTGTCAGCCCAGCCTACTACGTGTAGTAGACGAGTCCATGAATGTAAAACGCCTGGAGAAATCTTGTCACACCATGAAGAGAAATTAAATTCCGCCACCGGTTAAAGGGACAGTCAGGCGGGTTTTACAACATTAACTCAATTAAGAGAGAAAAATTCTCTGATCATGAAAATATATATGACTATGGGTGGAAAATTTACCGTTTTGGAGCAAATATGCCTCAAAGTCGTCAAAAACGGGTCTCCGTCTACAGATTTGTAGAAGGGTAGTAGGTCCTGCGTGTCCGGCATTTACAAAGCATGCTAATGACCAAATTTCATTTTAATTTGCCAAGAGAGTGCTGGAAATGAGAAGGGTGCGAGACAATTTAGCATAGTTAACTCGCATAATTTCCGACCGTAGCCGGTCAAAAATGAAATGAAAAGCCTCCTTACTGCCCCATAAGTCAGTGGTTTGCCGCAGGTACTTCCAACCTTAATACGGGGTAAACTTACTTTAACTTAATAGCGCAGTATTTGAGTACGTTGTCCAGTCACTTAAAGGGACCGTCAGGGACCTTTTCATTTCCATTTTCATCGGGTACGGTCGAAAATTATACTAATTATGTATGCTAAATTGTCTGAAAAACTCCTCATTTTTCCAGTAATCTCGTCCTATTAGAATGGCAATTGCGAAATTAGACTAGCTTGTAAACATCGTGCATGCAAGCGTTGCGGCCATCCGCAGAATCTGCAGACGGTCGGGCGGTTTTGGGCACTTTGAAGCCAGATTTCTCGAAAACCGCGAATTTTGAACCCTATGTCTTATAGAGTTTTTTGATCAGCTGATTTTTATCTTTTATACAAGCCAAAGTTGCAAAAGGTCCCTGACGGCCCCTTTAACAAATGCCCTGTGTGGGTCACTCACCATTTTCATACAGACCTTTCTGAAATACTTGTTTGGCATTTTGTCCATGGCGAAACGCAGATGTTCCAAGCGGCGCCCTAAACAGCTGTAAGTTCGAAAGTTTGAAAAAATAGAGAATGACCACGCCCGCAACCACCGTTTTTGGCAAACAAATAAAAAGAACAAGGAGCGCCTACGGCATGCAACCCTCCTGGCTTGCGGCCCGCGGACGTAGCTACATGCGGCGTTTGGCAGTTTTATTAGGCGGCCTACGGCCGCAACATTTGTGACCTACGACCACTCATTCCTTGGTCATCTGCCGTGAACTTCACGGGAAGAACGTTTAACACGGCATATGGCAGACTTTCCCTTCCCCTCCGGGGGAAATAAAGCTACGCTAATAGACAACACATACTATAGCGTGTTATTATCTCAGTCACAACGGTGTTTTAGGTCACTGTACTACTAAAACCGCAGCAAAATGTAAGAACAACGGAGTTCCAAATCCTCGCAACTGTACGAATCTTTGCATCTGCCCATCGGGATATGGTGGGGCTCTCTGTCAACAGAGGGTAAGTCTAATTTTCATGCTTCTAACAGTTCAATTTCAGCCGAGTGGTTGTGGGGGAATATTGAACGCCACATCATCATGGCAAACAATTGAATATTCCCTAGGAAATTCGAACAATCTCGAAGTTAAACCTGTTTTTGACTACTGCAATCACTGGATTAAGGTTTGTATTTTTGCTTTTATAAACATTCAGAATTGAGGCCCCTACTGGGGAAAAAAGTGCAAGTTAAAATGTCTTGGTTCACCAATGTTCCATGCCAGTGTGGTTGTCCTTTTGGCGGAATCGAGGTTAAAATTGGAAACCAGACTAAGACTGGTCCTACGTTTGTTTTTATCGAAAGTTTTTACTAGCTTTTTTTAGGCATTGCGGTAACGAATCAATCAACGAGGTGTTAACAAGTCAATTGAATCCTACACCGATCATCGGTTACAACAACGTCTACTTGAGTTCATTTGAATTTCAGTACAGATTCATTTAAATCTGTTACCGTTCACGTTAGCAAATAAATGCTGTGATAAAACAGATTTAGGATTTCAAGGGGAAAGATCGCGCAAAAAAATATTTCCCGGACTTGTGATAAATGAGTAGATCTTCTGATTCAGAAAACTGTCCCATTTTCTCTTTTTGGAACAAAATGAACCAAATTAGGAGTGCCCGCAGTTTTGTCGAAATTATCGTTTAAATAGACCGCAATTCTGCGTCTCCTTTGTCCCCGGGCTCTCTCGCCTTTCTCTGCCGTGTACACCTGCACCCTTTGCATTGTTCGGACGTGTACACCTGCGCCGGTTGCAGTCCAAAACATATGTATAAAAGTAGGCACCACAACGATTTTTTCAAAATAATGTTTTTGAAACGAATTATAGCTCACCAAATTCATCAGGTTCTAACTAAGAAAACCTTTTTTGCAGAAGTCAATTTGATTAAGTTTGAACGAAGTTAGGTCACTTAAACTAAGGCACCTGAAGGCACCGATTTCCGGGTTTGGGGCACGCGGGATGTGGCTGCTTTCTAATAACGGCCCCGTTGCGGGCCCGGCGACCCTTTCACATAGCCGAGTGGATGTGTGTCTGATTGTCGTTCTGCGATTGAGTAATACGCCGTAGATCGACACTTCCTTTGTGATTTTTCTTTTGCTTGGCAAAAGAATAGAGAATTCATCGTTATAATGCCCAATTCATCTTTGATTTTGTTCAGTTTAGCAAACCTCAGTTGCTTTTATACGTTGACAGTGATTTATAAGAAATCTCAGCGCACTAATGGCCTTAAATTTAAACTAATGTGTTTGAAAACTTAGTAAAATAGCTCAACGCTCTATTTTAAGCAGTTTCTGACAAAGCAAAAGAAAAAGGACAAAACCGGATCAGGACCCGGGTCACCAGCGCAACAGTCAACTGCTTTGGCACTGCACTATTCTGCACCTTGAACGTGCGTTTTGTCGCGGTCTTATAAGTAGCCGTGAATCTTATAACACGTCGCCAACGAAAAACTTAATTAAAAAACAAACGGCAATCTAGTTTTGCAGGAAATTTTTTTGAGGTATGCATGATAATCCTACTTATCTTTGAACAAAAGATCTCGAGTGTTCTCCACCTGCACGGGCTGAATAATCCCTGTTTCAATTTTGAATGTCTTGCGTAAGTTTGTTTAGAGGTTGACTACATAGCCCAAATTAGATGAAACGTGTTTATGTTCGCACTCAAAATGATCGAAAAAACATGATCTATTTAATAAGCAAATAAAAAGACATGGTCATCGCGCAACTTGACGAGAAAAGTTCGTTTGAACGAATTAGTAAAACTTAACAACTTTGAAAGGATGGTGTGAGCGATCGGCAATATGAAATTTTGATTTTATCATCTTAAAATGTTGCAAATTACTTCAAAAATTATATTTAATCGGTAACTATAGTGTTCGCCACCTGCAGCTAGGTTTTATGCTCGAAAAACCGTTTTTTGCAACTTTGAGACATTTTTTTAGCGGACATTTCTTAAATAGAACGTATTGTTAATGCTACATAATTGAATAGATCAAACAATTATCTCCAATTTCCTGTTTTCAAAAGCAGAAAAAGTTAACTTTGAAAGATTTTAGAAGGGTAGGCCCAGAAATCGTGGCATTTTTTGCGAAGGAAGTGGGCGGAGCTTGCGGTGCCTATATAAAAAGGGTATGTTTCAGAATCGAGGCAACGGTATCTATTCAATGAAGTTGTTGTTACAAAGATTTGAAGAATCAATTTAACAAAGAATTGAAAGACTACATCATAACGACCATGAACAAAATCTTCAATTGTTAAAGAAAGACAATCGATCATAATGCTGGTTATGAAATAAAAGAACTTCTGATGTTGTTATAGGATAGTTTGTGGCATAAAAAAATACACTTTGCGATTTGTAGCAAAAAAACATGATGAAGCTGCCGCTGTGAAAAAGGTGTTAAAACGAGGAAATCAGTGCGCCGCAGAATGAAATGTCTAGCTTTCATTGTGCTTTTTTGAGGTTACCGTGGGATATTTTCAAAAACAGAATGTCCTTGGCATTTTAAACCGCTTTTTAATGAAAAACAAGTAACTCGCTTTTTTCAACCTTTTTTATTACCACAGTTTCTAGTTGTAGTTATCGCCAAGCTGAAATCATGTTCTAATTGCAAAAATAAAGAATGCTTTGTCCATGACTGATTATACTACGAACTTTAAAGTCAACAGAGCATGACTAGCACATTCTAATTTAGTTAGAATGTTTAGATTCCAATTTGGCGACAGCTATATTATTCAATAATTCGATTAAGAATGCACAAATGTCCGTGACGGTCTGTCTGTCTCTGTGTGTATGTGACCACATTTCAGCTCTCACTGAATAAAAATAAAAATCTTTTCTGATATTGAAATTTCTTTGATTGAACTGAAAAATAAATCAAAAAATTCAATCGATACCCCATGGATCTCGAGACAAAAGAATGCCATTAATTTGATTTTAAAAAAAAGTTATGGCGAGGTCCATGGGTTAATGATAGAATTCTTTTGCCATTCTATTCTTTAATTAAACTGAAAATAGTATGAATGAATAGAGTGTACCAGGGCAAAACAAATCAACGAATAGCCGATGGGTCTCAAAGCGAAAACGTTCCAGAACTTTGGAAAATGGTCCATCTTGATAACTCAAGCCTCCGACATTAAAATGCAGTCTGTGATCTTGAAATATGTTTTCTAAGAGTGATATCGTGATTAGAGAGCGTGTTGTCTTTTTTACGATTTGAGAACTGGAAAGCTAGCCCTCTTTGGAAAAAAGCTAAAGAAAAAAGATCTTTTAAAAAATCTAATTGCTCTTCGGATTTTCTGTTTACTTAACCATTTGGCACGTATTTGATGAAATGGAAGTCGGGCGGCCAAACCATTAAAACAGGAAAAAAGTCTGGCTGGGATGGACTTCGGCAACAGCTGAACAAGCTTCAGGCGGAATAAAAGTCTCCCTGTGGGTACTGAGATCACATCAGCCGTTTCGATATTAACTTTTCATTCAGGGTACAATGCTGCTGTTTTTAGCTGCTTTGGCCTTCTTGTCTACAGTATCTACTTTTCCAACTAATGGTGTGGAAAAGATGACAAAGGAGGAAGGGGTTAACCCATCTGCAGCTAAACAACGTCTTCAAGAGGTTATTCGTAACTCTAACTGCTTTAACCGAAAGTTTAAGCTTTTAAAAACAGATATTGAGATTTGGAAGACAAGGCTAAGAAATCTTGCCAAGAAGGGAAAAATTGTCAACACGCCGGAGGAAGAACTGGAAATCAAAAAGAAACTTGAAGTCGGTTTTAAATTTGATTAAATTTTTTGCAACTGAAATTTATCTTAGAAGTTCTGTGAATGAAAAGTTTTTGCAATTTAGAAACTGCCGCATTTCGATTTCAACAATTCGTCACCCAGAATGGGAATTCTTCAAGCCAACGAAGCTGCAGGAATCATGGACTACCTTTACCAAGGAGATATCATTTTGACCGAGTGAGTTAATTTGCCAAAAGTTACTAGAAGACTTCAATTCTATAAAAAAAAATTTTAAAAAAAAAAACATTTTCCCTTCCACCCAACGGTTATGCGCAAAATGCTTGCCAAGTTCTCATACATGCGATTCTGAAAAGGCCCCTTATGAGCGCTTAAATAAACGTCTTCTTGAAGAAAAGCGGACTTCCTAACAAAACATTAAGCAAAAAGTCAAATTTTAGTAATTACTAGTATGTTTATTGTTTTATTCTCAGAAAATTTCATTTACTGGAAATTGCAGATTTTTTATCTTTAAAATACTTTTGACACCATCGAATTCCGCGCTTGTCATCATTTTCAAAAACGCACTTGTAAAAGCATGATTATTAAGTTATCCTTGCATTCGGCCAATTTTTTTTAAATCTGTAAGAGTTTAAAAAGGTTCTCAAAGCTAGTGATATATAGACACAACAAAACATCAAAGGGCGGATTTGAACCCCAGTTTTACAAGCGAGAGCGTCCACTTCCCTGCGATGTCGATCTACCCAGGATGGAAACCATCCTGCGAAAACGACCTTAAAGGGACCATCAGGGGTCTTTTCTGATTGGAAATGGGATGTATGCTATTCGCGCCATTTCAATTAAAATGATTTTCCGAACACCGCTCCAGACAACGGCCCTGCGCAAAATGCTTGCCAAGTCTTCATTAGCATACGATACTGAAAAGGCCCCTGACGAGCCCTTTAATGCAGCATTCGTGCGATACACAGACGGAAATTGGGTGCGAATCGCACAGACGCAGAGAAAAAGCAACTTTTAATTCTTATATGCTTGTTTGGCTACCGCTATTATACAGAAAAAGAATATTTCGATTTGTCTACATATAACTAACTTTGTGACAGTGATAAAGCGTGTGAACAAAGTTTGGGAAAATTCTATTTCAGTGATTCTTCGAAAATTTGTGAAATTACTGACTTTTTTGCAGGTCCTCGAATGTCCTTTCTCGTTTTTCAATCTCTGTTCTACCGTGAAACACGGATATCAAACACAGATTTCAGAAACCAGCTGTCTCAACTTGAGCAAGAGGCATCAGGTGGTCGTCAAAAGCGGCAGGCCAGTACAATAAATGACAAGTGGCCAAATAATTGCCTCAACTACTCTTTCGATCCTCAATTGAGTGAGTGATCCTTCCTTTTTAACAAAACCCTTCCGTGTCTATCAGCGGCAGCCCACATACATTTACATCGACTTTCACGCCTATTATGTGATTTTCACGTACGAAGGTCGATTAATGAGCGGCTGTAGGCCACAAATGACCGCCTTACTGAGCAGCCGAAGGTCGCGTATTTATGTGGCCGTAGACCGCATTTATTAGACGCCAAAGGCGTACCTGTTTGGCCGCAGACCGCCTGAATAAGCGGCCAAAGGTCGAGTATCTGCGCGGCCGCAGGCCGCAAACTAGAACAGCCCTCATGGTTCTTATACATGTGCCTTCAAATATTTTAATTAACGCTCTATGAGAAATTTTAGGTGCCAAAGCAAGGCAGGCATTTACTAGAGCAGCAGAGAAAATTCGTCTTAACACTTGTGTGGACGTAAAGGAAGTTAAATTAGACTTGCCAGTCAACAAACTCATAGTAAGACTATCCATTTCACTTCTATTCAGCCTATTTTTTCATGTTTTTTCTGGCATAGGCTGCAGAACATATCTTGGAATGACCGGAGGAAACCAACCACTTTCCTTGGACCAAAACTGTGAATTTGTAAGATTCCAACAAAAAAACAACAGAAAACGTTTTTCAGGAAGGATTAGCCATGCACGAGCTCATGCACACATTGGGTGTCTTCCATACACAAAGTCGATCGGACAGAGACGATTTCATCACTGTTTATGAAGACGCAATTGAGGTAATTGGAACTCAAGTTCTTTTTCTGATCTTATAACTGTTTTAAGCCGGAAAATGTTAACCAATTTCTAAAACAAATGACATGGAACAGCGAAAATTATGTTCCCTACGAGTACGGTAGTGTGATGCACTATTCTGCTGATGCGTAAAGTTCCTGAAAAAAAGTCTGTTAACATCGTGTTCAGGGGTGCCAAGCCTGGTCAAATTACAATGCTTGTCAACAACGAGAACTTCAATTACCAAAACACTATGGGCTCCTGGCAAGAGTCAATAAACGACCTGGAGGTTATCAACCGGCACTATGGGTGCAGGGGTAAGTTTTCGTTGGGTTTTCCGTAATCGCAAATCCGCTAGTAGACACACTCACACACACACACACTCACACACTCACACACTCACACACTCACACATGCACACATGCACACAGGCACACACTCACACACTCACACACTCACACACTCACACACTCACACACTCACACACTCACACACTCACACACTCACACACTCACACACTCACACACTCACACACTCACACACTCACACACTCACACACTCACACACTCACACACTCACACACTCACACACTCACACACTCACACACTCACACACTACAGTTCTGTCTTTCAGCCAAATGCCCTGTTTCTGCTAAAACCTCGGCAAAGTGCAAGAACGGAGGACGACCTAACCCTCGCAAATGTGCGACCACTTGTATCTGCCCACGCGGGTATGGTGGCAACCTCTGTGGTCAAAGAGTAACAGGTTCCGAATGCTTCTCACAGTTTTAATTTAGCCAAGCGGTCCGGGAGGAATTCTGGAAGCCGACGCGGAATGGAATCTAGTTGAGTACTCTGTCGGTGACGCTAACAGTACGGACGTAAGGGTTTCGTACAAATATGTCCACCATTGGATCAAGGTTTTGCTTTCCCTATTTCTCGAAATTTCGAGTTTAGGCTCCTGCTGGTAAAAAGATAGAAATACAGCTCTGGGAGCTTCCTTTTCCCGACTGTAACCGTGGATGTACATTTGCTGGAATAGAGATTAAAACGGATAACACGGTCAAGACAGGCTACAGGTTGGATACAAACTGAAAATTGATATGTTTTGGGTTTTAGGTATTGCTGTGTGCCTGCTACCTTGCAACGTTTAACAAGTCAATTGAACCCCACTCCAATCATCACTTACAACAACCGGCACATCAGTAAATTTGCTTTTAGGTACAGGTTTCTGTGATACTGATAACATTGGTCGTACCACGGTCAAATAAAAGTTTTAATGGGAGTCATGTTCAGTTTTCATTGAAATTGTTACGAAAAATCGGCAGATTGTGCGAATGGCCAGTACGTCTTTCGTGCTTCAAAAAACATGTTAAAACGCAGGCTCTGGAAGAATCGAGCGACCTCGAAAAGGAACTTTTAGACCGATTTCGATTGTTCGACGTGGGTTACGGTAGGGTACTGTATTTTTACCAATTTAGCCGGATCAAATAAGTGTAGGGTTATTTTGAAAAATATTGGAAACATCAATGTAACACTGAAATATGGAAATTGTTGTGCACTTCGGTAACGTAGGCTGGAAACCTCGAATAGTGCAAATTTAGGTTTATAATTTTAGTTTTTCGCATTTTACGACCTTTAACATAAAAGTGTCGCTCTTTGACCATCATGACAAAAAATCACTTTGAAACTGAATTTTTCCATCGATTTGATTACGAAAAAATTCACTTTTGGTAGGTCAAAATTATTTTTTCGCATAAACGGATTGACGTGTTTTAAGAAGATAATTTAAGCAATTTCAACGCGTGCGGAACAAATCTAGGACAAATAATATTTTTGACCTAACAAAAGTGATTTTTTGTGATCATCGATGGAAAAGTTCAGTTCCAAAGTGGTTTTTCGTCATGAAAAGTTCGGTTCCAAAGTAATTTTTCGTCATGTCACAGGATTTTCAGGACTTTAATTTTTCGATGTGTGCAGAAACTTTTTGCGAATCTTTCCGTATAGAGGCGTTTTGCGACGAATTTATATAAGGTCCATTTAACTCGGCGCCACGAGGTGGAAATGAAAACCACAATCGTTGAAATGTTCATATTTTATTTCACGGAGTTTTTTTTTATAAACTTAATCTCGGAATAAAAGTAAGACAGTTTGACTTTGGATAACAGCTAGGCGAACGATGGGCAGCATGGGTTCTTTTGTGTAACTCTCCCTGCAACTGTTTTCGTTTTAAAAAAATAATAAACCAACCTTTATAGGCACTCAGAAACACTATATATTACGATGTCACAACAACCACACTGTTATTGTTTCCACTGCTTGGGTGAGTTTTTGCCCTCAGAGGATTTCGGTAAGTGGGGTTCATCGCAATCTGCACCAGTCCCCCCACAGTCCCCATTATTGCAATTGATACCATTGTCAGTCGCCCCACCACTGAATGAATTAGTTTGTTACACTTTCAGTCAAAAAAGTTACCTATAAATCCAAATTTCTTGGCTACCATTAGGTAGCACAGATTCATAAGTGGAAGAACCATGATCATAATCGGAATGGTGACTTGAAGGATGAGTTGGAAAAGGTATTTCCTTTGTAGGCGGGCTAGGGTTGGGGACTTGGCAGTTCCAAGGCTCCGTAGCGTATGGTAAGCCAGAAGAATGCAAGACGCGGGAAAAATAATGCTGACACTGATCAACCAGGGAATAATGTAGGTGAAGAAGGAGTCGGACAAAATGACAAGTGGAAGGAGATTCAGTTCCATTGTAATGCAACTATATGTCTGAAAAACAACTTCGGTGAGGAAAAGAGCAATAACTGGGGAAATATTAAAAACCAGGAGGATACGCACGCCTACGGCGCGCACCCTTCTGGTCTGCGGCCTACGCCCGCACCGACACGCGGCCTTCGGCCGCTCAATTACACACACACAAACACGGTAGGGTTTTATTATAAGGGATAGGTCAGTACAGGCAGCAGCGAGGGCGAAAAAAAATCAGCTTTGGCGCGAAATATAATTTTTTCTTCTTATTTGCAACATAAAAAGTTATCCTTTGAAAAAATCTAGCTATTTTTCACTTATAAATTTTATTTACAAAACAAATATGCAAATTTTATTTTTTGTTTGTTTGTTGCAGGGGCCGCGGTCATCAAATTTCACAGTTGACACGCGATCAGGACGTCCATAACTCGCTTTAAATTAAATAAAAGTGGTAATTTTCAGCTTGGGCTACACATCGTGGCGGGACCAAGCAACTCATAACAGTTTGTTCTGGGCTGTTGGTCAAAACCCCATGCCGGTTTTTTGGCAGCTGGAGTTGCTTCAAATGCTAAGGAGGGAAAGGCCGTGATTAAGGTATAGCATACTCAACGCCTATTGAAACTGGCGGAAATGTGATGTATAATCTAAGTACAAAATATACACAACTCTTGTTCCAAATTGGCAATGCAATAGCACTTTTTAAAAAAAGAGTTAGTTCGAATGTGTGCTTGCTGTCAAAAAAAATTTGTTTGAGAGTTTTAGTCAAAAATCTGAATTTTCACAAAACTGCATGACGTTTAACAGGCTCAGCTTTTATGTGTGACCTATTCCGGATCCCTCCCCATTTTTGTTGATAGTGCACATAAAAAAATGCATATCGTGCAAAATGCAGTGAACTCTAATTTTTCCTACCTTCGACAATTCCAGCAAAGCAGTTTCCGTATTTTCATAAACACAGTATACCACAACCGTTGGGACCATGAACAAAACATATATAAAACCAATTCCAATTTTATGAATCAGTGGTAATAGAGTTATTCCTTTAGCGGCTAAGTATCTATAGTCGAATAAGTGAACAATTGATGCTAAGGTTGCAGTCATAATTCCAGCAATCACAACAATAATATATCTTAAGTCAATCCAGTTGCAAAGAAATCCTTGCGATGTTATTATCATAAAAGGGACAAATAGAATAATATTTGCAAACATTGTAGTCTAAAACACAAGTTTTTCAATGCAAAAGTAATTTTTTACATAAACATCCATAAGAGCTGCTAAGCCTTGATGGAGTAGTAGGTACCACCGGTAACGAGACATATGTTTTGTGGATCGAAAAACTATGCAATAAATAGAATAGAAATTTACAACAGGGCAAATCACATTTAGTATCAAGTGAACACTGTCGAAAAATGGGTCATCGATTATTAAAGGAGGGCAATCGATCATTTTTTATTACACGTTGTAATGATATAGAAATTGTGTAATAATGTGTTAGTAAATATGTGAGGCAACAGTTGTTTTGCTAAAGATTGTAGCGCTAATTGGGTATAAAAGATTGTTTTTTTTCTTGTTGGTCAGAGTTACAATTGAAAAACGGGCACTACCATTGCAGATGCAGATATGCGTCAAAGAAATTAGTGGAGTTTCGTCAAATTGAAGCTTGCGAGAATTTGTGTCTCTTCGGTTTTTCCAGTTTAAAGGGCTGCAAGGTTTTCAAGGTCTCGCAACGAAAGGTGTAGGTAATAAAAGGCGGCAACTAGAACCGAAACAGAACAGGTTATATGGAGAGCGCACAGTTTATCGCCAAACACACCTTCCGAAAACAGCTTTTTTCATTTTGAAATAAATAGAAAGCCGAATTATCCATGAAAAACACTCTGTATTGCAGTTTGCGAAGGATCTGCAGGCGAGAGCGGGAAAAAAGCGATGGCGGAGACAAAAAAGCCGCTTTTTCGGCGAACGCGCGCAGATTTTGGTTTTGCAACAGCAATAATTGCAGCGGTTCATTTTCCAATTTGGGTAGTGCAATTTGCATACGGTTATATTCAAACTTCGATTGACGCACCCTCATTAGCGTATATTTCTCATTGGAATTGAAATGGCGTATCTCTCATTCTTTCCACTCCTCTCTCTTCATACGGTTGATCTTTCCCTCTACTATCCAGAATCTTGATTTGTCGACTTTCTTTCGAGCTTTAGACGTATGATTCGTAACTAGAGAACCTGAAGATCAAGAGAATAAAGAAATGACATCCACGTTCACGCTTCAGGCTGCTATGGAGAACAAAATAATCGACACAATCATTCGGATGGCAACCGACAATACATATCATGTGAGTTTCTATCTTTCTCTCTCTCTCTCTTTCTGCCTATCTCTCTCATTATTAAGACCATCAGATCCATGAAAGTTGTTTATCTTGTCTATTAGGCACGCCTGTCTGTTCATAATCCACCGCCGCGCACCTAAGACCGGCGATCTCGTGGTGTAGTGGTTATTACATCTGTCTAACACACAGAAGGCTGGCGGTTCGAGCCCGCCCCAGATCAAATGTTTTGTTTTTGCGTATTTTATTGTAAATTTTGTTTTTGCTTTTTGATCTTCATTCTGGCGTAAAAATAGTCTAAGGAACAATTCCAGTCAAGTTATAAATCGGTTTTAGTTGTGTTTCCCACGTTTGAAGCTTTTATCGGCTGACTATTTGTAATGTTTTCTTGAGAGAAAGAAAACATCCTGCGTGTTTCATCTGTTCGCGCTATGAGCCGCTGTGGACAGTTTAGGCAATCTGCTTTTACGGCGCTGTAATTGACCGTCTGTCGCACCCTTCCCTTTGTCTTTCCTTCGGCCAGCTGTCCTGTACTATTCATCAGGCGATCAATATCAACCGCATAACCACCGCCCCTGTACTTTTAACTCATTGTGCGGCCGCAGGCGGCACAAGACACCGCCGTGCCCTCGCGTCTATTCCTTTTCCGCTCTTTTTTGTATCATCAAATTATCGGCATTCTGATAGTGAATTATTTCCCATCAGTAACAAATCATACGAGGCTATTTTGTGGTGGAAGTGCGGAGCGAGAGGGCGCGGGCCGGCCCTCAAAATTACAAGCCATGTAGTTTCATAACCTTTCCCGCCCTTTCTATTTCGCTCATTGCGTAATCGCTGTTCTTTCCATAAAGCGCACCCATCCCTGATGGGGAGTGTTTTATCTTCGAAAACTGCTAAATTCCTATTGAGCATACAAAATCATATGTTAAACGAGTCTGTTTCCTAATTTGTGTGATTGTTGCCCGACCTTTATTTTCGAAAATATTTTTCCAAATCTGTGCCAAATTTTAAAAAAAATCACATTGATAAACATTACTTTAATAAACAAGTAACACCAATCTTTCGCGGTTTTTGAACAAAAACGTTTAGATGCGCAGGTTCGAGTATACGGTACGCGTAATCCGCGATCGGATGGGCAGTTTCCCCCGATCGTGGCCACCGCCGTCGTCATTATTTAGCCCGCTTTCCGCCCGGCGGGACTTTTATTATCTCCCGTTCAATTTTATGTTTAAAAATACTTACATTTTCACTTTCAGCATCAAAATGATGTGGACCGTTTCTGTAGAAGGAGGGCCTCGACGAGTGAACCATGCCGCCGTCGGTATTAACGACAAAGTGGGTTTTTCTTGGGATTTCCCCCATTTCTACTTATTTCACTGTTCAATATGTATATTTATTGCTTATTTGTGTAGTTATATCAATAGGGATGTGTACACTTTGGAGATTTCACTATTCCGGGCACTTTTCCGTGGTTTATTGGAATTTATTCGGTATTTACGACCTAAATAAGTGCTTTAATTAGTAATATTGATTTAAAGTGGGATTTTTCATTTAAGCTGAGAGATATTTTGGTGTTATTTTCGCGTCTCACGGCGGGACCAGCGATACCAGCCGCGGAAGTGAGGACGGACCCGGCCCTCATCCAAGAAATCCGTACTTGGTACGGTAATTCCTCCAAAATACATTGGATGCGCTGGATATTAATCAGGTGTACGGGGGTGTATCAATGTATTTTGAAGGAGTTACCGTACCGAGTACGGATTTCTTGGATGAGGGCCGGGTCCATCCCCACTTCCGCGAGATCCCACCGTGGTCCTCTCATAATTTAAGTGTAAAATATCGCACAAAATCGGTGTTAGTGGCGAAATACCGATGATTTGCCTAAAATCTGAATAATGTTATGGGAAAAGGCGCCTTTTTCATGACGGCGTGATTATAAATAGTGGTTTTATGGCTTTTACGCTATTTTCGTTCCGTTTTGCAAAGAAATCCCCCCCCCCCCCCCCCGTTAAGGTAACCAAAATTGCATAATATCGTGCATGATCTATCATGGTTGGGGCTGTCTGTCATTCACTCTTTGTGAATTCGAAAACTGTTAAGTTCTTAATCAAAAACTAGCCAGCGTAAATATAACAGACAAATTTAGGCATGGATTCACGGCTTTTCTGGACGGGAAGTAGGCGGTAATGGAAACGTCGGCCGAGCCGCGACGCAGCCGCCGCGCGACTCAAAAACAATTGAAATCGCAGAAATGGGCGTCTCTTTCTTTATTTCACGGTTCAGACAAGTCTAATACAGCAAATAAAAGTGGTATAAAGTGAAAAACCAAGTAATAAATTCATTTCATGGGAAAAATCGAACGAAATCACGACATTTCTAGGGTTTGAAGAGTTCTAATCTTGCATTTGCCTTGAAAAGAGCACAAATGCTTTTTAAAATGTTAAAACATACCTAAGAAAACGTAACCACAAGGATCAGTGCCATTATAACCTAAATAGGGTCCTTTGGGTAAGAAAAAGACCTTATTTATCTAATTTTTCGGTTTTTGTGGTATATTTCGTTAAAATTACGACTCTGATTTAATTTTCTTAACGAAATACCAAAAAATGTGGAGAAAATATGAAAAAATACACAATTTACAACAATCAACTTTCCCATGTCGACAGCATCATATTGAGCGACCGTAACCCCCGCAGGGGAAAATTTTGAATTCCCGCCATTGGTCCGTGGCCGGTACGCAATGACGGTGAACTTCCCAAATTGCGTAAAGCAGAATGTCGTGAATTGTGTAAATTGGGTCCCGAAGCGCGCTTAAACTCATGAAATGCCTACAGAAACCCCTCCCTTTAAACTGTATCCAACATTCGACTTTAGAACAATTTTGAATCCCCGTCTTTATTGAATATTCAAATTTCAGATCTACTCGTTTGGCGGCTACTGCAGTGGAGTGTATTTCGACGGAAAATGTCCGATTGATGTTCACGAACTGGATACTAGTGAGTTTTAATCAGATTTCGTACTTTATGATTGTAAAACTTTCAAGAACACCCGATTTTCAGGCACGAACCGATGGAGGCTCCTGCGCACAGTTGTTCCGCATGTTTGGAGTATGGACGAGTCCGAGAGGGAGAAATTTCCCTATCAGAGGTGGGTGAATCGATTTTTTACTTTTTTTTTTCAGCATGGGGATTCTCGAGTGAACTCAGCCCTGTAGAAGAAACCCACGGAAGGCCGTAGCGACACGCAAGAGGCTTATATTGGGTCTCAACACGACAGCCCTGACAGTCGTCGATGGCGCCGTCGATTCAGCGAGAATTTCAACTAAATCCCCGTTGGCAAGGCCAAACCGGAGTCGTCGACGATCTACTGGGGCTTTCGTGGCGGGACCCAATATACGCCGCGTGCGTGCGCGAGGGCCTCCGTGGGTTTCTTCTACAGGTCAGAGCGCACTCGGTCCTATAGAAGGAATAGCCGCCTGGAAGCGTCCAATGTATTGTCTGTTTCAGGTACGGGCACACGGTTTGCGTCTATGAGGGAAAAGCCTACATTTGGGGAGGAAGGAACGATGAGTTCGGATCCAGCTACGGCATGCACCAATTTGATCCCGGTAAGTGTCTTCATTCCTTTTTGTTATGCGATAAAACGGAGAAAGTATTTGCACGTGCGACGGGCGGAGTCTGCCGCATGCGTGGGAGCGGAGGACCGTCAGGAACTGCCTAGGACGGGGGACAATCGTCATTTATCCCAACTGGTTGAGGCTCCCCGTCGTTTGGGGGACATTACTCTTGATAGGGTATGGCAAAAAGTGCTTTGTACCAGCCGGGTGTCTTTGGTGACAGTCAGCGCTACGGGACTGCATTATTCTCGGACAGCACGTCGATCATTTGGTTTGCAAGTGAAGTCTGGCAAAGCGTGAGTGCTTGTTTCCAGATTAAGGATCTCTAACCTGCTCTTTTACAGCTACAAAATACTTGTCAGCGATGGGATATGCTGCGGCGTGCTGTATGGTTCCGAAAATATCAAGTCCAGCCAGGCATGAGCATAGGTTCACGTGAGGTGCTTGGATACCTACGTGTTTGGTTGAAAATGGTATCAAATAATTAAAGGGGGTTTCCGATTCCTTCGGGGCACCATTTGGGGGGCGTCCCCAAACACTCCCTGTCCAGCCGTCGTAACCCCAAACGCTCCCCAGCCATGGTGATGAGTTAAAAATGTGTTTCATTGAAGGATAGTTGCCCACAGCTAGGGTAAAGGGGTTGCTCCGAGGCCATACCTCGTTAGTTTACCAAGATTAAGGGGGTAGGGGCCGAAAAAAAACGTAGTCAAGGAGAGTTAGGCACTATTTTCGTAAAGTTCAGCTCGGAAGGCCACGAGTTAAGGGGGCTGCCCCATTTGTGGCCCCCAGGTTGTCGCGTTTTCCCGGCGTGGTAGGTAGTGGTACATGCATGGTTCTCTGAGTCCGGTGCACACCTCTATTTTGTAGTATGTTCTTTACTTGGTGACCTTTCTACCGTATTTCGTGTAAGCTGGCTGTCAATAGGGCCCACCAACTAAGGCAACGGACCGGCCCCAAATTTCGCCATGGTCCACAATGGCGTCCACAACTGGGTGGACAGGATAGACGGTCCGAAACGAGCACAAAATTGTGCATGTTCTCGCTCCAGCTTCCGGAAATCCGATCTATAATTAGAAAAGTTCGTGTAATTGTTCCGCACCAAACCGTGTCAAATTGACATTGACACTGTCAGTCATAACAGGACGTGAGGTGCCCGGGGTACCTACGTAATTCGGCGTTTGGACAAAATAGTAACAAAATACTAAAGGGGGCTTACGTTTCTCCCAAGGCACCATTTGGTGGGCTTACGCATCCAGCCCCCAAACACTGCCAGTCCAGCTATGCTGTCAGTATGCGTTTCTCTTCAAATTCAGCAACATATTTACTTACAATACACTGTTTTGTCTTTAATTGAGTCTTTTTTTAGCAACATGGCGATGGAGCTTCGTGCCAGTGTCCGGCACCATCCCACCTGCACGAGATGGCCACTCAGCTGTTGTCGTAGGACACGAGGTTGGTTTTTTGCTATTTTTTCTCGGTTTTTAATTGAAATAACATTTTGTTTTTTCAGATGTACGTTTTCGGTGGTTTCGAGGAGAACTACCAGAGGTACAGCCAGGAGACGTACGTATTCGATTTCCTCACTTCGCGTTGGTCGGAAATGGCGACAACTGTGAGTTTTAGTTTAATTATTCCCTAATTACCAGACATTTTTAGGGTAGTCCTCCTTTGTGGAGGGATTTCCACAGCGCCACGGAAATTGGCGGAAATATGTACGTTTTCGGCGGAAGGAGCAACCGAAATGGACAGGTTGGTTCCCGATGTTTTTCGTGCTGCAGATTTTATTACTCCGCAGATTTTGCCATCAACAGCGGGGAAAATGGCTCCTACTCATACATGGACACGTGGTGGTTGCGGTACCTTGGTTTTGAGGGGTTTGTTATTGTGGGGGCCTTGTAAAAATGTTGGTTCTTGCATTTTGGGGATCCCCTTCCTTTGCGGGGCCTTACTTTTTAAGCCCCCCCTCCTTACCGTGTCCAGATATGCTCCTACTCAGGCACTCGTTTGTAGAATTCAACCTGTTTCGTTTTGGAATATCTTGTGCCATAAAGAATTCCAACGAAATCTGTTGAAATCAGCTGAAACCGGCATTTTGCATTCTAATTGGCAAATTTACGGACTTTACATTGTTAACTAAATCGGACGAAATCCGTTGAAATCTATTTTCTTTTGAATTTCGCACAAACAGCCCGAAATATGCTGAAATCCGCTGAATCAGTTTGGATTCCGCTTGGAGTAGCTGTTACTGGTAATGGCGCTAAAACGGTTCCATCTTTTCTGTTTATGTAACTTTTCCCCCGTGTGTCTCACAAGTAGAGAGTAACTGATCTTCGTGTACCATGTGTGGGCCATTTGCCGGCAGCCCCCGCTTTCCATCCGTGGTCCCAGGTGGGGGAGCACATATTTGGGTTGCTCCCAGAATGGTATATTTGAAAAGATTTCGGATAAACAGGATATGAATAACTTAACATTTGGAGTTTCGTAGCTTATTCCCTCTCGTCCCTCAATCGGCATACTAATTGTAAGATTAAATTGTAAGAGCGGTTTCTCGTGGCAGCCGGGGTTCTCACGGGCCGGGCCGGGCCATTTGGAAAATTTTGGTCGGCCCGGCCCGGGCGGCCCTGGTCGGCCCGGGCGGCCCCTTTTACCCTGGACCACCCAGTCAGATTGCCACCCACACCGTGTGGGCCACACGACCAGGCTTCGATCCCGGTCGGTGACATTCTTTTTTGTACAGCTAATATTGACTTAAATGTTAGTAACAAACATTATTAAGTCATTTAAAACAGTTTAAAAAATTATTGTACCGATTTATACAAAAAAATTAAAATTTAATTTCTCATACCCGGGCCGGGCCGGGCCGGGCCGCCCCTAAAAATCCTTCGGCCCGGCCCGGCCTGTCCGTCATTTGAGAACCCCGGTGGCAGCCACGCACATTCACCAATATTGTGAGGGAGTTTTTAAAGTACATGAGCAGTAATATGGCAAAACACGGTCCGGAGGAGAGGGGGGGGGGGGCAAGTCACACACTAATCCATTCCAAAAACCAAGTTTCTGCATCCACCAAGCATATGGTAGGCATGGGGTGTTTGCAGTACGTACGCAAATCCGACCGTCAGGTTAAAAGGGTGCCAGAAAACTGAAAGGGGGCTTGCGTTGCCTCCGAAGCATCTTTTTGGGGGGGGGGGCTGCGCATCGACCCCCCCCCCCCCAAACGCACCCTCTGTGACATACCTCGGGGGGGGGGGTATAGTCAGCTTTCCCCAGGTTAGGGGGGGGGGGGTAGCTACCCCAAAAACGGAGAAGTTAAGGGGGGTTAGTCACTATTATGGCGAAATTCAGTTCGGAAGGCCAAAAGTTAAGGGGGGCTACCCCAGTGTTGGGCCCAAAAGTTACGGGTGGGTCCGTCAACTGTCATAGTCTCCCGAGGTATGCTCTGTGACTGCGCTATGTAATGTTTTGTTTTAATCTTGTGAAATTCCATCGGAAAATTTGTGGCCGAGACATTTTCCGTATGTTTATTTATATTCAATTATTTGTTTTCTTTTTCAGTTCCACTCCAAAAACGACCTCTACGACCCCCGATTAAAGGTCCTGGATCTGGCTACTCGGGAGTGGACGCAGCCGTCGGTCAGAGGATCGAAGCCGTGTGGTAGGAGAAGCCACTCCACTTGTAAGCAAATTCAATGTGTGTTTTGTAGTGGTTTTCATTTTAGGGGCCTATGAAGGGAAGATGTACCTTTTCGGTGGCTTCTCCGGCACATCAAACAAGCATTTCAACGATCTCTACTCCTACGACCCGGCCACGAACATGTGGACGGTTCACGACGTACGTTTTGATGTTTACGACTGCTTTGATTGTTTAAAATGTTTGAGATGGTTGATTTTTAGCCGCTTTCATTGACCGGAATGGAGCCGTGCCCTCGTCGACGACAGTGTACAGTGCTGGTCAACGACAAGATCTACCTCTTCGGCGGAACCAGGTATGGCTTCATGTTTTGTTTTTGACCGGGTAAGGAAAAAAACCTCCCCCAAGCCGTGGGTCAGAGCTCGTAAATTGCATTTCCGGTCCGGGCCGGTCCGCTCTCGGAAAACTATACAAATGGGGTCGAAATTGAGGATCGGGCCCGACTATTCACCAGGGGTGGTAAAGGGTCGGCCCCGGGCCGGCCTCGGGCCCTCAGGGCCGCGGCCCCGAGGGCCGGCCCTGGGCCCTGGCAGAAATGGCGCGAACTTTGATTTTGAGCAAATTTTTTTTAATTATTTTCATTATTTATCGGAGTTAGACTTTTTCCGATTTCTTTTTATGACAAATCAGTTAACAATTGTCGAAAAATCGAAAATTGCATCAAACAAACAAAAATAAAATTTGGCTTTATTTTGTTTTTGTCAATATGGTATTTAAAGTGTCGACAATTATAGTTTGCTTTAAAAAATTGTTTAGGTTCTGAAGATAATACATAAAAATGATGAATTTTTTATTTTGGAAATAGGAATTTCAAAAAATTTCATTTCGCGCCAAAAGGTCCAGGACTCAGGGCCGGCCATCGGCCCTGAGTCAGGGCCCGGGGCCGGCCTCCGGCCGGGCTCACCAGGGCCGTCCCTGGATTTTTACAACCCCTGCTATTCACAATCACGGCAGGCCCGGCCTTTTATCAGCCCTACCGTGTTTTATTTGTTGTCTTTTCAAAGTTTTATTACAAAGGGAGGGTACATTGAGTATAACAATCATTTTGGTCCCCTATTGACCCTCGGCTGATAAAATTTCGGTCGACCGGGGTTCTCAAATGACCGGGCCGCCAGATTTTTAGGGCCGGACCGGGTATGAAAAATTGAATTTTAAATTTTCTATTAATCGGAACAATAATTTTTTAAAGTGGTTTAAATAACTTAATAATGCTTGTGACTTCTGAAGACATATAAGTCAATATTAGTTGTACAAAAAAGAATGTCATAGACCGGAATCGAACCCCATCTGAATGTTTCAGGCCGGCCCAGACCGACCAGAATTTTCCAAATGGCCCGGCCCGTGAGAACCCCGGCTGGTACGAATTACGGTAGACCACCCACTAAGTACCACATTTATTACATTTATTACTGGACATTTAGAAACATGAAAGTGGAATGCGTGAAAAGGGCTTCATTCGGTTTGCGAACTTATGAATCTTTCGTGCCAAGTATTTCTGATTGTGATCCTTAGTTTGCTCGTGAGGGGTTCTATTCTTTACAAAAACCGCTATTAACTACGGTCAACTTTGGTGTGGGTCATGGAAATAAGATGGATCGTACCTTTCGAATTGTACCAAAAAACTTTACAATTGCAGTATCGAACATAGGTGGACATGAGGTACTTGCGGTACTACGTAATTCGGCGTTTGGCTGAAAACAGTAACAATACATTCAAGGGGTGGCTTACGTTGCCCCCGAAACACCATTTGGGGGACTTACGCTCGATCCCCCAAACGCTCCCTGTCCAGCTATGGTATCCAATCGATAGGTGTGGTGCTTTTGGTACCTACGTAAAAATGGTAACAAAAGGTTAAGGGGGACTTACGTTGTCCCCGACGCACCATTTGGGGGGCTTACGCATCGAGTCGCTAAACGCTTCCCGTCCAAACATGTTTTCAATTAAATGGCACATCTTTTGTTTTTGCTCATTGTTTAAATGCGTGTTATTTCAGGCCGAACAGCGCACCTTCTGGCTCCCTAACCGATATGGACGACCTCCACGTGTTGGACTACAAGCCCAGCCTGTACACCCTCGCCGCTCGTTCGGTCATCGATTACTTTCCTGCCATTCACTGCATGAAGACCCTTCCCTCATCTATTAGGTACGTTTGGCAACATTTTTTCAAAGTAGTGGAGTGTAAACATTACGCTATATCGAAGTTTGACTAGGGGCGCTAGGTTTACATACCCCGCGAGGTTGAGGGCCAGAAAATGCAGAGGTTAAGGGTGGTTAGGCTTTATTTTCGGCAAAATTTCCCCTGAGGGCATACAGTTGGGGGCTACCTCGTTTTGGCACCAAGAGTTAAGGGTGGGTACGCCAAATGACGGACTCTGTCGAGGTGTGGTACGTTAGCGGAGAATTTCTCATGAAGCGGTGGAAGCGAGAGACTACCAGGCAGTCCGCCGCCCCACTCATATCGCCGCGGCTGGTGAGACCAGCCATAGTGCGGGGCATACAGTCAACTTTGGTTTAATTACCCAAGTTTGAGGTACTAAATAACTCCGACCCTACACGAAAATGTAGAGGTTGTCGAAATTTTGGAAAGTCTTTCCTTAGGGAAGGGCAACAAATGAGGAAAAGTGGTGGAAATGGACTGTTTTCACGTAGTTGAGGTCCACGCAAATCTCACGTAAACCTCATTTTTGCATGAGAAATGACCGAATTTTACGGAAATCCGTACTTTTAACTAAATTCATTGTTTCCCGCTCTTTCGAGGGGATTCCAAAAAATGCATATTACTCATATGCGTCCACTTGCACGGAAATCTTTAGTAAAAGGCGAAAGATTTTCTCGTGAGAATGCAAGAGAACCAGAGATATTTTGAGTTGTGGGCTCGGAAGGTCACCAAATGGAGTAGCCGATTTGGTTTGGGTGGGAATTTTCGCTTTCGACCGACTCCAGGTCACCCGACTGGATCGGTCAAAAATTAGCGTCTGGCCGCGGCTGCGACTCAAACCCGTAAAAACTATCAAATTTGTGTCGTTTCAGCCTGGATTTGATGAACATGATGGTGGACAACGACATCTCTCCGCGGGAGCTCCCCAAGAAGGCCTGATCCTCCTCTCGGCCGATTGTTGATAGTTGTTAGGTAGTGGTTGTTTCGCCTGTGAGGTGGAATGCCTTTAATTTTGTCGTGTATTATGCAGATCTCTATGATTGTCTATTCTGTTTATGCCTCCTCGTTATGTTGAATACGTTGTAAAATCATCGATGACCTAGCCAGTAGAGCAAGATTTTACGCGTATAATGGCGTTTTATAATGGGAGAAGAGTAAAGTTATAGCCTGGCGGGATTTTCGCCATGACTTCCACTGCGTTGAACTATTTTAATTTGAGCCTTGTAAACAGCTGGTATAGAAAGCCCGAGGAGGAAAACACACTGGAAAAACTATTTTCAGTCATGGTTGGACATGGTGTGTTTGGGGGGGGGGTCGATGCGTAAGCCCCCCAAATGGTACTTCGGAGGCAACGTAAGCCCCCTTCAATCTTTTGTCACCAGTCTCAACCAAACGCCGATTTACGTAGGTACCGCAAGCACCTTACGTCCACCTATGTTTTCAGTTTTCAAATGTGAATTTTGTCTTGGGCACCGGGATGAAATAGATATTTCAATACGGATTGAACTAATTTATTAATGTATTTAAACTAAAAACTGGATAAAAACGTCTAAAATTTGGTAACTGGAGATATACTATTGTTAACAACACTGCTAGTGCTTATTTTCGATAATAACGGATTCCTGTGGGTGGGATTCATCAAAATCTGCACTAAAGCACCAATAGCACCCATTACGGACATCGTAGTCATGGCGATCCTTCTAATATCTGAATTATTTTGTAAACAAAAATGATAATATTAACGAACCCATGAGCCCAAACTTATCCGTTATCATAATGTAAGCCAACAAAAGTATAGGAACAACGAGAATTACAAAAGGAATAGTTACTTGAAGAATAAGTTGAAAAAGATATTTCTTTTGGAGTTTTACAAGACGGGGAGAGTTGGTTTTTCCAAGGCTTCGCAAAGTGAGGTGGCTTAGGAGAAAACAAGATCCGGGGAACATTACGCTGATGAGAAGAAGCCAGGGGAGGACGTAGAGCCAAAATGAGAAGGGAGCTAGGGCGGTGGGAATTTGTAGAATTTCTTCGGTTATACAGGTGTAGACCTATAAATTGTAAATCTCATCGAAAAACAATTTTTCCACCAAATGTGACTAAAAATTTGGAACGCTTCACGAATTTGCGTGTCATCCTTGCGCAGGGGCCATGCTAATCTTCTCTGTATTGTGCCAATTTTAGTATATGTCCATTGGTATGAACGAGTTCCCTGGTTTTCGACTCGTTTATATAACCCCTACTCCGGCAATGGCCGAGTTTTTACGGGTTTCGTTTCGAAAAAGCGATGTTTGGCTTGATTTTCGAAAATCGCTTTGAATCTGGCACCCGTAAACTATCGACAACTCCAAAACCTTAAGGCCCAACCGCTTCCACCGACGACAGCTTTGCGCAGAGGCGATAACGTGACCCATGAAGCTCTGCTGAGGTGCGTTTATTGCTGGTTGAAAACTTTTCCCAATTGCCCGCGATGCCCCCTGAAACATGGGAGGTATACGCAATTTTTGTAAGCCCCACGGGGGCAAACGACTCGAAAATGTTCCCCTTCCTTCGAAGGGGGTTCCAAAATTTGACTGTCGCCGCAGTTCTGTTTAGAAACTGGGCGGAAACCATAGCGAACCTCACTAAGGCTTATGAAAAGCAACGATTCGGGGTCGGGAAAGGGTTAAGGCATTCGACGTATTCCGATTTCTTACGAGTGGGCGCGACGACTCGGCCAGGGCCACTTCCGGTCCTCCTCCGCCTTCAACCGCGAATATCTCGCTTCCCGTTGATTTTGACGAAAAATTCGAATAGGGAAAAGATTATTAGAATTTCACGGAGATTTCATTTCTCTAATGAAAAGTTGAAATTGCCCACATCCGTACCATTCTCGGCTCATAACTCGCTTCAACGTGATGTTCGCGCAAAATCGCAGCTCACATTTTAGGGTTCTACCATACGAAGTCGTATACCCACCTCAGCCATTCTCCGCAACGTAGTTCCATCTTCTTCATACAAAACATACACATAGGAATAAGTGGGTACATAAAGAAAATATAGTTCAAAATAAGACCAATTTTATGATTCAGTGGGAACGTTGTCATTCCTTTAGCTGTTATGTAGCGATAGTCAAAAAGATGAACAATCGAAGCAAAAGTGAGGGTTAAAAGAAGGCAAAATCCAAAATTTATGGTTTTAACACCAATCAAATTTGATAAAAGTCCTTGTGACGTTATTACGAAAAATGGCATAAATATTAGGATCCTCGCGAAGAAGATGAGCTAAAATAATAGTTTTAAGGCTTTAGGGATCTTAATTTACATAAATATCCAACAGTGCCGCTAAACCTTGATGAAGCAGTAAATACCACCGATAGGTTGACATATGTTTAGTTGAACGGAAAACTATGCAGTAGATTGTATATGCGTTTACCAATAAACAAAATGCCCCCAGAGCTATATCCAAAACGTTGAAAAATTCGCTTTGAATCACAAACGGGGGACATTCTAGCATGCTTTTCTGCTGAATAAATGCTGAAAAACAAGGATTGTAGTGAGAGAATCTGTATTCCGGAGTTGTATTGTTAACACGGAAGTGTCTATTATGAATGAATCACTGCAAGAACGGAAAGCAAATGTGTATTTGTGGTCATTGAGGTAGAAGTGAAATCATTGAAGTGTATTTTGAGCTTTGGTGGTACGAATATACGTAAAAGAAAGGATACATTGATGTTAGTTGGACCAAAATTGGACAAAAACTTTCTTTCTTCTGCGAGCCGAATAAAATAAAATCTGTAGGTAAGGAAACTTTAACTTAAAGGACGCCAATTGGCTCAGCGAACAGATACAAAGAGAGAGACATATTGAGAGAAGGAGAAAATCGGAGAGTGTGACAGAGAGAGAAAGAGAGAGAGAGAGAGAGAGCGAGAGAGAGAGAGAGCTAGAGGAAAAGACATAAAGACCTAGTGAGGGTGGAAAAAGAGTAGAATAGAGATAGATAGTGAGAAAACATACATATAGAGAGAGACAGTGAGAGGGAGCGAGGGGGAGAAACATACAGAGAGATAGAGAGAGAAAGAGAAAGAGGGAAGAGAGGAAAGGAGGGAGAGAGATGGAGAGAGGGAGATACAGATAGATAGAGAAGGAGAGGGATAGCGAGAGGGCAAAAAAGCAGATAGAGACAGACAGAGAGAGGGAGTACAACAGAGAGATACAAAGATTTAGAGAGCAATACTGAAAAACAGAGCGACAGAAAGAGATAAAGAGAGGAAAAAAGAGAAAAAAAATAAAGATGTATGTGCGTCACAGCAATCACGAAACGAAAATGTGTATTCGGCTTTTGAAAATGTGTATTTGGCTTTTGAAATGAAATCATTGAAGTGTATTTTGAGCTTTGGTGTCACAAATGCACTTAAAAATAGGCAAATTATATAAGTGAAAAAGGTCAAAACACAAATTTTTCACAGAATTCGATTTTCTGAGAGATCCGTACAACACAGCTTAAGAAACCAGACGTTTGATAACAAATTTTGTCGTATATGTTTGGAAATGTCAGGAATGCTAGAAAAGAGCGAAAAACAAGAAAGACTCGGCTTTGTCTGAATTTAAAAAAGATGCCAGTGGGAATTTAAAGAACAAAGGAAGCATTTTTAAGTTCTCAGGCTGAGAAACTAATCGCATGGTCGAAAAACAAAAGAAAAGAAAGTGCTTCAGTTAATTTTCCGTGAGAAAAGAGAGAGATTGTTTGTTTTGAAATTATGAATTTGTGAAAGGCAGATCGAAAGCTCAGACAGTTAAAGATAAAGTCTTTTATTACAGTGTGCTAACAAACTATGGTTTTTGTTGCGATTATTGAAAAACCAGGCGGAAATTTAATTCCGTGTAAATAGCTCATGTGACGGTTTTGGAATTACGATAGTCATGGAAAAATGTTACATCGAACAATTGATCTTAAAAGAGGGTTGTTCCTTTCGACAAAAAAGTAAAAAGAAATGACGATTGTTAGTTCAAAAAAAGCGCAAACCCTATAAGTTAAAAATTTAAAATGCCAATAAGGCATTGGTCATTCGGAAAAGTCGTGTTTCAATTGTAAAAGACCAGTTGCTGTGAAATAAAAAGTATTTTCAATGTTAATTAGGCAATTACCCCAGATCAAAGTCGATTTTCAATGCCAATAGGGCAGTTGCTCTATTAAAGTTCAATTGTCGACACCATTAGGACAGTAGTGCGTGGTGAAAAACGATTTTCAATGTGGAAAGAGATGTTTCCTTATAAAAACCGATTTCAAAGTTTTACAGAACAGTTTGCCTAATAGAAATTTGGGTTTCAAGTGTTCATAGGGCTATCTCCTTTGAAGATAAGCGATTTTCAATGCAAATAGGGTAGTTTCCTTTTCAAAAACTCGTTTTTTGATGCAAATATAGCTGTATCCTGCAAAACCGAAACAAAACAGAAATGGACATCTTGCCAAAACCGGGCATAATGCAGCATTCATGCGATACTCAGGCGGAAAAAGTGTGCGAGAAGCGCAGACGCAGAGAAAAATGCGGATTTTAATGGTCGATGTTCGTTTGGCGACGGCTGTAGGTCAATTGCCCTAAAATGGCAATCGATTTTCAATTAATACAGGGCAATGCGCTTTAGAAAAGTCAATTTTCCCTTGTTGTAAATGTTGTAACTTGTTGTAAATGTTGTAAACTTTATTTCTTGTAAACAAACAGAAGATAGAATGAATGCTGATTTCAGTACGTTGCCACCGCGACTCCACTTTGTTTGCTAAAACTACTTGGCTGGATCGACCGTTTTAGTGGATTACGGTAAGACGGCGTAGTAACAATCTGCACAAGTCCTCCCACTGTACCCATAATGGATACGGACATAATTGCCAACCTACCAACATCTAAAATGATTTGTACTTTGCTCGTTCAAACAACTAACCCATGCAACCAAATGTGTCTGTAACCATAATGTAGGCAAGAATCATCATTGGGAACAAGATTATAACGAATGGAATGGTTACTTGGAGAATTAGTTGGAACAGGTACTTTTTCTGTAGTCGAGCGAGACTGGGTGAATTTGTTTTTCCAAGGTTGCGCAAAGTTAGATGCACCAATAAACCACAGGAACCAACGAAAATTAGGCTCGTACAGAAGAGCCAAGGAATTATATAGGTCCAAAATGAAGAGGGGAGGAAGACAGAAGGAATTTGTATGATTTCGGCGTTTATGCAGGTGTAGACCTAAAACTAAGTAATATGCTAAGGCCTAAGGAAAATTAAGGACTAACGGAGGTTAAGGGTTAAGGGAGATTAAGGACTTAGAGAGGTTGAGTGTTAAGGGATAACACCTTAGGGAGGTTAAGGGCAAAGATTGGTTGATAGCTAAGGGCTGAATGAGCTTAAGGGCTAAATGTAAGGGCAGAAAGAGGTTATGGGTTAGGGGAGGTTAAGGGCTAACGGAGATTAAGGGGTAAGAGAGATAAAGATCCATGGGAGTTTAAGGTGTAAGGGTTAAGGGAGATAAAGGGCTCTAAGGGAGATTAAGGACTAATGGAAAAATGGCTAAGGGGGATTGAGGGCAAAGAGGCTTAAAGAAGTTAAGGGTTAAGGGCTTAGGACTAAGACCTTAGGGAGGCTAAGGCCAAACGCCTTAGTGAGGCTAAGGGATAAACCCTAAGAGAGGCTAAGGGCTAAGGGCTGAGGACTTTTACCTTAGACATTTGTTTAAGTTGAGCCTCTGCATCTTCATGAATACAGTACACCAAAACCATTGGACACATGAAAAACATATATACAAATCCTAGCCCAAATTTATGAATTAAGGGAAATTGATTGATTCCTCTTGCAGCTAAATATCGATAGTCAAAAAGATGAACAATTGAAGCTAAGGTTCCGGTCATTAGCCCAGCAAATCCAACGTCAATTAACCAAACGCTAATCCACTTAGCTAAAAGCCCTTGGGCCGTAATGATGACAAAAGGAACCAGGATAAGGATTCTTGCAAATATTGCGAGCTAAAAACGTTATTATATCTTTTTATGTATGATAAACTTAAATAAACATCTAGAAGAGCTGCAAATCCCTGATGAAGCAATAAATACCACCTGTAGCTTGACATATGTTTGGTTGAACGAAATACAATACAGCAGATTGTATATAAATTTACCATAGGGCAGATAACTTCGAGAAAACTGTTTAGAGAGTTGAAAAATTCACTGTTTATTGCAAAAGGTGGGCAGTCTATCATGATTATATTGTTGTGCTGTGAGGAAATTGTTGTGTTTCGATTGTAGCAAGAGAAGGTTGAAAAACAATGCAATGGGTGTTGTCACAGCAATAAATTTAATGCCACGCAGATGTTGGAAAATGACCATAATCTCATGGGCTTCTGATTGTTTTAAGGGTACCTTAATCTAGTAGTAACCCATTATAAAGAGTGTTAATTCAAGGTGAAAAATTGAAAAAAGAGGAGCATCGGCTGTCCTATAGCCGTCGCCAACCATGGCAAAATCGCGGGCCGGGTCGGGCTGGGCCGGGCCGAAAAAAATTTGGAAACGGGCCGGCCCGGGCCGGCCCGAAAAATTTTTTTTGTTGTTATTTTTGATTTTACATTGAAATAAGGCATAAATTTTTGGTCGGGCCGGGCCGGGCCGTGAAAATTTTGTCAGCGTGGCGGCCCGTTGCCATTGTTGGCCGTCGCCACAAGAAAATCGGCTAGAAAAAGCCGCTTTTTTCTGCGTCTCGCTTTTTGAACGATCCTTTATATTTCCCGCAAAAATTGAACTCACTTTTCAGTCTATCCATTTCCTCACTCAACGTGAGATTTCTTCTGTAGTTCAGCCCTTGTTTCAGCAAACTCTTTTTGACAATTGACAATTTCGTCCAAAGCATGTCGTAGAAAGGTTTCAGCCATTTCTGAAAGATCACAATTGGAATTCTCGAACGAAATTTGAAAAAGTGAGTGATAGAATGAAGCCAACAAAGAAAGGTGAACGTTGTGTTCTACAGAAAGCGGGGTTGTTATCAGCCAAGGGACCGAAATGGCTTTTTTCAATCGATAGATGTAGGTTAATTTTGGGGTCAGGTACCTCAATGAAAAGAAAATACTGTTTTGGCAAATTGTTAGCCGCGTTTTGCGGCAAACAGCCAACTTTTTGCGGCAGACACAGAATGGAAAAACTAGTGAGCCTGATTAGAATAGCTTTAGCATTGAAAGGCAGTATCCTTAATTGGAATAATTAGAATACGAATGTTCTCCACAATCATTCGAAAATGCACCTCATTTCCATCTCCTTTCCCTCGGCGAGCGGCAGTCGGCGGTCTCCAGAGTGAGTTTATTCTCTTCTCCTCTCACATCATAACGATTTTCAGTGGATCTGGCTTCTGAAGTCGACAGGCTTAACAAGGCCTTGAAAGAGGTTAACTTTGAGAGAGACTGTGCTTTGTCCCGTTTGAGCGACTACGATTCCAACAACGGTAAGTTGCCATTGGAAACAACTTTTTAACTAACTTCTGTTTTTAGGAAAGGTACTGTTCGATATCGACGCGCCGAAGGGGATATGCCACGACTTCACCAACAGAAATCCGGAGATGGACAATTATGCGTTTGGTTATGAGGAGCCCGTGATTCCCAACAAGGGCCTTATTTTTCTGCTTCCGGAGTTTAGTGGACCGCTCTACATGATCATGAAGGAGGTAAGTAGAAAGAGAGAGAGAGAGAGAGAGAGAGAGAAAGAGAGAGAGAGAGAAAGAGAGAGACAGAGAGACATAGGGACAGAGAGACAGAGAGACAGAGAGACAGAGAGACAGAGAGACAGAGAGACAGAGAGACAGAGAGACAGAGAGACAGAGAGACAGAGAGACAGAGAGACAGAGAGACAGAGAGACAGAGATACAGAGAGACAGAGAGACAGAGAGACAGAGAGACAGAGAGACAGAGATACAGAGAGACAGAGAGACAGAGAGACAGAGAGACAGAGAGACATAGAGACACAGAGACAGAGAGACAGAGAGACAGAGAGACAGAGAGACAGAGAGACATAGAGACACAGAGACAGAGAGACAGAGAGACAGAGAGACAGAGAGACAGAGAGATCTTTCAATTTCCATTTCAGGTTGATAAGGACGTCAAGGGATCCCTGGGTTTCCGGAGCAGCTGCAAAGGCCTGTGGCACTACGGCCAGATGAATCCCCTTCCTCTGGGTATCAAAGTGACCTTCAAGTCGCTGAGGTGCCCACAGTGCAAAGAATGGGATCATGTGGAAAGTGATGTTGCGAATCTCGTTGAATAGGTGAACGACGGAAAGAAACAGCGGCTCACTGATGAGAACCGTCTGTCTTTGGCCAAATCGACGCAAGTCTCCATTTCTGTCGATTTGCTGAAATTCAGGGTAGGCGGAAATTTCGTAATTTCATCAACTCCTTGAAGGTTCCCGAGTATTCGAAATGCCTCGAACCGATGGAGCGTTTCTTCGAAACCTTCGGCATTCAGAAGGTCCGCCGTGTGAAGCTGAAATCGTTTGACTTGGCGACGAGGGATCTCAATGAAATCCTTCCCGTGAGATTTACTTCTCACCTGAAACAGTTCTCTTAGAAGTACAACGTCGAGGAAGTCTTCGGATGGTTCGCCACGGGTCTGCTCATCTCCTATCCTGGAGTACGTTTTGGCTTAATTTGTTCATATAAACCTTTTAGATCCGTTATATTAACCTTGAGATGGAAGACTTCGGAGACAGATATCATGACGGATTTCGCCAGTTTCTCAAGACTTGTTCATCGCCGAAACTGGATGTCTTGGACCTTCTTTATCCGTGGGAATATTTGAGCGAGGCTTTGCCGGTTGGTTTTATTTTAACATAGGACATTTAGTATGTGTCCCAATAACAACCACCCCTTTGGCACCTTAAAGGATTCTAGGCATTTGGTCCCGCCGCGATTCAAGCAAGTCGATCAGAAAGAGCGCAAATTGCGGATATCAGGAAGGATAATCAGTTAAACTAAGTAGGGGTAGGGGTTGCCCCCCACTCGGCTTGCCCCCCCCCCCCCACTTACCGCTTGGCCACCCACTTGTTAAACCCACTTGTTATTGAACTACCACGAGTTGCGCTCGCAAACAATAATGGTTCTCAAAAACTGGTCGTCATTCTTAAGACGTGGACTTATAGCTGTCGCCAAACGAGCATAGGTTATTAAAAGACGCTTTTTCTCTGCGTCTTCGCTTCTAGCACACTATTTCCGCCTGAGTATCGCTCTGCTGCTGCATTAAGGCCGTTTCTGGCAGGATGCCCGTTTAACGACAACTATATATACTGTAAAGCATCTGAAAAACCGGTTTTTCCACATTCTAGAACAAAAACAGGCTGTGACTGTTTTCTATGGGCCGAAATCGTAGTTTAACAGCACTAAGGGTTAAAATCTTTCGGGTTTTGCGTTAGGGACCTAAGTGGCACGCCATGGCCACGAATCTTCATTTTGGGTCTTAATAACACAATTTTAACGTTGCGAAACGAAGGCAAATCGGGAATGTCTTAACGAGATCGAAAAGTGTCGAATTCCTTAGACATTGCGTCTTAAACCCCCATACATCTTAGTGTTACAGCTTGCACCACCTCAAAACGACCACTCGGCTTAGAATTCACTAACCATGGCAAAATGGCGGGCCGGCCCGCGATTTCGCCCACTTACCTCCACTTACCGCTTGATCGCTCCCCCCACCCCACTTTTTTAAATGTCGGGGAAACATATCTGTAGAATCGAACGAAAATCAGTCTTCCGGGTTTTCATTTTACTTTCTTGATAAATGTATAATTAAAATTGAAATTGAACTTAAGACTAAAATAAGCGATGTCCGAGAGACTCGAAATACATTTGGTCGAAAAAATTCAAAGTGGTCCCACTGGGCTTTTATTTTGTTTATGAACCATAGGGCCTTCTAAAACTAAAAATGATAGTGAACATCATTTATCGATTTTTCGGTACTGTAATTCAACCCCGAGGTACTGTAACTGCCCCCAAACTTGCGACAACTTTACATGTTAGGTACGGTATCGATTGAAAAAATGTAAAAAAAAATTGTATTCTGAAAAAGTTTGTAATTGTTGTAGAAGGTGATTTCATAGGTTTAAAACCCATTAGAAGCCAAAATGTGTTTAGAAAGGTACAAAAAAATATTTCTTCTTTGAGTCTGAAAAGTCTACTCCAGTTTTTTATTTGTTGTAGAGCAATGTATAGCTGTCGCCAAATTGGAATCATGCCAATGAAATTAGAATGCTCTGCTGACATTGAAGTTTGTAGTCTAACCAGGAGTTACGGCCCGCCTTCGGCGGTCCTCACTCCTGGCTCCTCGCGGCCTTCGGCCGCTCGTCGGGGGCTTCGCCCCGAATGTACTTTAGGCGGCCTGCGGCCGCACAGATTCGTGGCCTTCGGCCACTCAGTTAGGCGGCCTGCGGCCGCACAGATTCGCGGGCTTCGGCCTCTCAGTTTGGCGGCCTGCGGCCGCACAGATTCGTGGCCTTCGGCCACTCAGTTAGGCGGCCTGCGGCCGCTCAATTTGACGGCCTGCGGCCGTACAGGTGACTGCTACACCGCCGGCCGAGACTGCTAACCAAACCATTGTAAATGATCAGCTGCGCACTTAGGGTAATTCTGCTCATTTCCCTTCCTTCCGTGGAGTTTACGCTGAGTTACTCCCACGTTTTTATGAAAGATAACCGGAATGAGGAGACGCAGACACGTAGCGCAGTCTCGCGTCGGAAATCATGACATATAAACGGACACGACTTCCCAATTGTTAGAGGTGAATCAGTAGACGACAGAGCATGCTTTGCAAATTTCCGCTATTAGCATATGATTTCATTTTGGCGACAGCTATAGTTGCCGCCAGACGGGCATCATTCCAATTTGTGCCTTCATTCTCTGATGATATTAAGATTTTATGCTAATCTATCATTAACAGAGAATACTTGAACGAAATTGGCATGATGCCCGTTTGGCGTGAGCTATATAGAACCACATACGTTTTTTCCATAATTTTCCCGTAACCAAATGACAGTTAAAAAGCGCAGAGAAACCCAGAGGAACTGGCGAGCCCACTGTGACTCCATTCCTTGAGCCCACAATTGCTTGCTCAAATTTTCATGTAGACTAGTTAAATTCCCCATTTCCATTGCCGGGAGTTAAACTGAATTCACATAACCCCAGGCAATTAATTCAGTTCTGCTTCCCACGATGGGACCCTCCTAAATTTAATTTCATGACCAAACTGAGAGCGGGGCCATACTTGGGTAAGGGGGGGCTAAGCTGAATTTTCCCCCGTTTGGGTCCGGATCCAAATTTCGACGATTGGTAGGTGAGAAACTGATTGTGAAGTGGGCGATTGGCTGCGATATCTCGGACGTGGAGCTTCTGGAAAGGATCGAGCAATTACAAGAACGTACCAGGAGCGCGTTACCCTCAAGCTCCTGCCGAAGTCCTACCACCTGACTCGCGCCGATGGAAATGCGGTGATTGTGAGCAGTCATGACGCGGTGTTCACCATCGAAGCCGCCAAGGATTAAACTAAGCGATCTCTCAGAAACAGTTAAACTTTATGGTAGAATAAATAAGATTACAAGAACAACGCGTTTGTTGCAAACTTGACAGTCAATGAGTTATAATCGGCTTTTCCATTCCGTTTTTCTTGGTATACGGTAGCAGATTATGCATTGCAAACTGTGCAAATTTTAAAATGCAGCGCATTCCCCATCTCTTCTTTGAATGGATACTTGCCGTTTAGCAAAACTGCGGATGCGCGGGCATTTTGAACACTTTGAAGTCAGATAACTTAAAACGGGGCATTTTGGGTAAGAAGTGAATATATAACTTTAAGTTATATATAACAGACTTTAAGTTACCCGCCTAAACACAAGGCATACTTTGAATCTATTGCGTAAACGCCGGGCCGACTACAAATTGATCGTGAAAACAAACTCACGACAAATTATCCAGCTACCACGTAAACGCAGAAGTCTCAAGAATTGACCGAGTAAACTGAGGTCAGGCTGCGTATTGGTCGCGTAAACGTAGGGCAGATTGCAATTCAAGCTTACACGCAGGGCTATCACGAATGTAACCTAACAAGATTGTTTAGGGGGAAACTAAATCATCGATGGTTACCCATGGCACGCTTGAAGTCATTGGGTATATATAGCTGCCACCACGAGCATCTGAAGAAGAAAAGTCGCTTTTTTCTCTGCGTCTGCGCGATTTGCACACTATTTCAGCAAATGCGTCGCGTGAGTGAAGACAATCCTTGCCAGGATACCGATTTGGCGACAGCTATAGTTCCTCCTGAAAATTTCAAAATAAAATTTTTTTGAAATTGATCAGCCGTATTCCTTTTTTTGGATTAAACCGGTGCTGCACCCAAGATTCGTAAACATACCACTTCAAACTAAAAGAAAATCCGCCTGTCGTCCCCTTTAAAGAAAATAAAAACATTTTATACAGTAAGTATTTATTCAACCTTGAAATTTATATAAAACGGAAGGTGTGCTATTTTGACACCATGGAGGGACCGGATGTACGTAACTAGTTGATATTGTAGTTTGAACGCAGAGTATTGTAGTTTTGAAAAACCAACGGTTTGCATTTAAAAAGGAGAAGGAGAGACAATGGCAACAAAGAGAGCGAAGAAGAAAAATTGGCAGGGATGTTTTAGGAAATGCATGATTTTGAATATAGAATGAAAAGAGGGATTCAACAACGTTCAATATAGAAAATTTCATGAGGGGATTGGAAATTGAGCTTAGTTTTAGCTTAGCTTAGTAGAAAAGGAAATAGTTTTGGCGATTTTCTTCATGTTGGCGTTTTCCTCTTTAACTGCATCTGAATTTATGATTTTTAAATGAAAATGAGTTTTTAATTACCTTTAATTGCAATTATGTCGTGGACAGCCAAGTTAACTGTGTTCTCCGTGACTTTGCACGATGTTTCGATGGATGTCAGCCTTCTGGACAGCCCGACCGCTCTTACTGAAAAAAATCAATAAAAATATAATAATATTTAAAAAATTACCTTTTTCATCCATCGTCATGAGATCCATCTTTTTACCCAGGTTTTCGAGCAAGGACATCATTTCGGAGGTGATGGAGTTTTCTGAAACAAGATCATAAATTTTTTTTTATAATCTCTTTGTTTTTTTTTTTTAAAAATTACATTGACAGCATAATACAGTACATTATAGATTTTCATTTTTTTCATAGTTAATTTCGTTGAATTTGCCCAGAAATGTTAAAAATCAATAAAAAATCTGGAAAAATTTTGCTCGATTTCGAATGTTTTCCAAAAATTGGTTTAATGCACGTTTTTTAAAACAATTGTAAAATAAAAAGGAAATATATTGCAAAAAGGGTTTATAGTGTTTTTTTGTCCTAAAAATTTCAATGTTTTGGGATTCTCACATTAAATTTTTAAAAAAACTTTTAAATTTTTTGAACTCACGTTTCAGTTTCTCGTTTTCCGACATTAGAGCCGCATTTATTTGTTGAACGTCCTCCATACAGCACTCAGCCACGTAGTTTTTCAGCTTCAATGCTTCCAGTTCGTTTTCTATTCCAGACAGCTTTTCCATCATTTCGGCAGTGTTTTCTGAAAAAAAAAAGAATTTTGTAAATTTATACTTTCGTTATTGGTTTTTGTTGTTGCAAATTTTGGCTCGTAGAAAAACAAAACATTAGTAATTTCACAAGCTATCAAAAAAATTAAGTTTTTATAAAATAAGGCGCCTTTCTAAATTGACACCCATAAACTGAATACTGAATATTTCGGTGCAAAATCACTTCAAGAATTCGAAGAAAATGGTGGTTTTCTTTGCCCCTCGACTTAAATAAACGAAAATCATAGAAAATCGGGCTTTTTGAACTTTTTATTTCTTTATGTCATTTCTCCATAATTCCGTATTCTAATTTCTTCCCTAAAATAAAATAATCATCATAGAAAATTCTATCGATTGTTTGAAAGCTGAACTCTCAACGATGCATAGGAATCGAGATATGAAAAAATTATAAAACATTGTTTTTTTGGGGGCGGCGCAACAAAAAAATTGTCTAATCACCCTTTTCTACACTTTGGGCCATTTTCGACTATCAGTTAAAGCAAACTATCAGTTCGAAAAAAATCAGGTTCCCCCCCCCCCCCCCCCCCTAGGGTGGATAAGGTCGAAAGTTAGGAAAATTGTGTGCGTAAAAACTAAAAATAACGTTTTAAGTATTTAAATGTAACGAATCAAAATTTTTGTAATCTTGAACCCACTTTTCATTTTCTCATTTTCCGCCCTCAGAGCAGCAATTTCCTGTTGCACATCCTCCATATAGCACTCAGTCACGTAGACTTTCAGCTTCGCTGCTTCCAGTTCGTTTTCCATTCCAGGCATCATTTCGGTGGTGGGGGAACTTTCTGAAAAACGGAATTCTGTAAATTAATACTTTACTTATTGGTTTTTTTAATGAATTTTGGCTTGTAGAAAAACAACTTTAGTAATTTCAAAAGCTAGCGAGAAAAAACAGTTTTTCCAAAATTCGGCGCCTTTCTAGTTGATCATAGGGGACCTGATTTTTTCAAAATGGTTCGCTGAAACTTTTGCTTTGACTCTTATAGTGTGTTTCCGAAAAACGAGACCGGTTTTGGCCAAAACCCTTAAAGGATGGTACATTAGGTCCCGCCGCGACATTTTAATTGTCTGCGCACTCAGCTTTTACAGCGCTATTTCGCGTACTTTATTTCTCTCCACTTCAATGTTTCAAACCGTCGGAGGTTTAATAGGAGAAAAACATTATGGCCGCCCAAACAGTCACGGTCCTTTAGTTGGAAACAGCCTATAGTTGAGCATGACCCAAAGTTAAGAAAATAGTGGTTGTTCAATTTTTTTTGGTGCTCGACCCCAAAAACTTAATAATTTATAATTTTTCATATCGCTTCTCAGGCATCACTGAGAATTCACTTTATAACCGATCGATAGCATTTGTTATGTTGATTCATTTTTGTTTAATTATCAATAGCAAAAATGGAATACTCAAGTCTAACCATGGAAAATAAACAAAGAATGGGAAGAAAAAGTTAAAAACTTGGTTTTCTATCATTTTCGTCTATTTAAGTCAAGAGGCGAAGAGATCCACCATTTTATTTCAAATTATTGAAGGACTTGAAATCGAAAACAATTTTAAATCAATTGTTTATGCGACTTATAGTGTCCAACCAATCACTCACTAAAATCATAGAAAATCAGGTTTTTTTTTAACTGTTTCGTCTTTTATATCATTTTTCCATAGTTAAAATTTACTATTTTTTCCTTAAAAATGAAATAATCGGCATTAAAATGGCTATCGATTGGTTGAAAGCTGAACTCTCATCGATGCCTGTGAAGCAAGATAGGAAAAAAATTTAAATTATTGATTTTTTGGGGGCGGGGGATCAAAAAAATTGATGAATCACCTTTTCTAAACTTTGGGCCATGTTCAACTATGAGGTAAAGCAAAAGTCCCAAAAGTCCCAGAAAACCATTTCGAAAAAAAATCAGGTCCCCCCTATTGTGGATAAGGTCGAAAGTTAGGAAAATTGTGTGCGTAAAAACTAAAAATAACGTTTTAAGTATGTAAATGTAACGAATCAAAATTTTTGTAATCTTGAACCCACTTTTCATTTTCTCATTTTCCGCCCTCAGAGCAGCAATTTCCTGTTGCACATCCTCCATATAGCACTCAGTCACGTAGACTTTCAGCTTCGCTGCTTCCAGTTCGTTTTCCATTCCAGGCATCATTTCGGTGGTGGGGGAACTTTCTGAAAAACGGAATTCTGTAAATTTATACTTTACTTATTGGTTTTTTTTAATGAATTTTGGCTTGTAGAAAAACAACTTTAGTAATTTCAAAAGCTAGCGAGAAAAAACAGTTTTTCCAAAATTCGCAGCCTTTCTAGTTGATCATAGGGGACCTGATTTTTTCTGAAAAACGGAATTCTGTAAATTAATAACTTCCTCTTTCGTTTGTTTTGTGCTTGTAGAAAAACACAACGTCTACCTTACCATTGAAAATCGCATACGGGGGACAATAGGTACCCCTGTAAACCTCTGTTCTCGCGTCCAATAGCAAGATCTCGGGTTTATAAGAGTGACTTTTTAAATTCCCAGCGATAACAGCTTTTCCTGATTTTCTATGAAATTTCGAAAATCGATTTTCGAATGTTTAATTTTTTATATCTTTTTTCTCCAATGAGAAATCAATCTGATTTTGCTTTCTAAAATCTTACATTCTTATCCTCTCACAATCAAAAATTTTTCAGATCGATCGGACAATTGCGCGCCTAGATAAAAAAGTTTTTTTTATAAGTTCGGGAAAAATGCACTATTTGCTTCAATGTAGCTAAAATCGGGAATTTTTTCGAGCATCCAGGTTTATTTATTTTTCAGTTGGGCAAATATGGTTCTTTCATTTAAGACTGCTAATTCAATTTCTCAGCCTTATTCAGGCGAGAAAACGTAAGTTAGTTGCAAAAATTAAAGCTGTTTGGGTATTTTTATAAGGGTAAAAACACAACTTTGGATTTCTCTCTGAAAACAATTATGTTTGATTGTATTGAAGAGCAAAAAACTGTTTTCGGAGTTATAGGGAATTTCGCACCCGTATAAAGAGAGCGCGCCAGAGAATTGTTTATGTAATAACTTTCTACAATTTTATTTCGTAAAATAAAGTATTTCGCAATAGAGTAATGGCAGGAGGTAATTCGCAAAAAGAAACATAAAATTAACTATTTCGCAAAGGAAAATATTAAAAGTATTTCTCATTATGAATAAGGAAATATGTTACTTTACTATTTTTGATTGCCTACAATACAAAAATCAAGATAATTCTTTATCTTAAAATGATAAATTATTAAAAAACGAAGCATTTATCAATTTCCTTTCAGTAACCTCGGAAGGGGGGGGGGGGGGGGGTCTGGGGGGCTTGCCCCCCAGCTAGCGCGCGAAGCGCTATTTTTACTAACTAGCGCGAAGCGCGCTAGTTAGTAATTTCAAAAGCAATCGAGAAAAAATAGTTTTTCAAAAATTTGGCGCCTTCCTAGTCGATTCAAAATGATTCTCTGAGACATTTGCGTTGAGCATGACATAAAGTTAAGAAAATAGTCGTTGTTCAATTTTTTTGGTGTCCGTCCCCAAAAAATCAATAGTTTTTATATTTTTCGTATCTCGCTTCACAGGCATCGCTGAGAGTTCAGTTTTTAACCGATCGAAAGTGTTCGTTATGCTGAGTGTTTTATTGTTTAAAGGCAAAAATTGAATACTGAAGTCAAACCATGGAAAATGGACGAAAAGTGGAAAACTTTCATTTCAGATTCTTAAAGGGTTTGGCATCGAAAACAAAATTTAAAACATTTGTCTTATAGTGTTCAACCAATCACTCACGTAAATCATAGAAATTCAGTTTTTTTTCCATTGTTATAATTCAATATTCCATTTTTCCCTTCAAAATAATATATTTAGCATAAATATGGCTATTGATTGGTTACTATCAGCATATGAAGCGAGATATGAAAAAATTATAAATTATTGATTTTTTGGGGGCGGGGCATCAAAAAACTGAACAATCGCTTTTTTTTTAAACATTGGGTCATGTTCAACTGGTTAACGCAAAAGTGCCAGAAAACCATGAAAACCATTTTGAAAAAAATTAGGCCCCACCCCCCCCCCCCCCCCCCCCTAGGACCGATAAGCTCGAAAGTTAGGGAAATTGCGTGCGTAAAAACTAACAATAACTTTTTAGGTATTTAAATGTAAGGAATCAATTTTTTACAATTACAATTCTTAAACTCACTCTTCAATCTCTCGTTCTCCGCACTCAGAGCCGCATTTTCCTCTTGAAGCTCCTCCATATTGCCCTGATTCATATGGAGTGTCAGCTTCGTATGTTCCAGTTCTCCTTGCGTTCCAGAAAGCTTTTCAATCATTTCGGCAGTGGGAGAGGTTTCTGAAAAAACTAAATCTGTAAAATTATATTTTCTGTATTGGTGTTTTTGTTAATTATGGGTTGTAGAAAAACATAAGGTTAGTAATTTCAGAACCTAGCGAGAAAAATGTTTTTTTTTAGGTTGGCGCCCTGTCACATTGGATAATTTTTTTTCGAACTCACATGAAACATAAAATATTATCAACACGACAAAATATACGAAAAAAAAACAGTTTTTGGTGTTGTCAGGTTACTGTAGCCCAGACTGTGTATGTCATGCCAGCAACTCTATATCTCGCTTCAACGTGACTTAATTAAAAACGGTCAATTACAAAACGTTATTTAAATTCAAAATAAACAACGTTGTAATTAATTACAAAACAAAATAAAAAGGTTTGTATAACTAAAACTTGTAAAAAATAGGCAAAAAAAATGAACATGTTGCAAAAAGTGCAACAATGAATAAACAGGGTCGCTTTTAAGACTTTGTTTTGCTAATATTTTTCAAGTTTTAGTAGTGCTAACCTTAATGTTTTGTTTTGTCGTTTATTACAAAGTTGTTAATAATGAATTTATCTAGCTTTTTGTAATTGACCGTTTTTGGCCACGTTGAACGGTATAAAAAAACTGCGTCTTAAAAATTAACCATAACGTTTTCATTATTTTTTAAATGTAACAAATATATAGCTTTCGCCAAATTGGAATCATGCCACTAAAATTTGAATGTTTTAGTGATCCTCTGTTGACATTGAAGTTCATAGTCTAATCAGAATACGACAGAGCATGCTTTTCACATTTCCGCATTTAGCATATGATTTCAGTTTGGCGACAGCTATATATTTTTGTAATTCCATTTTTATACTCACTCTTCAATTCCTCATTCTCCGCTCTCAGAGCCGCAGTTTCTTGTTGCAGATCCTCCATATAGCACCTATCCACGTGGAGCTGCAGCTTCGTAGCTGCCAGTTCTTTCTCAGTCTCCGTCAGTTTTTCCAAAACCTTGCGGAAGACGTCGGACATTGTTTAACCTGAAATATGATTTCCAATCACAACAGATTAGGTAAAATCTTAAAATACGGAGAAGAATTCATGAAACGTATCAGTGTAATGTGTGAAAAAACTAACGTAGAAAAAGTAAACGATGTGTTTGAAATGTAGAAAGGACCTTCAATAAAAAGTCTCTATTTTTCTTAATATTTCCAGATCTTAAATAAACAGCAAAAAGAACTTGAGTTTTTATCATGAAAAACGAATCTCCGCCTGTTTTATAGAACCCCTGACCTCTGTGATATGAGACCGGGCCTCTAACCAATACACCACATGACAGCTATCGGTTTACTGCTCCAAAATAATGACATAATCGGGTGCAGCAACGAATCCGACCTTTACGGGGTACTAAACGAAAGTAAAGTCGTTGACCTTTAAACAGACAAACAGGGTCAGTTAAGTATATATACTCGAGAATCACTGGAATAGGCACCAAATGCGCCAAAAGTTCACAAAAACTGCTTGTTTCATTAGGTAGATGGAACATTTCTTGGAATATAATTGCATTTCCAGAATGTACGCAAAATTTCACCTTTGGGGAAATTTTGGTGCCGTTTCTACAAGGTTGAACACCCAAAAACCGTTACCGAAAAATTGCTTACGGCGGCGGCGGCGGACACGACCGGCGCCCATTTTCTTAAAACCCGCAATAACACTGAGGGGGTTCAAAGTGGTCAAAATCAACTTTTAAAAAAAGTAATCGACGCGTCTTGAGAAGCTGAAAAAGAATATGGCTGTTAAAAATGCAAAATATTCAAATTTAAGATCACAGGCGCCGAAAACCTTCAAAAAAAGCTTGCAAACGGGGAATTTGACAACAAATCTACCCAGCGCTTCGCGCTGGGTATAATATACGCGATCCGAATGATGGCGCTTCAGTTTTTAAGACGCGATTTCTATAATTATAGAGCGGCATGGAAACACCGACGACATTCAAAAAAATGGATAGCCCAAACTTGGTCAACATGTATTTGACCACGAAAAACTATTTTGAAACTTTTAGGTCATTATCGATTTGTTGGCCCGGTTACGGTAGGTCACCTGGGTCTACTGTAACTCAGTTTTGTGGTCCAAATTGAGCCCGCGGAGTTGCAAACGATTTCTTTCAATGAACTGAGCAACTCTATTCTATTGATTCAAAATTCTCTATTGATTCAAAAATTTACACCTTTTTTGAGGTTTTTGGCGATTTTCACTAACAATCTTTTATTTGTGTGCATTCTCACTATGTTTTGCGGAATTAGCAAAAAATTTGCAATAACAGCAGTTGTTAAAATTTAAAAAAAATGCGTGGCCTTGAAAGCTGTTTTGAAAAAAAAGCGACGCCATAACTGCAAAAGCGAATTTTCTGCCCATAAAAACAGAAATTTCCGGCAGCTGTGAAACCCGAAAGCGTATGATTTAGCTTTTTTTTTGAAAATTAAATACTCCAATTTATAGAAATTAACCTAGTTTAACTGTTAGAGCTGGAAAACGAAAAATATAACGAGTTGAAATGTTTTCAAAGACAAAGTTGTTTTACAAAAAAAGCGAAGCCAAAACAGCGAAAGCGAATTTTTAAATACTTTAGTTTTTAGCCCTTTAATTTTTGAATTTGCGAATTGTCAGCCGTTTTTTTTCAGCTAACTTTTTCAATATTCCGCAAAAGTAATAAAACGCCTGAGTTAAAAATGAATAAAAATGTTGGAATTTGGGGTTCTTTCAATGGTGGGTTGAACAAAGAGATTACAGTAACCCGAAAGCGAATTTTTTGGCTTTTTTCTTGAAAATGAAATACTTCAATTTATAAAATATTTTATAGTAGAACTGTTAGAGCAAGAAAAAGGAAAATTTAACGAGTTGAAATGTTTTCAAAGACTTGATGAATCGCTCCTTCTAAAGCTGATTTGAAAAGAAAATAAAGCTACGCCACAACTGCGAAAGCGAACTTCCAGCCCTTTAAAAACAGAATTTTCCGGTAGCTTTGAAACGTTAAACATTTTGAATTTCTCGCATAAGCAATGAAATGCCCGAGTGAAAAATGAATATAAAATAAAATAAAAGTTAAAATTTGGGAGACGACATGGTGCATCGAAAGTGATGAGTGTGGGGTTCTTTCAAAGGGTTGAACAAAGCGATGACAGTAACCCGAAAGCGAATATTTTAGCTTTTTTTGAAAATTAAATACTCCAATTTAGCTAGAAAAAGGAAAATATAACGATTGCAAATGTTTTCAAAATCGTATTTTCAAATAATGTAATGTAAAATTCGGAAAAATATAATTTTTAATTTTAAAGTTCCGTGGGTAATGCCAATTTCGATAGTACAACAGGTATTTAAACAATGTTTTAGTTTGAAAATACTGAAAACAGCACATCAACATTTCAATTATTCATACATTTTAATTGTTCAAGAATTTAAAATATTCCTGGCACATATAAGTTAATCAGTTTTGGCTCCTTATTTGCTCAAGTGTGTTTTTGTTTTTAGTAAGGTTTTTTCTCAGTCTCAACCAGTTTTTCCAACACGGTGCGAACTACTTCGTGTTGCTTAACCTGAATTTTGAACTCCAAAAAAACAACAGAAGAAAATAACAAAACACATGATAATGGACAGATGAACGGACGTATTGAATCGCTCGTTCCAAAGCTGATTTAAAAACAAAAGCGAAGCCAGAACTCCTAAAGCGAATTTTTCCGTCCTTTAAAAAAGTAAATTCTCTGTGGGTTGAACAAAGCGATGACATAATTCGAAAGCGACCATTTTAGCTTTTTTGAAAATGAAATTATCCAATTTATAAAAATTAACCAAGGTGAACTGTTAGAGCTAGAAAAAGGAAAACATAACGAGTTGAAAAGTTAGGCGCCGCAAAGGTGGGGTCGGCGCGGGTAGCCCAATTCCATACGAAATTTTGGTTTTTTAGGCGCGCCCGTGCAATTTGACAAAAACTGGATATGTAACTATTGAATATGGAGTAAAAACGTAGGCGCAACACGCTGGTGCAAGTGGTTTTTGCGAATTTATAGGTCTAACCTCTGAAAAATGCAATTTAAAACGAATTTTCGATGTAAAACAGGTTTAAATTTTTAGACCGCGGGTTTTCTTTTATTTTTCCGATGTAAATCAAATCAACGCTTAAAATGAAAAACAAAAATAAAATACCCATGTTGGCGGATTTTTTATATTCAACATTGTTTGAAATAAAGCCGTGGTACTGACTCAATTAGCATGGAATTCCACCCAATTTGAGCAAAATTAAAAGTTTATTTTGTTTTTCACTTATTAAACACGTAAAAACACCAAAATCGGCAAAAACCAAAGCAAAATTGATTTTTGAACAAGGTTCACTTTTTGTGGATTTCCCCTTTTTGGCCGATTCCGGCGTTTATACACCCGGACCGCGACTTCTGCCTTTCGATTCTTATTGATTTCATATTTGCGGTTTGAATGAAGTACAGAAATCGAAAATTCACGTTGGCGGTTTTTCGCAATTCTAGTTTGAATATGTAATTTTACAATGCCGGCGGCGAAATCCGTGCTCCGCTGCTAACGCGGGAAAGCAAAATTTTCAAAACGCTATTTCATGAACTCCGATTACGACGTTTAAAAAGAATTATGGGATGATTTTACTCATTATTTGTGTATATTAGAACATAATTATTATGTTAAAACAAATAAATATCGCCATAACATCTTAATGCGGTATATCACTCATTTGCCAACTTGTCGTGCCCGCTGTTTCACGCCAGGCGGAAAGCCTGCGGCAGTCTGCGATCTGGCCCCGCCCCTCGAAAGCTTCAATTGAAAACGGCAGCCGCAAAAGCCGCACTAAAATTGGCATTTCTCATTTCAAAGTTAACGAAAATTCAAAATTCAAAAAAAGTTTTGCTTCTACGACTTAGGACTACAACCTTGGCTGAAAATAATCTTGAAATTGCAATGTTAAAATTTCGGCTTGCGGTCCCTATGAAAAGTTATTAAAATCGTCTTTTCAAATGATGCAACTACAAAAGGGGCGTGGCAGGTTTTTGGCAGACGTAGAATTGGCGAGGAGTATACCTTATAAAGGAACTTACACCGTGAATTAAGCGAACTTCTGATTTTGCAGAACACTTTGCTTTTGTTAAAATTGGGTCAGTTGATAAGTTTCAAACAAGTAATTTTTTTTTTAGAAAAATTTAGAAAATTCATTTCAGAATAAACTCCAACATTTTGGAACAATGGGTCTTTTCATGCCTGTTTTTGCATACATTTTGGCAGGATTCCAAATCGGCGACAGCCACTCTCGGCCCATAACACGATTATTTTCAAATTCGTTTATTTCAAAGACTCACAGACGATCAAAATCTTCAAATTAATTAAATTCGGGACAAATTGAAAAAAACCATGGACATTCGATGTAGTCTCTACTTTTGCACCAAGGTCATTTTTACCTATTTGATGAACCCTCTCTCATGCATATAATTCCTGCTTTTGTTTGCAACTGAGATCTGAGATACAAACTTTTGTTATTTTCCCATTTTCTCGCAACAAATGAACCACATAACTAGTTAGACGCAAGACGACAGACGGACAGCTCATTCAATTGACAAAATGTTGTCATGCCCACAGCTGGCATTGGACTATCACTCCTTTCTCATAAAAGAGAAGTGCACCTGTTTTATTACAATTCTAATAAATCTTTATGTCATCTGGTGTATAGTTTTTCGATCTCCTTCAGTTATGAGAAGATATCGTTGGTATCTGCTTTATCATCAGGTTGTGGGTCTTGTTATAGACATTTACGTAAGTAGAGGGAGAAAGAGAAAGAGAGAGAAACGGAGTTATAGTGAGAAAGAGGTTTTAGGGTAGCGTACTGATGACCATCTATCCTCTTTTTCCATTTCCTATCCTATATGTCCTAGGCTTACTAGGAGGTGTATTTCCAGCCCATTATATGGTAGTAATACTGTGCTTTCTTTTCCAATTCGGTTTAACAACTTCTGTGCATCTGTTTCACTACCGCTATTTGGTTGTTCGAGGAAATGACAATTTTCCGTTTGTACACAAAGTTGGACTCTTTCTTGCATATGTTTGCTGTAGTTCTCCAGCTTTGGCTTTTATCTATCTTGGAGAACATACAGAAAATGTTCTGCGATCTATGGAAAAAGTGAGCATCTGATGTTAGATAAACGAACACTCACACACTCACACACTCACACACTCACACTTTTCAGGAATACAATTGTATCAACGCCAACGAACTTTTAAATCTTGCCCCAGTTGCAGTCTATAATGTGGACAGATTTAGCAAAACTGTTATCCCAGCTAACTTCTTTTCAACAGCTCTTATAACTTTTCTTCTCATTTTCTTTGTAGTTCGTACTTTGACCTTACTGCGTAACCCTGCAATGTCACCACAGACTCGAAATATCCAACGGCGTCTATTCTACGCCCTGTGTCTACAGGTTTTTGCACCGCTTCTCATGGTTTCAATACCAGTAGGGTGTATTTTATGGATAATGGGGACTCAGAACTTCTCTTTAACTGGTTGGTTTTACATTTCGTTTTGAAATTTGAGGGGTTTTTAGATTTTGGTTTACTTTGTACGGCAATGATGTCAACTCAAGGCGCTGCTGGGAATGTTGTTTTGGTGGCGGTCCAGCCAACATACCGACGATTCCGATGGGCGTCAAAAACACAAACAACAGTCATATCTACTGTGAACGTGTCTTGATCTTCCTTTTTTCAAAATGAAGTTGTTATAGAAGAGTACGTAGTGCAGTGACAAAAGTTGGGCCGAGCCGGGGATCGATCCCGGGACCTCTCGCACCCTAAGCGAGAATCATACCACTAGACCACTCGGCCACGTGAAATACGTACGCAACGTTTCAAGACATTTCGGCGCTGCCGTAGGCTAGTTTCCAGTTTTCGTTGCAGTGCGCACCCTAAAAGTCTGCAGTCCGCAGAGATTTCGGCCCCGCCTGCGCGGGATTGTCTCCGCGGCGCCGAGATTAGAACACTGCGCGTTCGTGGTGTAATGTTTAGCATGGATGCCTTCCAAGCTTTCGACGGGGGTTCGATTCCCCCCGAACGCAGAAACTTTTTGCTTGCCCAGCAGATTATGAAAAAACAATAACCTGATGTTTCCACGGGCTCCTGCAGCTTTCCATAGTTGCTACCTTTGAAAAACAACTTCCGAAACATTGAAATTATTGTTGGCAGTTTTAAATTACGTGTTAGCTCATAACAATTTCTAGTCTTGCTTTTGTTTCCCTGGCGGAAATGTAATTTTCCCTTACTTTGTTCATGTTACCTTGACTCCTCGCCCACCGACCTTGACCGGAAGTTTCGAATACCTGCACATTTAATCTAATTAGCATGAGCATTGACAGATTTACAAGTTCACGTTTTTGCATAATTGTCAATTGAAAGTTATGCTAATGTCTAAGATTTCCGGTCAATCTAGATGTTTTCTATAGTTGTAGTTTTCCGATCTTCTTCTGTAATGCGAAAATATCGGTGGTATCTACTCTACCATCAAATTGTTGGGACAGTTAAATATATATACGTAAGTGAAAGAGATAGAGAGAGAGAAAGAGAAAGAGAGGGAGAGAGAAAAGAGAAAAAAAACAGATAAAAAGCAAGAGATGGAAAGAGAGATGGATAAAATTAGGTAAACGACAGACAGAAACAGAGAGATAGAAATACAGAGAGACAAAGAGACAAAGAGACACAGAGACAAAGAGACAAAAAGAAAGACAGACAAAGAACAGAGGAACAGAGAAACAAAGAGACGAGAGCGATAGCGAAAAAAACTGTAGTTGTAGGGAAGCCTAATAATAACCATCTATCCACTCTTTCCCTTTCCCATTTTATATGTCCTTGGAGCACTAGGAGGCATAGTTTCCGCTCACTACATGGCAGTTATTCTTTGAATTTGGGTTGACTACATCTGCTCATTTGTTCCACTATCGTTATTTGTTGGTCCGTGGAAAAGATGGGTTTCCATTTATTCATAAAATTTTAATTCTTAATGTTTATATTTGTTGTAGCTTTTCGGCTTTCGCTTTAGTATATATTGGTCAAAATACCGAGCAAGTTCTTCATGCGATGGAAAATGTGAGTTCTTAAGGTTTCATTTGACACAGATTCTTACACACTCTCTCCCTCTCTTACTCCTCGCTCTCTCGCTCTCTCGCTCTCTCGCTCTCTCGCTCTCTCTCGCTCTCGCTCTCTCGCTTTCTCGCTCTCTCGCTCTCTCGCTCTCTCGCTCTCTCGCTCTCTCGCTCTCTCGCTCTCTCGCTCTCTCGCTTTCTCGCTTTCTCGCTCTCTCGCTCTCTCGCTCTCTCGCTCTCTCGCTCTCTCGCTTTCTCGCTTTCTCGCTTTCTCGCTCTCTCGCTCTCTCGCTCTCTCGCTCTCTCGAGCTCTCGCTCTCTCGCTCTCTCGCTATCTCGATCTCTCGAGCTCTCGCTCTCTCGCTCTCGCTCTCTCGCTCTCTCGCTCTCTCGCTCTCTCGCTCTCTCGCTCTCTCGCTCTCTCTCTCTCTCTCTCTCTCTCGCTCTCTCGCTCTCTCGATCTCTCGCTCTCTCGCTCTCTCGCTATCTCGCTCTCTCGCTCTCTCGCTCTCTCGCTATCTCGCTATCTCGATCTCTCGAGCTCTCGCTCTCTCGCTCTCTCGCTCTCTCGCTCTCTCGCTCTCTCGCTCTCTCGCTCTCTCGCTCTCTCGCTCTCTCTCGCTCTCGCTCTCTCGCTTTCTCGCTCTCTCGCTCTCTCGCTCTCTCGCTCTCTCGCTCTCTCGCTCTCTCGCTTTCTCGCTTTCTCGCTCTCTCGCTCTCTCGCTCTCTCGCTCTCTCGCTTTCTCGCTTTCTCGCTCTCTCGCTCTCTCGCTCTCTCGCTCTCTCGAGCTCTCGCTCTCTCGCTCTCTCGCTATCTCGCTATCTCGCTTTCTCGCTCTCTCGCTCTCTCGCTCTCTCGCTCTCTCGCTCTCTCGCTTTCTCGCTTTCTCGCTCTCTCGCTCTCTCGCTCTCTCGCTCTCTCGAGCTCTCGCTCTCTCGCTCTCTCGCTCTCTCGCTCTCTCGCTCTCTCGCTCTCTCGCTCTCTCTCTCTCACTCTCACTCTCTCTCACTCTCACTCTCTCATTCGCACTAACACTCACTTAATCTTTCATTTTTCAGGAATATGAATGCCGATGAACTTTTAAAACTCGCCCCCAAAACTCGCGTCTACGATGTTGATAAATTTATCTCATTTGTGATTCCTGCAAACTTTTTTCCACTTCTGTCATAACATTTCTTCTTATTTTCTTTGTAGTTCGTACTTTGTCCTTACTCCGCAATCCAGTGATGTCACCACAGACTCGAATTTTCCCACGGCGTCTATTCTACGACTTGTGCTTACTAGTTTTCGCACCATTGGTCATGGTTTCCATACCAGTTGGCTGTGTTTCATGGATAATAGGAACTCGGAAATTTGGTTTAAAAGGTGAGATTCGCCAGATTTTCCACTATGTGTCTTCTTAGATTTCGGTTTACTATGTATTGTGGGGCTGTTTTGGTTGCCGTACAGCCAACATACCGACGGCTGCGATGGGGGTCAAAAACGCAAACAACTGTTATCTCAACTATGAACATGTCAAAATTTTCATTTTTTCAAAATGAAGTTTAAAGCCATGGGAAACATCTTTGATACTCTTGAGACTTACAAGGGAATGGATTTTCATCAGTGTGGCCAAATGAAACGAGCAATATGGCAAAAGGTGGCCCTGTATATGAGTTTTAAGAGACTGTTTTCAGAAGTTGCTTTCGACTCTTCGTTTTCGAGAAATCGCGTTTTTTCTGGCGCCAACCTCATAGTTAATTTCTCGCGCGGAATGGTCTCCCGCCCGCGTGGATACACAAATGTGGTTTGGTGGTGTAGTGGAAGTGCGACAGACTGATAACCAAAAGGATGCTGGTTCGGATCCTCTCGTCGTTTTTCTTTTTGCTTTCGTTTTGAAGAGTTCGGAATGATTTTTTATTTGTTTTACTGTATTTTAAATTATACTTTTGGTAGAAAACAGGTAGAAAAGGACAAAGTAAAAGGCAGTCTATCAAAAAGTGCATGCTAACGACATTTCAACTATTCTAAACCAAATTAAATTGTGACAAAAGTATAATTTAAAATACAATAAAACAAATAAAGAATCCTTCCGAACTCTCTTCAAAACAAAGACAAAAAGAAAAACGACGACAGGATCCGAAACAGCATCCTTTTGGTTATCAGTCTGTCGCACTTCCACTACACCACCGAACCACATTTGTATATCCACGCGGGCGGGAGACCATTCCGCGCGAGAAATCAACTATGAGGTTGGCGCCAGAAAAAACGCGATTTCTCGAAAACGAAGAGTCGAAAGCAACTTCTGAAAACAGTCTCTTAAAACTCATATACAGGGCCACCTTTTGCCATATTGCTCGTTTCATTTGGACACACTGATGAAAATCCATTCCCTTGTTAGTCAAAAGTTGGGCCGAGCCGGGGATCGATCCCGGCACCTCTCGCACCCTAAGCGAGAATCATACCACTAGACCACTCGGCCACGTGGAACGCGGACGCAACGTTTAGAGACATTCCGATACCGGCGTAGGCTAATTTCCAGTTTTCGTTGAAGTGCGCCCGCCAAAAGCCGAGAGATTCGGCGCCGCCTGCGCGGTATTGTCTCCGCGGCGCCGAGATTAGAATACCGCGCGTTCGTGGTGTAATGGTTAGCATGGATGCCTTCCAAGCATTCGACGGGGGTTCGATTCCCCCCGAACGCAGAACTCTTTTGCATGCTCTAATCATAACAAAAACATGGTTCATGCAAACTGTGAAACACCATGCATTCTAAAACTGATCGCATGTTCCTTGGTAGGGCGAAATGTTAGAGCCAAATTATAACACTAAAATATTGGTAATTGTATAACTGAAATTGTTCTATACGTTTCTGACGTTGCCGGACAAACATTTGAAGTCACGTGACCACCAAATAGTGAGTGCTGAATTCCGGTTTTTGACCTGGGCGAACTGTTCCAAAACAATGTTTTTTCTCTAGTTCTTTACTTTTACTTGTTGTGGAAGTAAGTTTAAATTTTTTAAAATTTTTTTGTTCTCTCAGTTTAAAATGGGGGAGGGGGTTTTGTTTAATGCAAAAGCATCGATATTATTCTTTTAAAGTGATCATAAAATGCATAAAAATATTTGGCTAATCATAAAAACATAGAAAATGTCTGGCCGTATACCTTATGCGTTCGAAGACCGCTTCTCCCTAAGTGAGGTGACCGAAGGCCGAGCCCAGAAGGCAAGACCCGCGAAGCGTGGCATTGATCTCTGGTTTTCTAGGAGAAACGGTGACAAGTTATGCAAAATACCTTCTAAACTGTCTAGCGCACTCTTTTTTGCACATCTAATCGTCGCATTTGAACAGTCACTTCGTCATGAGAACGTCTTTAAACGCAATTTTCGGATTCTCGGCAGATTTATCGGGTCACATTTTCATCTTCCCACACCAAAATTCCACTTTCTCCCTCCAAGGACCAGTGGTCGGTTTATGACGCCGCACACTTGAGACTGCTCCTGTAACCATGAATTGTCACATGTAAATATTTCAAGTGGTCCGAAGTGGGGAAATTTCTTTTTTATGCCTTAAAAATAAGAGTGCAGTTTCGGTTCTAGACGAAAAATTCATTTGCAAAATCAAATGTTTCACTAATTGTGCAAATAAAGAAAGTTGCTGCTAACAATTGCAATGTATGATTCGGTCACATTCCGGAACTGGCATTTCGAAACACGTGACCATGAAAGTGCTGAATTCCAGTTTTTGACCTTATGAACTCTTGAAGAAAACAAGTCTATTTTTTCAATGGTGTTTTCATTTTTTTGCCATTTCTGCTCTGAACGAACTATCGTAAACAAGTTTGTTTATAAGGATGTAGTGATTTTTTGCCGTTTCATCTGTTGTGTATGTGTTTCGTCTGGAAATCGACGTTTTTCTAACTATAAGTTATAGGTAATAGCCCAGCTCTCCACGCACTTATCTAACTATAAGTAAGTCCGCCAAGCGGACCCGATGCGGCCAAAGGCCGCTTCTCTCCTAGGTGCAGTGAGGCCCCAAGGCCGAACCCAGAAGGCAGGTCTCCCAAAGAGTGGTTCGAAATCTGACTTTCTATGAGATAAGGTCGCAAATTATGCAAATCTATATATATAAAAAACCCAATCTGCGCTTTTTTAGGCAATTTGAAACCAGATTAACCGATTTTTCCTGTTCATGTGAGCCAAATTTGACAAACGACTACCTTCCCACACCAAAATTCCATTTTCCCTCCAAGGACCAGTGGTCGGTTTATGACGTCGCACACTTGAGACTGCTCCTGTAACAATGAATTGTCACATGTAAATATTTCAAGTGGGCAAAGTGAACACCAGAGATGATTCAGAGAGACGTCTCCCATTGTCCTTGAACACTTGCAAAAGAACACCCACACGTCTTGAGCTCGATGATTCCGTCCGATTCAATGATTTATGAGTCGGCGAGAAAGTACAAAAGGACCCTGCAGAAAGTTCCGGTCCACTCCGAGAAATGACCAGGTTTGCACTTCTGCTTCCGATTTTCTTCGTTTTGGGTGATTTTGAAATTAAATTTCCTCTTAAAATGAATGTTTCAGCTTCTGGAACGAAGTTGAAGTTCAGCAAAGCGGAACAAGATGCTATTTTGGAAGTGGGTTTCAAGTTTTGTTGAAAATGGATTATTATTTCAGGTGCACAACAAATTGAGATCTACAATCGCCTTAGGGAAATATGTTGCTAAAGGAGTCAGACAACCTTCAGCTGCTAATATGAAGAAATTAGTGAGTCATCTTTTCAACTTTGCATTAATTATCCAACCCGCGTTCAATATTTGGATTTTTTTTTGAATCGAAACGTGTTTTTAAAAGTATGCTACCCATTTTATACAAAAATTAAACCTGCAGATTTTCCGAATTTTTGGCATGGGAAGGCGCCCTGAAAACAGACCGCCAGCCAAGCAGCGCCGCGGTGAAGTGGTAACGTGCTCGCTTGCAAATCTCGCGACCCGGGTTCGAATCCGCCCCATCGCACTTCGTTTTGCCTACTTGCCACTAACTTCCTTACCAGCAGTGAACCGTTCTTGGGAACTATATCCCTTCTTTAAAGTCAATTCGGCTCTTAAACATGAAAAGTTTTGTAGTGGAACTTTTTCAATCGAATCGCTGGGGTTTTCCGAAAATGGTTTTTTCTCGTTTTTTCCGAAAATGGTAAGGTTTGAGAAAAAGAAACGGAAATAATGAAAATAGCGACTTCCTTGAGCGTTTTGGCCAAACCACGTAAAATTTTAGAGATTTTGTTCAAGAATGGTAGTTTTTCAATATTGTTTTTTGTGCTTTTAGAAAACGTAGAAAAGCTTTGTTTTAAAAAGCTAAACATTTCCACCACACAAATGAAGGATCGATCGTATTCTGGGTCCCCAAAATGACCTTTCTAAAAAAAATTAAACGAAAGAACAACACATTTGAGACATAGGAAGGTCATAAACTACTTTCTAGACATTTATGAGAGTTTGAATTCTCCACTAAGTGGGTTTTAATGCGCAGGCAAGCCTATTCAGACGCGCAGACACAGCGTCTTCAAAAAAAGAACAAGCGGCTGCTTTGCGATAGGGCGGTGGATCAGAGAACGCCCGCCCGCCCACAGCGCTGCGCAATTGTCCCTGTGCCAGATGCGAGAGGCGGCTATCCATTGACGAAACATTTCAAATGAATCGATTACAAACCTCGAAGAAACATGTATTTTGAATGCTTTATAACGAATTTCAGGTCTGGTCCCCGGAAATCACACGGACCGCTCAACTAGCGGCTGACAAATGCCAACTCAAACATTCCAAAACTCCTGGAGTTGGGGAAAACATTTGGATTCTGAATGGAAAAGTAGGCAAATCGTTTCATGCTAAAAGAAATGCAATTTCAGAATCTGACCAACATTGAAACTCGAGCTTCGAAGTGTTGGGAGAGTGAATTTCAAAAGCACGGAATTAGGAGCCTCTTTTTCTCTCGAAGTGTGTTCAATTCGGGAATCGGCCATGCAGCTCAGGTGAGTTCTCTATCGTCTCTGTGTCTCTGCGTCTCTGTGTCTCTGTGTCTCTGTGTCTCTGTGTCTCTATGTCTCTGTCTCTCTGTCTCTCTGTCTGTCTGTCTCTCTGTCTTTCTGTCTCTGTGTCTCTGTGTCTCTCTGACTCTCTGTCTCTCTGTCTCTCTGTCTCTCTGTATTTCTGTCTCTCTGTCTTTCTGTCTCTCTGTCTCTCTGTCTCTCTGTCTCTCTGTGTCTCTGTGCCTCTGTGTCTCTGTCTCTGTGTCTCTCTGTCTCTCTGTCTTTCTGTCTCTGTCTCTGTCCCTCTCTCTCTGCGCCTTTCATACTTCATTATTAAATCTTTTTTAGATGGCGTGGGCTGACACTGACAAGATCGGCTGCAGTATGTGTTTACATAAAAACTCAAAAGTATTGGTGATATGCCAATACAGTACCCAGTAGGTTAACCCAAAAAGTCGATTTTGTATCTTATTTTTTTCAGAGGAAACATGCTCTACACTAATATTTATAAACCGGGAACTACGTGCAGTAAATGCGGAAATGGATTGAAATGCGATAAGAAAAGTGGACTTTGTGTTAGAAAGTGATCTCAAACTACGAATTATACGATCTCATTAAATGAAAAGCTGATAAAAATTTTCTTAAATAAGGTTTGGGAGTGAATCCTACTTCAGAAGCTTCTTGGTGAACGAAAGGAAAGACTTCCTCATCGAGAAGCCTCTGGTCTCGTTGGCACGGCTGGAATTCTGGCTGTTCTGATGGTTGGACCTAAGCGAAACACCTAAAGCTTTGCGTCATTAAGGCCTAAACATATGAATTTACCCGAAGCAGTGGTCGAGGTAGCGTTGAGATCCACGGAGTCCATTTTTTCCAGAAGGAGACCTGCGGCCTCGTCGATCATCTTAGCGAATTTCTTTTCATAATACTTTTGAGAATTTGAAAATGGGGCTATTAGAAAATGAAGACTTTTGAAGTCGTAAAGAAGGCTAAAAATGCGTAAAAATTTACGGTAGTGTTCGTGTTCCATAGCCAAAACTTCCATCTTCAGCTTGTGCATTTTACGCTTTGCAGCCCTTTCCCACTGTAGCAGCTCGATAATCGCAGCTAAAAATAACATCAGGTTACTCAAGATGAAAGACTCACTGTTCGCAGCTCCCAGAGCCCTTCCAAGAGTCCTGCTGTGTTTCCTCTCGTTTTCGAGCATCGACACCAGATAAAGCATTGCGTTTTCGGATCCGGAGCGTTCGCTACCTGTGTTACCTAAAACCTTACAATAGTTTGCGTAGGTACACGTGTTCATTTTCCCCCCGAGGTGGACGGTGAGGTCGGCCGCAGGCCGAGTTAAATGTACTTCACGTCAGTTTCACGGCCTAAGGCCGAGTAATGTGTGGCCGTAGGCCAAGAATGTAGCGGCCGAAGGCCGCGTACCGTTGCGGCCGCAGTCCGTCTAATTGAGCGGTTGAAAGCCGCGTGTGGTTGCGGCCTGCGGCGGGCATACAGGAGGGTGCGGGCATACCCGAAAAACACAAAAAGAAGTTTTGTCGTTAACAAAAAATGCTTACAAGTTGGTTATCTCCAAATCCAATTATGTGTGGCTAAAAGAATCAAAAAGCAAAAGAATGGAAGCAGTCGGGAATCGACCCCTGACCTTTTGGTTAGCCGGCAGAAATACTATCCACTAGGCCACAATGGGGCCTCCCAATTCCCGAAAGCACTTTTAACCGTATCCCATTAAAATGGATTTATATTTTGAAAAAGTGCTTTTTAAAAAATGATTATGCTGATGTTCAGTGGTCTTCCTAGGAAAATAGTTTCCAACGGCGGTTTTTTGGTCAGGCCATTTTGCCCCAAAAAATTGGAATTTTAAAGTGGTTTTGCTTCCTACTTTATTCAAAAAAACCGACTATTTTCAAAGTTGGCGCCCAAGCTTATATTTGTGAGTTATGGTTGTTTTCCAATGGACAAATGATGGCTAAAGGTTTTTGGACCCATTGGGTCCCGCCGCGATAGGCTGGATTTGTTAATAAAACGGGTATCGTACCTTGGCAATTTGCCGGGACACTTTTCTTTTTTCAATTTTTCAATTTTCTTTTTAATTTCTCATGCATTTTTATTATTTTTTTTATTGATTTTATGTTTTAAAATTAGTAAAAATTATTTATGTGTAAGTTGAAGATGAAAATCAGCTTGTAGTTGGAAATAGCCCCCCATTTTAGAGCTTTCTTTAACGAAGTGTGTATTTTTTTCGGTTTTTATCCCTTTGCGAGTTTCTAACTTCTCAAATCACCAACATTTTCAGGTTAGCTGCCTCAAATACGATGGAAAGAAGCCTCCCAACTGGATCAGAACCCGTCCGCCGTCGTCTTGACCGCCATTTCCCCCAGGTTTATTTATCCCTGTTTCCGTTAAGTGTTTTTATTCTTTTAATTTGTAGAAAAATGTTGTGGGGTGGACGCCGTGCCTTGAATTTTGATGTAAAATCGTTTTAAAAACCGTCAGAACGGTTTTCAACCTCTTTTCGCACAAAAATGCCGTGATTTTGCAATAAAATGGAAATTTTTTGGGTGAGCTACTTAAATTCACGTGTTTAACTATATAAATTACTTAAACGAAACTAGCTATTACTTTTTTTTGCGTGAGTTCTGAGAAAATCCAGGAAAATGGGGACCGGCGTTGTCCGGTGAGCTTCTTTTCAAATTTCTCCCGTGGTTTCCCCATCTTCATTGATTTTCTTTCAGAAATCATACGAAATAAACCGAAAACGTTATACTTAGTTTCCATAACGTAATGTAAATAGTGAAACACGTATACTGACTGATGTAGTCATTCCGGGAAATTTCCATTTTACTGCGAAATTACGGCATTTTTCCGCAAAAAATAAAATTTTGCTTTGGTGACTAAGCTATTCCAATGGTCGCTTATATTGCGACATGGAAAGATAGAAAATGCTTTACTTTTTGTTTTTAAAACAATAAATACATGCAATTTCGGCATTCACCCCGATCAGAGTACTGAACCCCCTGCCCCTTACCCTATTCCCTGTCTGAAAATACAAGCATTGCTATTCTGTATATTATGCATTGTTCGTTGTATTATTGTCATGTGTTTTTTTTAATAAAATTGTTATTTTTACACGAGAAAAGCAATGAATTTGCTACATCAGAAGCTGAAACCCGTTGGTTGATGAGGGCTGGGCTCTTGGTTTCAGGTGATATCTACGCTTTGAATACCAAAATTTGGTTTAGTTACAAAGGATTTAGAGAAAAACGTGCCATTTATTTTTATGTTTGTAATCATCGTCGATTTTCTCTTGTTCGGCCAATTCGGAACGTTAATGAGCGGCCAGTGCGGCGACAGTAACGATGACCTCATAGCGCATTGGATAACGCGTCCGTTTTTATGCGACAGGCGCAGGGATCGACTCCCGGCGGCGCCGAAATGCTTTGCTCATACGGTAGCCCAAAATTTGTCTGTCGATTAAGATTTGTCCCCTGGAAACCAACCATATCTAAGCGTGCCAAATTTGGGTTAATTCGGTTAAGTAGGAAGCCTTATCGGAATGGACAGACGGCGCAAGGCGGACAGACACCGTTTTAAAAAATTGAACAATTAAACAAAAATTTGCCTTGTGTGTAGTTTCGAATGGAGGTTCATAATCCAAAAAGAAAATTTAAAAAAATTTACTTTTTGAAGGATTGTGCGCCAATTTGTATTTTGCGCGCGAGGCAAATTGCCAAGTCAACCCTAATCTCACGCAGCGCTCCGCGCGATAAGTGAGTGTGAGTGTGAAACTTTGACTCACCGGCAGATTCCTTGTCGACAATTTCGGGATCCTCAATTTTATGCTCGCCGCCCATCTCCGGCAGTTCCTTCAGTAGAAGACGCAAAATGGTGACTGAAATCAAATTATTTTACTAAATCCCGTATATCGTTGAAAAACTTAGGTAGTAGGGTAAAAACGAACCATTGGTCCTTTGAAGGGCTTTGAAAAGCTCCGTCTTTTGAGCCTGCTCTTCCTGAAGTTTTGCCTCCAATTCCTCAATTTTGGCTTCCATTGCAACAGCGAAAGTTTGAATCGTTCTGAAAACTAAGTTTTCTCGAGAGTAATAGTGAAGAAAGTTGGTAGGATGAGAGACAAAAGAGACAATGACCGCAATGAACGGTCTGAGATATGGGGGCGGGCGCTGCTCGGCGGAAATCGCGCTATTCTGACTCATTCCGAGGCGACCGCGGAGCGTCGCCTTTCCCACACTGCGGTTCAAAAACACTGCGGCGACGGTGGAAAAAATTTGACGGTGATTTGAATATCTTCTGATAAGACTCGCTGAGTCTACCGAGGTTGCTTACAGGGAATCAATAATAGTTAAAGGGATACATAAGGGTTCACAAGCGTAAAAACACAAGAATGGAAGCCCGGATTTTTTAAACACGTTTGTGTGAAAAATGGCGAACATGGCGGGCATCGGGTATGAAATTGGGTTGAAAGCCGGATTCCATCGAAATGTATATTAAACAGTATAAAATAACTACGTTCACCATATAAGTGTAAATTAGGAAAGAATTGATAAGACACTAAATATATTTGCCAATTTTCAAAGTGCGCCTATAATTAAAGGGACAGTCAGGCGGGTTTTACAACATTGGCCCATCTAGAAGAGAAAAATTCGCTGATCAAGAAAATATGACTATGGGTCGGAAATGTACCGTTTTCGATAGACCTGGCTTCAAAGTGTCCAAAAACGGCCGACCATCCGCAGATTGTGCGGATGGCCAGTACGTACGCCCTGCGTGTCCGGTATTTACATGGGATGCTAATGAACCGAATTCATTCTAATTGACTGAGATAGCTGTGAAAATGAGGAGGGTGGGAGACAATTTTGCATAGTTCATTCGCATAATTTCCGACCGTATCCGATCGAAAATGAAATGAAAAGGCCCCTTACTGCCCCTTTAAGAAACAGGTCAAGAAACGTGAAATTCTTAGTAAAAATGCAACCGGAGCATCGAATTTTCGTGAAATGAAAATTTTGGGGTATTTTTACCCGCTGAATCCGAAAATCAAAGATAAAAGTCGCCAAAACATGAAAACATGTGTGAAGCTCAAAACTGGGTGCGCATATAATTACGAAACGCACTGTAGATTGCGTTCACCAGATATTTCGGCTTTTTCAACAATTTCGAAAATAGAAAGCAGTATGCAGATGCTGTTTTAGTTATAAATACCAGGGCTATATATATTAGTTATAAATACCAGGGCTATGATATATTATTGTTTTTATAACCGTTTAATCACAATCTTACTATTGTATATATTTGTAAGCTATTTTACCGCATAATGACCGAAAATTTCACAAAAAAAATTTCTTAACTTGTCAAAAATTTTTGAAAACGGACCCGCGGGCCGAACTCGGGCCCGTTCGGACCGCGACCCGCCCTGATAAATACTATCACGCTCACTGCAGTTGACCCCGACATAATTGTCCCTTCGCTGTGGGATCTTGCATGTGAAATCCCTTAATCCCTTAATTTTCCAAACTCTTGTCCATTAGATACAAATTTTACCGAAACGTTTTTTTAGTTGCGCAATTTCACACTGCATACGCACTTTTGCGACTGTATACCTCATTTTTGCCCCACGACAGAGAGTGCGAGGTAAGCAACCAATACTGTCATCTGGCGCCAGAGCCCCGGTAGTCTAGTGGTCTAAGGCGCGTGCACGGATCTGTCAGTTTTGGTGGGGTTGATGGTTCGATTCCCCTGGGTTAGAAAAGGGGCGGCCGACATTGATTGACTACGGCATTCCAATTTTTATATGTCAGTTATGGACAGTTCGTTGTGCGAGTGATTTGGTGGGTAAAATAAATGGGGGTTTTATGGTCGGTTTGAGGGGAGAAAAATCAATAGGGTATTTGTGACCGAGGAGCGCGCGACTGTTTTCACCAGCGGCTGGCGAAGGGTCCTGTGACTGTGGATATGCGCAAGGAAGTTGTAAACACGTTGTGGCATAAACACTTTAGGCGGAAGTTGGTGGTCAAGGGGGCCTGATCAGCGAGCCGCCCCGGGCCGGCCTGAGCTGAGAAAATTTGAGAAAGGGGCTGGCCCGATTATTTTTGAAAATTTCTTTCAAATGTAACTCTTTTAAAAGTTCCGAAGTTATCACAGTTCGATCCCCCGCAGACAAATTTTTTTTTGCTTCAGTTGTTCTATGCGTTAGGCATGATAGAGACGCAAGCCGGGCCGAGATTTTTTAGACAGCCGGCCCCGCCGATAGCCATCCTTGATGCTGTATTACTAAATAGATAATTGGTAGGTCACGGCTGTGCCCTATGATTCATAAAGTGCTCTCCATTCGCTAGCTGGCACGTGCTGTAACGGACGGCGCCCGCCTCGTTTTTTCTCTCTAAACGGTCAAATGTCGTGGGATGTCTGTCGATGAAACACAGAGTTCGATTACCACAAGGAATGCGGGACGGCTGCGCGCCATTCATTACAATCTCTCTTTCCCTCTCTCCGTCCCTCCGTCCCTCGCTCCCTCGCTCCCTCGCTCACTCTCTCCCTCCGTTTTGAAATTCCAGATGAACTCTTATTATTCTCCATTTTCAGAATTTCAACTTCTTTGCTTATCATCATGGAAGATGAAATTCAGCAGCTGAAAGCCGAGCTCAAGGAGGAGAAGCAGCACAGTAGAAGACTCGCCGGCGCTTTGGAGACTGCCAACGGTTGGTTCAGTTTAGTTATTTTACTCTTGTGTTTTAAATCTAACCGTAAACCCATACTGATGACAAATTCTATCCAAAAAGATATTGTATCGATCAATATTGAAACTCTCTGGTGGGCCTCAGAGCCTTCCCGGCACGCGACGCAGCCGCGCGCGCGTGTCCTGTTTCCCCGATCGTGATTCCACAGAACAAATCAATCGATATATTTCAGCCACCATCTTCGAGCTTCTGATGAAGCAGCAGCAGAGCGAGGAGGCGAAGCTCGAGTTCGACGACTTGAAGAAGAAGATTGCCGCCATGGAGAACGACCGCAATGGTTGGTTTTTTTAAACCATTTATGCACTTGTTTCATTAATATCACCCTAATACTGTAAAGCGCTATGGTGTGTGTATTATTCTGGATCAGCGTAGTTCCACGACTTCATTTTTACAGAGGGAGAGGCTGAGGTTGGCCTTAAGCCGTAATCCGCGTTTGATGTGCTTTCGAGTAATAAGTGGCTGTAGGCCACACATATGCGACCGCAGGGTGCCAAACTGAGCAAGCAAAAGCCGACCGATATTGCGGCCGTAGGCCGCATATTGGTTTCACGTGCTTCACGCCATTTTCACTGCCAAAGGTCGAGTAATAAGTGGAAACAAATATTCGGCACCAGGCTGCTAAACTGAGCGATCGCAGCCGCATGATTTTGCGGCCGTAGGCCGCGTATTGGTGCGGCCGCAGACCGCCTAACTACTTCTGGTCGGTTACAAAAATCAAGTTTTCAGATTTCAAGGAGGCTACTCAGGCCGGTCAGGACTGCCTCCGCCATCACCTTGAGATGGTGGAGGACAAGTACTTCCGTATGAAGAACCACGTCAAGGATCTGGAGGCGAAGATGAGTGAGAACAACTTGGCTATGCTGAAAGCCAGGGACAATGGTTAGACAGTTTTTTTCGCGAGAAATTGTTAAGATTTAGGCAAATTGATGTTGCCGAGGGTGGACAAGTGCGACTCTTCGAGGCAGGAGTGGGAGAGCGTTTTCTGTGTCAAGAATGACACCAATTGAGCCGATCCTTTTTAGCATTTATTCATTTTTTCTTTGGTTTTCTTTAATAAGTAAACATCCACTCTGCTTTAATTTGTGTGTGTGTGTGTGTGTGTGTGTGTGTGTGTGTGTGTGTGCGTGCGTGTGTGTGTATGAGAGGGAGTGAGAGAGTGAGTGGGTGGGTCGGGGCTATGGTTCCGGGTTTGTATCCTCTTGTCCTTTCTCTGATTTTCGATGTTTCGTATGATTCATAATGTCCTTATCCGCTAACTGACACCTGGTGCCTCAGACACGTCCGCAGTCTGAATGGCGGCGCGGCGTTTGTCTCTGAGTCGGCAAATTTAGTCGATAGCCACAGTGCTGCCTGATCTCCTGGCGCACTCCTACCCAAAACTCAAGCATCGGGTAGAAACGGCGCGCCCATAGCTTAAGTGTAAGATTATTGGGTATATCCTTGCTAACATTTGCAAAAGATGGACTGCTGTCGGAGAGTTTGAATGTCAGAGCGTAGGAGTGTCAAAGTTAAGTCTTCCGACGTACGCTTTCTCTCAAACAGACGACATTCTCAACCCCAGTAACAGCGAAACTTTCGAATATCAAAGGATAGACCGGTCAAAATCTGCGCCTAACATTAAGTTTAGCTTTTTCAACCGAAATAGCAGAAAAGCTAAGTATCCGCTTGCCCGTGAGTTTATCAGAAATCTTCAATAAAGGTATCTCTCTCTCTCTCTCTCTCTCTCTCTCTCTCTCTTTTTCTCTTTCTCTGTTTCTCTCTCTCTATTCCTCTCTGTTTCTCTCTCTCTCTCTCTCTCTCTCTCTGTTTCTCTCTTTCTGTTTCTCTCTCTCTCTCTTTCTCTCTCTCTCTCTCTCTCTCTCTCTCTCGCTTTCTCTCGCTCTCTTTCGTCCCTTTTGTCTATTTCTATCTCTATGGTTATGCGTTGCTTTGGTGTTTATAAGGTTACATCAAGAGATGAGACAACCGCGAGTGATAGCTGAGTGATACAATGAATCACGGATTTGGCGATCACCCGCTGGAATAAAAAGTTTTTCACGATTTTGTAAACATCTGCTCATCGCCCGTTTTTTCAAGATTAGCTTTGATACCTTTGATATTATTGTTTATTTGTTATCTCTGTCTGTCCATCTGTTGCTAACTTTCTTGAAAATCTGTTACTGCACTTTCCTTCCATTAACCGTTAAGGTTCTTTCCTGACATTGAGGTTCCTTTAGTTCTTAGATTCCCAAGCGTGGGTGGTGGAAATGTCAACGCAGGCGACCGTATCCCACAACATTTTTCCGTCTTCGTGGAAGCCTCGCAGAGTCACGCGCTCGTCTCAATCCGATACCTGGCACCTGCTGTTACAGAAATCCGCCGCACCCTTTTTTCCGACACAGTCGACGTCGCGTGCCATTCGTCGCGGACACGCAAAAGTACATTTTCCATCTGGAGGGGCGGCTGGCTGCTCGACTTTTCATATTTAGCCACCCGTTTGCGTTTCTGTTTGAACGCTCTTGAGATTTCGTCTCTCTGCCTCTCTGTCTGTCTGCCTCTCTGTCTGTCTGTCTGTCTGTCTCTCTCTCTCTCTCTCGGTTGTGCACTTCTGAAAGTCATGTTTTTCAGGACTGCTTCAATGGATTTGAGGTCTCTCTTTCACCACTGGGAAATCGAGATTTGCCGAGAACAGGCGTTGATCGCCTGTTACGAGCTGGAACTCAGCAAGTACAGAAGTGAGTAACTTTCCCCCCCTCATTGGGCATTCATATTTCCAACGAAAAGCTATTTTTTAGGCGCTGCTCTGATCTGGCCCCACCTTTGCCCCGTCGTCCGTTTCTTGGAGATCTGCCTGGGCAGGGGGTATGCCATGCTGGCGTACTTCGAATTCCAGTTGGCCCTGACGAGAAGTAAGCTACATTTTTTTTTAAAGTTTTTGTTTTCCACTGCCATTTCATTTGAAACTTGGGCTCCTGCGAAAACATGACAAATTTTACAAAACGTCCAAGGCCTATTCCCGGAGTGTGCGTTAAAGGGACTGTCAGGGGTTTTTACAACATTGGCTAAATTAAGGGAAACAATTCGCTATTCATGAAAAAATGTATGACTATGGGTCGCAAATTTACCGTTTTCGATATAGCTCGCTTCAAAATTTCAAAAACGGTAGACCATTCGCAGATTGTGAGGATGGCCAGTACGCCTTGCTTGTCCGGCTTTTATGAGGCATGCAAATAACCCGAATTTTATTCTAATTGGATGGGAGAGCTTTGGAAACGAGGAGTGTGCGCGAGAATTTGGCATAGCTAATCATCATGATATCCGACAAAAAGGTTAATTTGGTGTAAAAACATTTTTTTAAAAGCTTTTACGCCTTTATCATCATTTTTCGATTTTCGGTCCCGGGTTACGGTAGGTCATTACCCCTGGTTGCTGTGTTCTGTCAAGAATTTTTCAAATGAGGCAATTTATGTAACGTTCAACTTTGTTTGGTTTATGGAACAATATTTGCTCTCAGTGTGGCCCGATATGCTCATTTTGAAAAAAAAAGTTTGGGATTTTGTCTTTGCTAAAAACGCCAATTTTTCGAGGTTTTTCGATTTTTTCTACTTTAATCAATCAAATGGTAGAGTTTTCATCCGTTTCTTTAAATTATACATCAAATTTGCAACAAATTATGCTTTGAAGATTTTGTCACTGTGACAAAATTTCGACCCTCACTGAAATCCTGTCTGAAACACACTCCCAGCCTTTGGCAAAATTTCAGCGATTGTTTTCGTGGCGGGGCCCGTTTTGCACCCGATAGCGTTTTTGGGCGATTGGCAGCATGCCAGATTCCTTTTCTACATCCCTCGAGTTTCTACGAAAGAGTCATTCTTTCAGATGCGATGACCAACATGTACTCGTGGCCCACCCCCGTGTGTATGATTGTCGATCTCATGGATGAGGAAGTCCCTGGTTTGTAAAAAGTTTCGAAATACTAAAAATGTTGAAATTCAGAGTTCCCCGAGCTCGACAACTTCTGGAGAGACAATGAGCGAGACAGAAAGAGGCGTCGGAAGCGCAACAGAGGTCGAGGCCCACGCCGAAGGAGAGGCCAGCGCAGAAGGGGAGCTCCCAAGAAGAATCACCATGCAATTCAGGAGTAGAATTTTTAATTTTGATGTTTACCAGTAATAGCTGTCAGTCACGCGCTTCAAGTGAAACAATTGTAGTTATTCAATTCATTCAATAAAGCATCTTTGTCAGACTGGCTGAGCGAGAAATTCTATTTACCTGGGTTAAAAAGTGGTTTCGGTGTCTACAATCTTTGCAAAATAGAGTATCACGTGGTGAATTCGAACTCAAGGTCGTGTGACTTGCAAGCGAGAAAGTTACCACTGCGCTATCTGGGCGGGGGGAGGCGCGCCGCCTTGCGCCGCATACAGTTGAATAGCATATTTTCCAGTTGTCCTCTTCCCAGTAGTAGATGGAAGCGAGTTGCCTTACTTATAGCTGTCACCAAAATGAAATCATATCCTAATTACGGAAACATGCAAAGCATGCTCTGTCGACGACTGATTAGACTACGAATTTCAATATCAACAGAGGATCACTGGGACATTCTAATCTCATTGGCATGATTCCAATTTGGCGACAGCTATATAGCAAGTTTTCAGTGCATTGTAGTTTTTCAGTTCATTTAATAAAGCATCTTTGTCAGAACTGGCTGAGGGGGAAATTCGATTTATCTGGGTCAAAAAGCGATTTTGTTGTCTACAAAGCAAAATATCACGAAGTGGATTCGAACTTGGGCCATGTGAGAAAGTTACCACTGCGCTACCTGAGGGAGAGGCGCGCCGCGCCGCCATCACCCATGCCACCCTGTATACAAGCCAGTAACGCGCGTAAGCAGTGTCAAACCTCAAAGGGAAAACTTCGATTTATCGATAGTGAAATGGATTTTTCGAGTTTGAAACACAGGTCGTAACGATTTGTCATTTTTCGGTTGCTTGCTGCCTTTGAATGTTATCGACGCAAGTCCGAACACAGCCTGGGTCAATTGATGAAAACGTAAAGAAAACTTCGTTTTCTGGAACCTTTTAGCAAGAATTTGTGAGTGTGTGTGGGTGTGCGTATATACGTCACTCGGTTCTGCATAGTGCATTGACCGTTCTCCGTCGTGGTTTGTTTTTGTCTTCATCGACATCTCGATGACTCAGGAATTCCTCGCCGACCGCTCGCGGGCACCGTATGGAACGCGCCGTCTTCGCTTTGTTTTTGTTGAACAGCTGCGTGCAAATGTCATGTGCCCATCCCCGAATCAAGTCCATTCACTGTCGTATACCAGCGGCTGCTTGGTCGTCTCTTGCAAACCGTTACATTTTCGCCTCTTTCGTTCCCAATAATTCTGATATAGTTTCGAATTGTTTAAAAAAATATGAGTTGACCTATTAGTGAAACGAAATATCACCAGGTAGATTCGAATTTGGGTCGCGCGTTTTTCCAAGCAACGATTCAGCCACTGTCCTATCCGAGCGTGAGAGACGCGCGCGGCACAACTGGGCCACCCATACCGTAATTGGACCACCGTGTAGGAAAGTCGACCACCCGCGTGAGCAGCGTTCATTTCCAGCCTTAAAACTCTCTTGGATAGCCGTAAAATAGATAAAAAGACTGAAATGTTGTCAATGGCATTCAAAATTACTCATTTGATAGGCTAACTGCCTGAATCCACATAACAACGGATGGTTGTGACTATGAAAGGGAAAATACTGCCTATGAAACTTTTCAGAGTGTTTAAGTTTATCCGTTTCATGGGCATACATAACTCGGCACTGACCATTCTACGCCATTGATTTTTGATCACTTCATCTACTGCCGTATGACTCGAGAATTCCTCGCCGTCCGCTCGCGCGCACTGTATAGAAAGCACCGCCTTCACTTAGTTTTTGTTGAATAGCTGTGCGCAAATGTCATATGCCCGTCGCCGAATCAGAAGTCCGATTACTGTCGGATACACAGCGCCTGCATCGATTTTTCCTCCTAAACATATTTTTTTTTTCAATTTTCGAACTAAATTGGCACTTACTTTGTTTTCAATGGTATATAAAACGACCCGTTTTATATGCGTTGAATTGACTTATTAAAAAGCGAATTAAACGATTTCGGCGCCTGAAATGTTGGCAAAACGAAACATCTCACGTGGAACAGAACTTGGGTCGCGTGATTTTCAAGAAAGAATTCAGCCACTGAGCGAGAGAGCCGCGTGCGACACAACTGGGCCACCCATGCCGTGAATTGGCCACCCTGTAGAAAAGTCTGCCACCCGCGTGAGCAGGGTTCAATCCGTGCCGGAACACTGTGTTCGATTGCCTTAAAATACATGAAGTATTAAAGTTTATCCGTTTCAGCGGCACTGACCGTTCTCTACCGTTGATTTTTGATCACTTCATCTACTGCCGTATGATTCGAGAATTCCTCACCGTCCGCTCTCGGTACGGTATAGAAAACACCGCCTTCGCTTAGTTTTTGTGGAACATCTGTGTGCAAATGTCATGCGCCCAACGCCGAATCCAGGGTCCGCTTACTGTCGGATTCCAGCGGCTGCTTCGATTTTTCCTCCCAACAATCAATTTCTATCGTTTTTCGAACTAAATTGGCGCTTACTTAGTTTTCAACGGTATATAAAAAAAAGCCCCATCTTGTTTGCGTTGAACTGACTTATTAAAGAGCGAATAAAACGATTTCGGCGCCTAAAATGTTGGCAAAACGGAACATTACCAGGTGGAACTAAGTTTGGGTCGCGCGATTTTCAAGCTAGAACTCAGCCCCTTTTGCATCTGAGCGATGCCGTGACTGGACCACCCTGTAGAAAAGTCAGCCACCCGCGTGAGCAGGGTTCAATCCGTGCCGGAATACTGTCTCCCATTGTCTTAAAATAAATGAAGTATTCATGTTTATCCGTTTGAGCGGCACTGACCGTTCTCTACCATTGATTTTTGATCACTTCTCTCTGCTGCCCAATGACTCGAGAACTCCTCGCCGTCCGCTCGCGGGCACGGTATAGAAGAACCGTCTTCGCTTAGTTTTTGCAAAACAGATGTGTGCACATGTCATATGCCCGTCGTCGAATCAGAAGTCCGATTACTGTCGGATACACAGCGGCTGCTTCGAATTTTCCTCCCAACAACAAATATCTATAATTTTTGGCACTTACTTAGTTTGGTACTTAGTTTTCAACGGTATGCGTTGAACTGACTTATGAAAGAGCAAGAAAAAAAGGGTCTTTCATACTTCTTGAAGCTAACACTTTCGTAGCCAATGACGTGCAATGAAGTGTGTGCTTTTGGATTACGGTAGCCGACGAGTGTGTGCGTGACTGGACAGCCCACCCAGGGGGTTGATTGGATTACGGTAGACCACCCACGACAGTGTCGCACAATCTTCTATATGGAAGCGGCTTTTTGATAATATGTTGTAGATGTACATATAAAAGGCCGGCAAATATGAGTACAAAATATAAACTCAATATGAAGCTAAACAAACACAATAAAATCATTAAGCTTACGTAAAAATAATCTTTATCAAAGAATTTGCTGAAGTGGGTAGCACCTTTGAAATCTGTTATCTGCGTTAAATGCATTCAAAAAAAGCCAAAAATCGCGTTCGCGGAATGCTATCGCGCCTATTTTTCCATTCATTATTGTCACACATATCCGTCATTTATTAATTCCATTCCGTCCATTTCGTTCAATTGCTAAGAATTTAAAGGCAGAGGACCGCAAAAATGGCCAGGGGGCCTGGCCATTTTTTGCATAAAGCTCTCCTCATTTTACCATTGAAAATTACAATCACTCGATAACTTTGCGCAATGGATTTGTTCATTTTCATTTTCGCGGCCCTCTGCCTTTAATTTTGTGTTTTTCACACCATTAGTGGTCTTAGTGAGATACACCGGATAAAGTATTTGCGATTCAAATTCATCATTTTAAGACGTTTTTATAACTTTCAAGCTCGGGCCAAATTTCCCTCGACATTCAAGTTTCTATTCGAGTTCTGTCGTTTCACTGGAATGCGTACTGTGTTTTCAGCAACACGGCGCGGTGCTTAACTTTAACCCCTTAAACTTAACTTTTACCTTAAAGGGACCGTCAGGGACCTTTTCATTTTCATTTTCATCGGGTACGGTCGAAAATTATACTAATTATGTATGCTAAATTGTCTGAAAAACTCCTCATTTTTCCAGTGATCTCGTCCTATTAGAATGGCAATTTTGAAATTAGACTAGCTTGTAAACATCGTGCATGCAGGCGTTGCGGCCATCCGCAGAACCTGCAGACGGTCGGGCGGTTTTGGGCACTTTGAAGCCAGATTTCTCGAAAACCGCGAATTTTGAACCCTATGTCTTATAGAGTTTTTTGATCAACTGATTTTTATCTTTTATACGAGCCAAAGTTGCAAAAGGTCCCTGACGGTCCCTTTAACATGCTCACATGTGAGTACTTATATGCGCAAAAATTTTAAAAAAAAAACCTGCGAAAATTGACGTTTTTGGTGAAAACTAAATTTTACCTTTTTAAAACTGGTGTTTTCGGGTAAGTATTTGGTCAATAAGCCAAAAGAGGATGAACGGTGCATACGAGGGGTGAGCGACCGTAACCCGGGACCGAAAACCGATAATTGCAAAAAAGCTTCAAAATACTGTATTTACATCAAATAAACGTTTTCGACATAGTTTGAGCAAAAACCATGACATCATGTCGCAGTGTCTTCCAGACAGCTCGACTCGTACAGAAATCATGTGTTAATGTACATTAATAAGGTAAGTAAGTGTGGACAATTATGCGTCTCTCTCTTTATTCCTTTTTTAAGTTCCATGTGCTTGCTGGATCAAAACAGACTAACCATTCACGTTGTTTGTCACTGTGTTTTTATGTACAACAATGTTGTTGTTCGTCACTTCTTAAGGGAAATGTAATTGTACCTTCTGAAGGTACAACAAACAAGATTGTGTCAGAATCACCGTTGTTTTGAGCAAAACCAAGCATAAAATGATTGAATGTCCACCACTTGATCTCGACTTTCAACGGTTCAGTGTTGCTGAAACTATTGTATTCGTCACTACCAGTTCAATAAACATATATGTTATTTTCTGCATCATTTTCCGATCTCCTTTGGTTATGCGTAGATATAAGTGGTATCTTTTGTACCATCAAATTATTGGTGCATTTTTCGACTTCTACGTAAGTTTGGAAAAACTGTTAGAATTTGAATTACTTTCAGTTGAGTAGACTGACACGTTTCTTTTTATCGTTTCCACTTCCAATTGCTTTTTTGACAGAATTACTGGCAAAGCACATTCCAGTCCATTTTCGTATTGTTGGGACATCTTTTTTGGTTTTCTTCGCTTTAACAACATCTGTACATTTGTTTCGTTATCGATACCTCATTGCCAAAGGAACGGATGTGTTTCCTTTTACACAAAAAGTTGGCCTCGGTTTCGTTTATGTATGTGCCTTTATTATGCCATCGGCACTCTTCATAATTGGCGACGAAACGGAAAATGTTGTTTATGAAATGGAAAAGGTTGGTTTGTACAATTAAACATATTTTAGGTACGGCTAGATTTGAATTGGTTAGGTTGCCTTGCTATACGTATAACTATCGCCAAACGGGCATCCTGTCAAAAAAGGCCTTACTGCAGCAGTCGTGCGATAATCAGGCGAAAATCGTATGCGAGAAGCCAAGACCCAAAAAAGGGGCTTTTATTAGCCGATGCTCGTTTGCGATAGATGTAAGCTTTAAGACATGACTTCTATAGGAATCGAACGTGGTGGACAGACACACCGACGGCATAGAGAAAAAGTTAAAATCACGGATTTTGCCCGAATTATGTCAAACACACATATTTTTGTCTAAAAACTCTATTCGTGGACGTTTGGCGCCTTAACGATTTTTTAGCCTTACCAATCGGGTACGCGCGCCTACGGCGCGCACCCTGCTGGCTTGCGGCCTGCGGCCGCAACAACACGCGGCCTTCGCCTGCTCAATTAGGCGGCCTTTGGCCGCTCAGTTAGCCGCAACCATACGCGGCCTTTGGCCGCTCAGTTAGGCGGCCTGCGGCCGCAACATTCGTCGCCCACGGCCACACATCATTACTCGGCCTTCCGCCTTGAAAGTGACGTGAAGTACGTTTAACTCGGCCTACGACCGACCTCCCACTCCCCCTCGGGGGAAGTAAACGTGCCTACGCTGATAGACAACACACACACACACACCATAGCGTTTTGTTATATAAAGGGATTACAGTAGGTCATCCCCTCGATACTGTAGTTTTCGCTTAAAAAGGCCCGAAATTCAAAGTTGTAGTTTGTTTCTGTGCAGCACAGCCCAACAACATATTTTTAATACATCTCAATATAAAACACCCACGTTTTAAGAATTTGGGCTTTCCCAAATCAAAACACTTATCGAGTTTTTTTTTCGTTTTTTTCTAGTATGGTCCATTTCCAACAAAGAATCGACGACTTTTCAACGAGAATACTGTCCACCCTGATTTAACCACTGCCAGTTTGAAAAATTGACGTGAAAAGAAATTGAACAAGCGAAATAGCACTGTAAAAGAGGAGTGCGCAAACAATTACGAAATCGCGGCGGGACCAAATGTACCTGTCCTTTAGGAAAATCCTTTTTTGCTTGTCTCTTTTTTGGAAACGCACTATATTTAAAATAAGCGAAGCCCAACCCAAGATTTAGCAACTTTTTTGCTACAAAAGAATGTTCGAAATGTTGAATTTTGTTTCCTTAACGTTTAAAAAAATTTAAGTGTTTTTTGTGTTTTTTGAACTCTTATTGTCGATTCGTGGCAACGTAGAAAGAAAGTGTTTGCTCAAAAACGGTAAACAATCGATTTCGATTTCAAGCTATGGATTTTCCTCATTACATTGAAATTTTTTTGCTTTAATTGGAAAACCAGAAGGGTACGTGCGCCTATGGCGCTTGCCCTCCTTGTTTGCGGCCTTCGGCCGCTCAGTTAGGTGGCCTGCGGCCGCAGATTCATGGCCTACGGCAATTCATTACTGGTCCTTCGGCCGTGAAAATGCCGTGAAAAAAACAACTCGGCCTACGGCAGAACTCACCCTCCCTCGCTGAGGAAATGAAAAAAAAAATGTGGACCTACGCTGATGCACTATACACACACAAACACACGCCGAACGTGTTTTTCGACAAATAATATGATTTTGAAAAAATTTGGGCTGATTTTACGATTACTATTAGAAAAAACTGTCTTAGGCCCGTTAGCCTTACGATACCTTACCTAACTTCATTTCTAGGAGTATGAATGTGTCTCTGCCAAGATAATCCTAAATGTTGCTCCCCTTGTTGCTTACAATAGACAAAAGTATATCAGAGTTGTCATTCCTGCAGCGGGTGTTGCTACATTTATCATTACTTCGGCTTTGCTCTATTTTGTAATTAAAACTCTGACTGTACTGAAAAATCCCGGCATGTCACCCCAAACCCGCAAACTTCAAAGACGCTTCTTTTTCGCACTTTGTCTACAAGTATTTGCTCCTCTGGCACTATTTATTATTCCTATTATTGGAATTTTAGGGATTATTGTCAGACAATTATTTGGTTACACAGGTGGAAAGTGATTTTTAATAATTTTCTATTTCTGTTTCAGAATACGGAGTCTTTTGCGTTTTTATGGTGTCTGTCCAAGGCGCAGTGGGGGGTTCGCTTTTGGTGGCTGTGCAGCCAAGTTATCGCAGACTGCCTTGGTCTTCTGTTGCGTCCACAACTGTTAAACCCACTGGTCCGTCTCGTGTTTCCTAGGATAAGATAGTTTAGTGCAACTAATTCGTAAACTTAATGAAGCTTTTTACTCGAATATTTCGATTATTCTTTGCACTTTTTATCTTCACAGTTCGGGTTGCCTTCATTTGCTCTGCCGACTAGAGGAATTCAGCACAAGAACTTTGTCAAGAGGGATCGTCTCAAAGTTTTTTTTTTTAAACTTCAGATCCAGCCGCGGTTTGGGAATGCACATTTTATACGCAATTTTTCAGAGGCTCGAAATGCCTTTGGACATAAAATTTGGAAGTGGTCCCATCGAACTCAAATTTTGTGTTAATATAGAACCATTTAACATGAAAAAATATATACAAAGTCGATAATGGATTTTTGACTCGTCATACTGTAATCGACCTCGGCGTACTGTAACTACCGTCAAAATATGGAATGTAGTGCTTTTAAATGTTGTGCAGAATAACATTATAAATGCTTTCCCTAGGGAAAATGGCTTTAAAAAACCACAAAAATAAACTTTCCACGGCTAATACTTTTCAGTACAAAGAATATTTTTGTCACATTATTTGCAGAACCCGAAATTATAGCTGTCGCCAAACGGGCATCCTGCCAAAAACGGCCTTAATAACATTAACCTTAACATGGACCTCTTCCTTTAGGAATATGAATGTGTCTCTGCAAAGGCAGTCTTGAATGCGGCTCCCGTTGTTGTTTATAGTCTACAAAAATACACTACAGTTTTTATTCCGGCAACGTGTGCTACAGGAATTGTCATTACTTCTGTTTTGCTCTATTTAGTAATTAAAACTCTCGCTGTACTGAAAAATCCTGGAATGTCAGCCCAAACCCGCAAACTTCAAAGACGTTTCTTCCTCGCCCTTTGTCTTCAAGTATTCACACCTTTGGCACTACTGATTGCCCCCATAACGGGAATTGTATGGATTTTTGTAAGACAGTTGTTCGGTTACACAGGTTGGATGAGTTTTTAGCAAATATGGTCTATTTATATTGTAGAATACGGAGTCTTTTGCCTTTTTATGTCATCCGTCCAGGGGGCAGGGGGGGGTTCGCTGTTGGTGGCGGTGCAACCAACATAACGCCGCATGCCTTGGACTCCTGTTGTGTCCACAACCGTCAAGCCTACTGGACCATCTCGTTTTTCTTAATCTTTAAATGGTGCTTTAAGTAAATAAATAGTTTTAAAACAATTTCTAAGATAGATTGTTTGTGAACATTTCGATAAGTCTGCTATTTTGTCGTCTAAAACTTTAAAACAGCGCTAAAAAAGACTTTAATTTTTCCAAGCCCAGTTAACATAATCTGGATAGGGAATATCCAGGTTCCAACCCATAGAAACCTTTTACATATGTATTTTTTTCTAATTGCTCTCCTTACTGTGAACAATTTTGGGGAATGTTTTACTTCCTATTAGTTTTATACGTAAGTGAAAAAGCTTGTAAAACCCACTGCCCGCCCTCCTTCAGCTATCGCAACTTGTAGCTGGCGGCCTTCGGCCGCTCAGTTCATGGCACAATTAGTCGCATTTGGCGGCCCTCATTCTTGGATCGCGCCTGCTACCGCATTGCGGAATTTGCTATATTTCGCGGCCAAAGCGCGTAGTCGTATTTGTAAAAAAGGTGTTGTTGTTGCCTGGGTGATTTCTAGTTTGTACATTCAACAATGTGGCGTGAAGTGTCTCTGTATAGTCCATTTCCAACAAAGAGTCGACGACTTTTCTGCGACCTTGATGTCTACCAATATTTAACCACTGCAAGTTCGAAACCTTGAAGTGGAAAGAAATTTTACGAGCGAAAGAGCACTGTAAAAGAGGAGTGCGCAGACAATAAAGCAATCGCGGCGGGACCAATTGTACCTGTCCTTTAAAAAAAATCCCTTTTTCCTTGACTCTTTTTTGGAAACGCCCTATATTTGCAACCACGCCCTGCATTTCCAAGGGAAAGAGGGGGTTCGGTGGAGAACGGGTAGCAAATGGCGGCCAGGAACCGCTCTGGTTCCTGGCCGCCATTTGCTATTCTGATTTGCCATTTATCCTGAGAATTGTGTTAAATATAGAAGTTCGAAATGAAAATGACTACATCCTCTTACAATTGATAAAATAATCATTTATTTACAGACAAACATTACAAAATTTTATGTTTTGCAAAAATGAAGAAATTCATTTTGTAGGTTAAGTCTAAGAACGGTACAGATTCTCCGGGTCGTGTGATGAGCCAAGAGTGTTCTCCGTCAACGTGATTAAAATTATACTTGATATCGTCTCCAAATTCCTGTAAGAGTTCCGTAAACTCCTTAAATTCTTTCGAAAACATGTTTTTAGCGTAGAACGTGATTTTTGGGAAAGTTGGAGCATTCATTAAATCCTGAAAACAGTAACGTAATGGTTTATGTTTGTGCATGTGTGTATATGTGTACGCGCGTCAGTGAGTGTGTGATTGTGTGAATGTGTGATTGTGTGAATGTGTGATTGTGTGAATGTGTGAATGTGTGATTGTGTGAATGTGTGATTGCGTGAATGTGTGATTGTGTGATTGTGTGAGTGTGTGATTGTGTGAATGTGTGATTGTGTGAATGTGTGATTGTGTGATTGTGTGATTGTGTGAATGTGTGAATGTGTGATTGTGTGATTGTGTGATTGTGTGATTGTGTGAATGTGTGAGTGTGTGAGTGTATGAGTGTGTGAGTGCGTGAGTGTGTGAGTGTGTGTGCGTGTGTGCGTGTGTGCGTGTACATACTTTTATATGTTTAACCACATCTTTTGGTTGGATTGCAACCTGCCAAACAAAAAGCTCAGCCAATGGTTTCACAGCGAACACTTCTTCTGAAGTTAATCCGTAGGGTGCCAAAATTTCTACCTGTAATTGTAAATACAAAGAATTCGAAACACTTCTCACCTGGACTATTTTACTTATGTCATATTGACAATCGTCGATACACAAATTGAAAATTGGAATCTCCTTAATTGGATTTTATAACCCGAAAATCTCAAACTTACTCTAAGAATATGGGCCAATATTGGATCATGGGCAGGAGCAGGGCTGCATTTATAAAACTTAATATCGCTGATTTTCTGGGTATAAAAGTTGAATTTTTCATCGGAAAAGGGTTCCTAAAAATCAATAATTCAAAAAAAATAACAGAAGCTCACCGCAGTGTGGTCTGTGCAACAATGTGCCGAAAAAATAACTTGATTATCAACTTCAGTGAAAAGTTTTTCTTTTTTCCGGAATTTAATTGAGTTTTGCTGAAAAGAGCAATCAAAAAGAAATATAGCAAAAAAAATTTACCGTAATTTCGAGATTTTCAATTCTACAAGGAAATTTCAGCGATCGATTATTCTCACATAATGCGAAAGCGAGACGACTTGATTCTTCGAAGGCAATGAAATGCATGTATTTAAGCTGACATTAAATGCATTTTGTAAAAGGTTTATAAATTTACAAACCTTTTTAAAAATGGAAGATTGTATTCCATACGGCAAATTAGGAAAATTAATGAAAGGCGGTTTTTTGACACGTGGCATTTTTACTTGTTTTCTTTGACTAGTTGAAGGTTCTCCATAATTTTTACGTTTTCTCGGCCTCAGCTGAAATTTTTAGTTTTAAATCTCTTTTGAAGGCATAAATACCCATTTTTCCTTATAGACTAAGGTTTTTTTTGCCATGGATTTGGAAAGGTTTTTTTTGCCATGGATTAAACCGTATAATACTTTAAACGTGAAAAAACTATACCTGCATTGTTTGAAATAAGACAATTTGTCTGATCAGAACGGGTAGAGGAATGCGATAAAGCGAGAGAATCCTAAAATGCGATAAAAGCGACCAGCAAGCTATTTTTTTATATTCGGGCGGGAATCACAAGGAAAAGCTATTATAATCCGCTTTTTTTTGGAAACTACCTTTGTTAGATAAAGTTTGGCAAGGCTAGTTTTCAGTTGTGTCTAGTCTATTTTTAACGAAAAATTGGCAACGTTTCTGTGACTTTTGAACTTTGATTTCCGCTCGTTTAAAACCATAAAAAATTTGAAAAACCGCGCTCAATATAAAAAATGGATAAAATCATCATTTATTTCCAGATAAACATTACAACATATTATGTTTCGCAAAAAAAAGTAATTCATTCTGCAGGTTAAGTCTAAGAACGGCACAGATTCTCCGGGTCGTGTGATCACCCAAGAGTGTCTTCCGTTGACATGATTAAAATTGTACTTGATATCGTCTCCAAATTCCTGTAAAAGTTCAGTCAACTCCTCGACTTCCTTCGAAAACACATTTTTAGCGTAGAACGTGAGGTTTGGGAACGTTGGAGCATTCATTAAATCCTGAAAACAGTAACGTAATGAATTTTTGTGTGTACTTGTGCACGTGCGCACCTGTTCATGAATGTATATGTGTGCGTGTGAGTACGTGAAGGTGGATGTGTGTATGTGTATGTGTGTGTGTGTGTGAGTGAGTGTGTGAGTTTGTGTGTGAGTTTGTGAGTGTATGTTCATATGCGCTTTTGTGTGCGTGTGCGTGTGCGTGTGCGTGTGCGTTTAACGTAAAACAAGCTGACCTTTATATATTTTGCTACAGCTTTTGGCGAGATTAAGGCATGCGTGACAAAAAGTTCTGACAATGGCTTGAGTGAGAATACTGATTCTGAAGACAATCCATGTTGTGATACTATGTGAACCTGTAAAAAAAACTTAATTACACTAAAAGAACTTCTTACCTTGAAGATTTTATTTATGTCGTACTGAAAACTTTGGCAATTGTCGACGCTTAGTTGAAAAATTGGAATTGTCTGAAATTGTTTTGTTGAACAAATAAAAAATTGAAACTCACGGTTAAAATGTGGTCCAGCTTGGAATCATAGGTAGGTGCAGAATTGAACACATAAAACTCCATTGACCAGATTTTCTTGACATAAAAGTTGAATCGTTCTTCAGAAAGGGCTTCCTTAATTAATATTTGTTAAAAAATACTTCACAAAATAATTTAGCTCACCGCACAGTAGTCTTTGCAATGGCCTACAGAAAAAATCACTTGATCATCAACTTCAGTGAAAAGTTTCTCTTTTCCGCGGTATTCAATGGCATTTTTCTGCAAAACTGCCGATAAAAAATTAAATTTACTAAACAAAATACCCTGATTTCGAGATATTCAATTGCACAAGGAAATTTCAGTAATCGATTATTCTCACATATCGAGAAAGCGAAACGACTTGATTCTTCGAAGGCAATGAAATGCATGTATTTAAACTGAAAAAAAGACATTTTCTCAAACTTTGAAATTTTAAACCTTTTTGAAAATGGAAGATTGAATTCCATAAGGCAGGCCAAGAAAATTTATCGAAGGTGTGGTGGTTTTTCTGACACGTGGCATTTTCGCCCGTTTACTTTGACTAGTTGAAGTGTCTCCTCCATTTTTACGGTTTCTGGGCCTCAGCTGAAATTTTTAGTTTTAAATTTCGTTTGAAGGCATCTTTTGCGCGGGACATTGCCCGTTTTTGGGAAAGGCATAAACTATAGTTTTTTGCCTTGGATTTGTAAAAAAAAACCTATAATACTTATAACTGTTCAAAAAATTTACCTGCATTGTTTGAAATAAGACAATTTGTCTGATCAGAACGGGTAGAGGAATGCGATAAAAGCGAGAGAATCCTAAAATGCGATAAAAGCGACCAGCAAGCTATTTTTTTATATTCGGGCGGGAATCACAAGGAAAAGCTATTATAATCCGCTTTTTTTTGGAAACTACCTTTGTTAGATAAAGTTTGGCAAGGCTAGTTTTCAGTTGTGTCTAGTCTATATTTAACAAAATATTGGCAAAGTTTCAGCGACCTTGATATCAACTCGTATAGACACCCAAGTTTGAGGTACTAAATAACTCCGACCCTACACGAAAATGTAGAGGTTGTCGAAATTTTGGAAAGCCTTTCCTTAGGGAAGGGCAACAAATGAGGAAAAGTGGTGGAAATGGCCTGTTTTCACGTAGTTGAGGTCCACGTAAGTCTCACGTAAACTTCATTTTTGCATGAGAAATGACCGAATTTCACGGAAATCCGTACTTTTAACTAAATTCATTGTTTCCCGCTCTTTCGAGGGGATTCCAAAAAATGCATATTACTCATATGCGTCCACTTGCACGGAAATCTTTAGTAAAAGGCGAAAGATTTTCTCGTGAGAATGCAAGAGAACCAGAGATATTTTGAGTTTTGGGCTCGGAAGGTCACCAAATGGAGTAGCCGATTTCGTTTGGGTGGGAAATTTCGCTTTCGACCGTCTCCAGGTCACCCCACTAATCACCTGGATCGGTCAAAAATTAGCGTCTGACCCTTTTCTGCCGCTGCGACTCAAACCCGTACAAAAGCAATGACTCCCCGAACATAAGGCGTGGCGAGCCGGCCACCATTAAACTTACCTGGCTGGGAGTTTCGCCGCGATCATGAAGGCGGCGGCTCCATGGTGAGGCTGATCCATTGCACTTTCGGATCGGTTGACCCGTGAGGCAACTTCGAGTTGAAGTTAGCCTACAGCTAAATTTTTGCGTGAGGGGCTGCGTTCGCGCGGCCCTGACAATCCTTGAAAATGGTGAAAACGACTGAAATCCGGTCTTGCGGAAATATTTCCACATTTGAGAAAATATTTCCACAAGTGCAATTTTTCGCTATCGTCGAGAAAAAGTTGAAAAATCGTCCAACATCGAACTTTTCCAAAAAATTTTTTCCAAAGTTGGAAGAGCTTCGAGTTTTAAAACTGTCTTGTATATCAAGCATTTCTAATCGAAGTAATTATGTTGTTGTCAGTAATCAGTCTTTATTTACGCTAAGAATACAAAAACATAAATAGGGAGAGGGAAGGACAAGCAGTTACAAAGAATAAATGGGATAATAGCTTTCTAATTGAAGAGGTAACACAAGAGGAGATAAGGGAACGTTATCCCGTTACAAAAAGGGATTTGGGAGTTGGGAAAGAAGTGAACACTATTTACGGTTAGCCAACCTAATCTCATTCATTTCGTAGGTCAAGTCCAGAAATGGTTCAGTTTCCCCGTGTCGTGCAATCGCCCAAGTGTGGCTTTGCTTAGTTTGGTCAAAGGTATAGATGGCTTTGTCTCCAAATTCTTCCAAAACTGCCTTCAGTTCCTGGGCATTGAATTGGTTTCTAACAAGGAACGTCTTTTTTGGAAACTTCGGAGAAGACATTAAATCCTGAATGATAATGTGAGTGTGTGAGTGTTTGAGTGTGAGAGTGTGTGAGAGTGTGCGAGTGTGCGAGTGTGAGAGTGTGTGAGAGTGTGTGAGTGTGAGAGTGTGAGAGTGTGAGAGTGTGTGAGAGTGTGAGAGTGTGAGAGTGTGTGAGAGTGTGAGAGTGTGTGAGAGTGTGAGAGTGTGTGAGAGTGTGAGAGTGTGTGAGAGTGTGAGAGTGTGTGAGAGTGTGAGAGTGTGTGAGAGTGTGAGAGTGTGTGAGAGTGTGAGAGTGTGTGAGAGTGTGAGAGTGTGTGAGAGTGTGAGAGTGTGTGAGTGTGAACACTTGAACCCACTTTTATATGTTGGACAACATCATTTGGCGTGATTGCGGCAAAACAAACAATTAGTTGATCCTCTGCTTTAATGTCGAACGCTTTTTCTGGTGTCATACCGTTATGCAAAAGGTTCACCTGAACTCGCTGTAAAATATTTTTTGAATAGCTAAATCCAAACCCTGCTGATTTTACTAGTGTCGTAATAAAAATCTCCCCATTCCATAGCTATAAAATGAATAGGCACTGTCTAAAGAAGAATATGCAAATGCGTTTTCAATATACAGCTTACTGTTAACATTTTTTCAAGCAATGGGTCATAGTTTTCAATAGGACAGCAGCGCAGAAACCGGATTTCCTTGATTTTCTCGGCATAAAAGTTTGATCTTTCTTCGGAAAATGGCCTCTAAAATCGAAAAGTCACAAAAATAAGTTTTAATTTTACCGCATTGAAATCTGCGCAACTCCGTATTGTGAAAACGACTTGCTTATCAATTTCAGTAAAAGGCCTGTCTTTGTCGTCGTTATTAAGGCAAACTGTATCGTCTTCCTGTAAAAAATGGTTGCAAAAACAATAAAATTGGTTAAAAATTTACCGAAACGGCGAGATCCTCGATTTCAAAGGGAAACTTGAGCTTTTGGTTTTTCTCACATAGGGTGACAGCAAATTGGCTTGATTTTTGGAAAGCGATGAAGTCTTTGAAGTTTAGCTGAAGTATTTTAAAAATTTTCTTGGAAGTTGGAATTTTCAAACCTTTTTCAGAACCGAAGTTTGGGTTCCATATCTTAGGGTGGAAAATTCGACATGGGGTATGGCTCTGCCACGTGGCTTTTTGGCATGTTTGGTTTGATGCGAGGACTTTTTGTTGTTACGGGATCGTTTTCGATGACTCGGCTGAAAGTTTGAGATTAAAAAAAACGTTATCGTCTTTTCCCCGTGATCTGGTGCCGCCGTGGCAGCTACAGTGTCCGCCAACCCAACTCGGGCTGGTTTTCGTAATGGGTGAGATTATTCTGATGTTGATACTCGATCTTCCCATTATTTCATCAAAATAGTGCGCTAAAAAAGGGGCGTGGCCTCTTTTTGGCCGAAGTAGGATTGGCGAGTAGTATAATTACCAACTCTAGCGTGCACGTTGGTAGCCGAATTTCGAGCGCGAGGTACCGAGATCAGCGAATTAAACTTACTTTCGTTTATTTCTTACTGTGTTTCAAATGTGTTCCAAAAACCCAGAAACCGCAGATGTCGGCGCGCCGGGGAGAAACCCGAGATTTTCATAGCCGTCAGAATCGATCAGGCAATATGTATTTCTTTGATACACAACAAAACTACAAAACTACATATAATATGTATTTCTTTGATACACAACAAAACTACATTTTTGCTTTGGAAACATATCTTTTTTTGAATAAATTCGCTATATTCGCTTAAAGTGAAAAAAATTGGATAAAAAATTCCTAGGAAAAAGTTACCTGCATTGCTGGCGATAGGACAACTTGACTGATAAGACCTGATATACTCAATCTTATTTCAGCGGAAAAAGGGTCACACCCCTTTTTACCGCCCTTTTCTGATGCAATAATGGGTATTCCGAAAATCGAAATCAAAATAATCTCACGATTTACCAAAAACCGCCGACGTAGGCTTGGCGCGCACAGTAATGAATTTGAAACTGTATTGGGGCATATTATGCGCTCCGGATTTGAATGAAGCAGTTTTTAAGCTTCCCTCGCTGTGTTTTGCAGGAGATGGGGAGCAAAAGCGATCAGAGTTGGCAGTTTTCCAGTAATCAAAAGGATATGTGTGCACATTCCAGTAATCAAAAGGATATGTGCGCACAATCTTGGTTTGCGACCTGCGGCCGCGCCGACACGCGGCCGCTGGGCGCTCAGTTAGGCGCCTGCGCCGGAGATTCGTGGCTGACGACCACTCATTACTGGTCGTGAAAATGACGTGAAACTCGGGATCAACCTCCCTCGCTGGGAAAATGAACGCGTGGACCTACGCTGATACTCTCTTTCTCTCTCTCTCTCTCTCTCTCTCGCTCTCTCTCTCTCTCTCTCTCTCTCTCTCTCTTTCGCCACTCACTTATCTCCACCTGTGTCTGGCTAGCCTCTGTCACACGCTCGATATTTTTTGCAACCTGGCACCAGCCTCCAGGGTGATAACTGTCGCTGCTCTCAGGGTATCAACGCAAGTTTGTCAATGTGTCCATTCACGCACAATCGCGTTGTGTTCGCACCACTTTTCCCATTATTGTATATAGTTTAAGACTTGAAACTAAGTATTTCTTTTGAAATATGTAAATCATACAATGTGTGTTTTGAATTTCAAAAAGGCGTCTTCTTCTGATGCTTGTTTTTTTATATTGAAACTGATAATTTGAATAACTCTCGAGCCAGTGAGACTGAGAGGCAAATACAAAGGTAGACGTTGGAAATAGTCAGAGATTGATTATCCAGAGACGGAGAAAAGGCAGAAACAGAAAATACAGAGATTACATAACGAAAAAGGCAGGTTATGTTGTTGAAAGTAGCAAGTTTTTATTGACGCAAAGGATACACACATCATACATGGAAGTAAAGGGAAAGAGAGGATAAACGGTCACATTGCCATAAGAAAATTTAAAAAAAGGTTACCGCTTTTTATGGTTATCAAAAATGATTCCATTCATTTTGTAGGTTAAGTCTAAGAATGGCTCAGTTTCCCCTCGACGTGCAATTGTCCAAGTGTGGGTCCCCTTTTTGGGATCGATGCTATAGGCAGTTTTGTCTCCAAATTCGTCAATAACTGCGATAAGTTCTTCGACTTCGAAAGTATTTTTGATCACAAACGTCTTTTTCGGAAAATTCGAAGCGGACATTAAACCCTAAAAGGCACTGCGTGTGTACGTGTGTGCGTGTGTACGTGTGTGCGTGTGTGCGTGTGTACGTGTGTACGTGTGTGCGTGTGTACGTGGGTGCGTGTGTGCGTGTGTGCGTGTGTGCGTGTGTGCGTGTGTGCGTGTGTGCGTGTGTGCGTGTGTGCGTGTGTGCGTGTGTGCGTGTGTGCGTGTGTGCGTGTGTGCGTGTGCGCGTGTGTGCGTGTGTGCGTGTGTGCGTGTGTGCGTGTGTGCGTGTGTGCGTGTGTGCGTGTGTGCGTGTGTGCGTGTGTGCGTGTGTGCGTGTGTGCGTGTGTGCGTGTGTGCGTGTGTGCGTGTGTGCGTGTGTGCGTGTGTGCGTGTGTGCGTGTGCGTGTGCGTGTGCGTGTGCGTGTGCGTGTGCGTGTGCGTGTGCGTGTGCGTGTGCGTGTGCGTGTGCGTGTGCGTGTGCGTGTGCGTGTGCGTGTGCGTGTGCGTGTGCGTGTGCGTGTGCGTGTGCGTGTGCGTGTGCGTGTGCTTGTGCTTGTGCTTGTGCGTGTGCGTGTGCGTGTGCGTGTGCGTGTGCGTGTGTACCTCAACCAACCTTCACATGCTGAACAACATCATTTGGTGTAATTGAAACGTGAGAAACAAGTAATTCCTCTTTTGCTTTCACGTCGAATGCTTCTTCCGATGACAAAAATCCAGATGCCATTATTGTGACCTGAACTCGTTAGAAAGTCTTTAAAAAAGTGGATTTCCCACCTTGTTAATTTTGTTTGTTTCGTAATAAACATCTTGACATTGACTGACAAGCAACTCATTAATAGGAAAAGCCTTAAGTAGATTTTAGAAATATAATTTGCATTTTCAAACTTACGGTTAAAATTTTGGCAAACTTTGGGTCATAGTCGGAAGCGGGAAAACAGCGAAGAAGCCCGATTTTCTTGATTTTCGTGGTATAGAAGTTATATCTTTCGTCCGAAAATGGCCTCTAAAAAATCAAAAGTTTGAAAAATTTTGAAAACTAACTTTACCGAATTGTAATCTATACAAGTGTGTGCCGTGAACATCACTTGGTCATCAATTTCTGTGAAACTTCTTTCTTTTGTGTCGTAATTGATGCAAAATGTGGCGTTTCCCTGCAAAAAAATGTTGCTTAGAAAAATTTAGTATGGAAATACTACCGAAATGGCGAGATTCTGAAGCTCAAAAGGAAATTTGAAGAATTGGTTTTTCTTACATAGTGAGAGAGCGGAATGGCTTGATTTTTGGAAAGCAATAAAGTCTTTGAAGGTTAACTGAAATTTTGTAGAGTTTGAATAGAGAAATAGCAATTTCAAACCTTTTTCAGTACTGAAGATTGGATTCCATATTGGAGGGTGGAAAATTCCAGACGGGACATGGCTCTTCCTCGTGGTTGTTTGGTTGAATGTGAGGGCGTTTCGCTGTCATGGTTACGTTTTTTTCGCCATAGCTGAATTATTGCACCATAAAGACAACGTGACGAAACCTATGGTCAGCAGATGGGCGCGGCACCAGGGGCAGCCCGAAATGATAAAGGGAGCGTCAGGGGCTTTCGATCCGTTTTTATGTGATACCGTCGAAAATTAGGAAAAAGGATAAATCCCGGCGTTTCCTTTTTTGAAAATATGGTCCTATTTGCTCGTGATTTAGCACAATTATTGATTGAAGCCGGCGCAAAATTAAATGATGAATCCAAAGTAAGACGGAAGTAAGTATTTTTCAAATTGATTTTTCTTTATCTTCAGTTTCAAAAACAAGATTTTTCGTTTTTTTCGCAACTTTTTTGAGGATAAACCCAGAACGCAAGTAAAAAAAACATTAAAGGCACCGTCAGGGGCCTTTTCGGATTGGAAATGAATGGTATGCTAATCGAGTCATTTCAATTGAAATCATTTTCCCCAACACCGCTCAAGCCAACGGCCGTGCGCAAAATGCTTGCCAAGTCTTTATTAGCATACGATTTGGAAAAGGCCCCTCACGAGCCCTTTAACCAACTGAAAAACATTACGCTGTTTTTTTTCCTTCTGTTGCGCTTTATAGCTTTTCAGGGCAGACCAAAGATGGGGCTCAGCCGAGCGGGGCCGGCCCGTTCATGGGCCCGGAAAATTCTTAGGGCGGCCCGATCATGCTAAAATCGAGCAAATATGAGGAAGTGAAACTTTTTTGTGAAGCATAATTTTAAGATAAAGTGTCTGCATAATCATTTAATTATTTTATTAATCCAGTTTGTGTTTATGTAATTTTAAAGCAAGATGATGGAAAATTTCTCCCCTGCTTGTCAATCGATTTTGACAACGGGTCGGTTCGGGCTGGGCTGGAATTTTTCGCCGGGCCCGGCCTAGGACCACCGAATGTTGTTTTTGGGCCGGACCGAGAATTCATGGAGGGTACTTGCAACATTATAAGTTTTGAAAAATATATTTTGAATTAATATACACCCCTATGAAACCCGCCCCAAAAGTTTGTAAATAATATGTATAACACTTAAAATGTTAATTTTTTGCGGCTCCCAATGTTTACAAAATGCGGAAATTATTTTCTCGGCCTAGCAAGGCACAGCGAAGAAATATAGCTTCAAAATAAAAAAAAAAATAGGAAAAATTGCTTTACACAGGTAATCAAAAGTTACCTTCATTGTTGTCGATGAAACCACCTGACTGATAAGACCGGTTGGTAGATACGAAACTTTGTTGAGAAATATTTGGCGCTCGGGATTGAAATAAAGCGATCTACAAGCTATTTTGACTTAGTTTTGGCGGGGATTGTAAGGAAAAGCGATCAGATTTGGCTTTTTTTTAGACATCACAGCCCCATTTTCGTCCATTATTCGCTTTTTCTTTGTTTATGCCTCCCTTCTCCCTTTTAACTCAGCCTGTGTCTGACTAGCCCGCACGTTCGATTTTTTTTTGCAACCTGGCACCGGCGTCCAGGCTGATAACAGTCGCGGCATTCTGCTGGCAGGCGGTATTAACGCCAGCTTGTCTAACTATCGATTCACCCTCGATATCATTGTTTTCGGACAGCTCAGCGCCTTTTCAACGCCTTTTCCTGTATATGGAGATTAGGCACAAACACAGACAGAAACAAGAGACAGAAATTGAACAAATGCTTGGAGAGAGAAATTAGGTAGAGACAGGGACATTTAGAAAGAGAGAGATTGGGCGGAGAGAGCGCAACAGACACATAGATTGAGCAAACAGAGACACAGAAAGAGACAAATTCAGATGTTAAATTGAGACAGAAGAATAGAGAACGACAGTGACGAATTAAACCGGGAAAGAATTTGTATAGAGACAGAAGCAGAGATTAAAGGGGCAGTAAGGAGGGTTTTCCGTTTCATTTTCGATCGGATCCGGTCGGAAATTATGCGAATCAACTAGGCTAAATTGCCTTGCCCCTCCTCATTTTCAGAGATATCTCAACCATTTAGAATGAAATTCGTTTCATTAGCATGACTTGTAAAAGCCGGACACGCAGGGCGTATCGGCCGTCTTCAAATCTGTAGACGTAGACACGTTTTTCGCGACTTTGGAGCGTATTTTCTCAAGAACGGTAAATTTTCGACCCATAGTCATATACATTTTCATGATCAGCGAATTTTTCTCTCCTAATTTAGCCAATGTTGCTAAACCCGCCTGACTGTCCCTTCAAAGGGGCAGTAAGGAGGGTTTTCCATTTCATTTTCGATTGGATAGAAATTATCAGAAATTATGCGAATTTGCTATGCTAATTTGTCTCGCACCCTCCTCGTTTCCAGAGTTCTCTCATACAATTAGAATGAAAGTTGGCTCATTATCATACCTTGTAAAAGACGGACACGCAGGGCGTACAAAAGCGTGTCCCCGTCTACGAATCTGTAGACGGAGACACATTTTTGACGATTTTGAAGCTTATTTTCCCGAAAACGGAAATGTTTTGCCCCAAAGTCATGTATATTTTCATGATCAGCGAATTTTTCTCTCTTAACTGAGCCAATGCTGTAAAAGCCGCCTGACTGTCCCTTTAAGCAGGGACAGAGATATAGAGAAAGAGACAGAGATTGAGACAAAGAGAGACATTCATTAGATAAAGATTATGCATTGACAGAGACATAAAGAGAGACAGAGAGACAAATTGCAAGCTATCGTTTAGAAAATTTAGTACCCTCTATTTCTCATTTTCCCCAGCCCCCCACTAGAAACGTTGTCGCTGGTGGTGTGTGCACTTTCCCGTCGGGGATGATTCAGACGCATAAAAACGTCGGCGAGCACACGCACGTAGAAAATCCCAGACAGTTATTTCAAAGGTCGCCGTCGTATTTTTTTCTGTCTAATTTGAATTTCGCGCCAAATTTTGGTTCAAGGACGAAGTTTTAAGCAACCTTTACATGTTTATGCAGTTTTCATTTCAAACTATACACAAAATGAAACAAAAATATCTATTTTAAACTATTATCGTTTTTTTTTATTTAACTTTTTATTTTGCTACACACTGACATGTTTTGCCTTTACTTGTCTTGAAGTATTCCTTTTTTATGTGGTTTGTTTTAATTAGCGATTTTCGTTAAGGTTGACATAAATTCAACCAAAACTATAAGAAGAACTTATATATCGGAAGAACATAGGGAAGAAGCACGTGAATAAGGAAATCTGCTGACAAAAAGGTAAATCTAAGTCTTTGTTGGCAAATAACTCTTATTTAGGAGTTTTTCGAAGTCCACGTAAATATTTCATAAGTGGAGTAGCTGGAACCAGAACACCTTTATTGTAAACTACCCTGGAAGTGGAATCAGCGCCACACACGAGCCAACTGGAAAAGCTGCACTAAACATCAGTGGATTTACTCTTCATTCCCTGCTTGCAATCAAGAGGTAAGTTCCAATTCAGTACCAATTTTCTCTTTCGTTGCTAATACCTCCCAGCGCGTTTCGGCATAAAGGAAAATATACGTCCAACGCAGTTAAACAAAAGCTTTGAAAATTTTTGTTCCATTGAAAATTTGCTCACAAAAAAATTAGTTTTTTTTTCTGTTTTTTTTTAGTTTTTTTTTTCACTAGTTGTGCCAGAGACGTAATTAAAGCAAACGAAAACTTTTTTAAGTTCGGCCGGCCCGCAAATATTGTCTTGTTCTTTTTTTTTCTCGGCTCGGGCGGAACCGCACTAAAATAAAGAAATTTATAAAAATTGTTAGAATATTGCCATTTTTTCAATATAATTGCGATTTTTGGGCATAAAATGTATAAAACTAATAACGGAAAATCTATTATTACAATGGAGGAATGGAGGGTAATTTTGAGAACCATGTTTCCCAACAAAAAAAAATATAAAAAATTTAACTTTGAAAAGAGTTACAAAAAAAAGTCAAATTCTGAAGTTTATATTCCGTTTAAAAAATGAGTATGAGTGAGAAATGAAAAAATGAGTAAAAAATGAGGGTTGCGCTATATAAATTAGCGTATACAAATTGCATAGCAGTGTTATTATCATTTAATTCGAGCTACAACTAAAAACTAGTTTTATTAGAAAAAAAAAACTCCCACGTTAATGTGGAAAACATTATGAAATTACAGGTACAACAAGGAAAGAACAAGGACGTAAAAGCAGTTCTCTCGTAATTATTGACGAAATCAGCATGTGCTTAAATATCCTGATGTGACCAGTCTACGGCCCATGCAAGAAAAGTCTGGCTCTGCAAAGTTGTTTGGAGAATTCAACATTGTCGTATTTGGAAATCTGCTACAGCTACCGTTTTAAGTAAAGGTCAGTTTTACGACGTTTACAATTGTGCCTATCACACAATTATGCAAAACGTTGGCAACTGTTATATTTCGAGCGCAAATGTCACAAAAGCAACATTTAATTATAGAAAATGCGCAAAAATATGTATATTTGAACATTTGCGCCGCTTGGACTTTATAGGGAGAGTCAGGGGTTTTGCAATTTTGGCTCTACTGACACAAAAATGTCGGCTAATCAAAAACTTGAATAAACATTATGCCCGAAATTCCCCTTTTTTTAGATATCTGGCTTCAAACTGTCCAAAAAAAGGCGAGGAACCTCAGATTGAGCCAGCACGTCCAGCATATCCGGCGTTTACAAAGCTTTTACAATGTCCGGTGTTTACAAAACTCGAATTTTCCGAGAAAATATAGGAAATGAAGAGTGTTATGGAGAATTTGGCTATGTGATTTGCACATTTTGCGGTATTCCCCATGGAACATGATTTGGAAGCCTCTCAATAAAGGCTCGCAAACCATGAAACAGTATTTATTCACAAAAACAATTACATAAAAATAAATTTTTTATCTTTTTTTTCAAACTTCATACTTTTAAAAATAATTACTCATTGTTATTTTCCAGATAAACAATTTCCCCCTGTGTAACTGGGATGATCTGACTTTCGTCTTTTACCTCCCGACCAACATGCCAGTTCTGTCAACATAAGGAGTGTAAATCTATGGGAGAGTGGAGTACTTACTGTCCAACCCTTAATTTTGCTCTGCCCGTATGCGTATCCGTTGTAACAACAAACTTTCTAGTTTAAATAGTTCCTCGTTCGTTTACTAATCAACATTTCCCAACAATAACCAAGAAGTTTATTTTCACGATAATAACCAACTTTTTTCATTTACAATTGGTATTAATAAACAATGATTAATTCTCTCTCTTTCTTTCTTCCTGAGTTAAAAAAGTTAAAGGAGACAAGTACGGTTCAAGCGAATATTGTATATTCGGTTCAAGCTTGGGATATTCGATCGCCCATCTGCTGTTCACCGTTATCTACCCAGTATTTTTTCTCGTATTTTCCTCTTCCCCTGTCACTTTTTTTTGTGTTCACTTCAATCTCTTCTTCTTGTTTTTCTTTTGGCGAAGGATGCCTCGCAAGCTTTGCAATACTCACACAACAACAAACAACAAGTTGTTTCTGTGTAAGAAAAGCTGGAAAACCAATGCTTCGCGTTTGGGGACCACTCTACACCGGCTGATCATTAGCGATCGGGTGCAGAGGCTAATTCTAAACATTCACTCTTTCTCTCTCCCTCTTTCTATCTTCCTATTTCTCTCTCTTCTCTCCCAATGTCTCTGTATTTTTTTCTATAACTTTATTTGTCACAATGTGAATCACACCATTAGCTCTGCGGAGGTGGCACAAGACTCGAGAATATTCCCCTTCCTTCGAAGGGGGTTCCAAAATTTGACTGTCGCCGCAGTTTTGTTTATAAACTGGGCGGAAACCATAGCGAACCTCACTAAGGCTTATGAAAAGCAACGATTCGGGGTCGGGAAAGGGTTAAGGCATTCGACGTATTCCGATTTCTTACGAGTGACGACTCGGCCAGGGCCACTTCCGGTCCTCCTCCGCCTTCAACCGCGAATATCTCGCTTCCCGTTGATTTTGACGAAAAATTTGAATAGGGAAAAGATCCTTAGAATTTCACGTAGATTTCATTTCTCTCATAAAAAGTTGAAATTTCTAAAATTCGTAGCTTTCTCTGCTCATATCTCGCTTCACAGTGATTTTCGCGCAAAATGGTTTATTTTACAGAGAAAGAGCGAAAAACACTATGGAAATAACAATGAGATTAAGGTAATTTTTAACTCTGTGATTTATTCCCCCTATTTCAATGTCCGCGGCCTGTGGGACAAAACAGTTTTCCGATGGCTCCGTTTTTACGGAGGAAACGTGCACTTAATGGAACGCCGCGGTGGCATTCTGTTAAAAGGGCATAGACGGTTTTTTCTGCATTCTCCCTTGCAAAGCTCTCTCTCTCTCTCTCTCTTATTCTTTCTGTCATGCTCTCTCTACTTTTATATTTCCCCTTCCCATTCCCTCTTTCAAAAACGTTTAGGGCGTTTTATCTCAAAATTTTCGTTTTTTTTCGCGATCTTTGCAAATCAAACCTTTTCAGAAATGCATACTTCATTTCTCTTTAAACTTTTACAAGTTTAGCTAGCCGGATGAAATCAATCGGTTTCGTTTTGACAAAAAGTGATACCGTGTTTAGGTAACACTGTTTTCTAAGCGAAAATATACTTAGTTTTAGGATATGAATTGTGAATTCCTCACAAAACTCCACTTGAAAGTCATTAGTGCTTTGTTCGATCGTCAGAGACATAAAGAGTACACCTTGAATAAGAAGGCTCTGTCGAAGGTCGTCAATTTTTCTAAAGCCATTAAACCCCCCATTTTTCCAGAAATTGATGGAGTTAACTATCTTCTTGGCTGCATCGCTTGCTGAAATCCAAGAATGAGCGGGAAATGTTCACACATGCAATCGTCAAAAAGTAAACTTCGATGTTTGCTTTGCTTATTTTCTTTCCTTCGAGAGATTGTTCAGGTGAGTAATTTTTTTAAAACCTTTGTAACAAAGCCGCTTATTTTTAAAAAAAATCTGGGTCGCTTTTGAAAAAGTGCTTTTCATGACCCCTTTTCGCTTAACTTTCCTTGTTAAGTACGGTACCGATTAGCTAAAAAGGAACCACAAACCAAAACTTTTCTTTTTTTACACTTTGTAATTTCTTCCGCAACAATGAAATATTCTCCGGCTTGAATGCCAGCAAATGAATCCGATTTTTGCTTTGCAGTGTTTGGCTGGGGTATGTCTGACAAGTGGCACAAATTCTGCTAAACAACGGGCAGATTTTGCTTGCATGCGCAATCCTTACTTTTAATAGAATATGCGTAAGATAATCGTTTCATTTTTTAGATGCGAAGTATTTGACTGTTAGTCTGAACAGGCTTCTAAGGATTTCCCCAATGAGAAGAAAAAACAAGATCTCCACTTGGTAAATGTACACACTCAAAGGTTAAACAAACGGTAAATTGCAGATCTGTACGGGCAAAGGTGGATCTGGAAAGTCGCTGCAGAGCACATCTTCTACACGAAAACATCGCGAAAACACATCTGTTGGATCAGAAATGAGACAGGCGGATACGATGTGCTCAGTGATGACGACCCAACTTGCAGAAGTGGACTCCATGGTTGCGTTCCTACAATGTCCTCCTGTTGGAAAAACTCACGTCAAACCAGGACGAAGAAAAAGAAGAAAAATTGTCTAAAACTGAACATTCTTTTAAATGTAATGCTTTTCCCTATGGTTCTTTACTTTGTCCCATATGAATTTATTTTGTTCACTTTTACTTCCACCAGAAAGGACGAAAGAGAGAGAGAGAGAGAGAGAGAGAGAGAGAGAGAGAAAGAGAGAGAGAGAGTGAGAGAGAGAGAGAGAGAGAGAGAGAGAGAGAGATAAAGAAAGGGAAAGCGACTAACAGTTAGAGAAAAAAGAGAAGGGGAAAGAAATAGAGATAGAGGAGTAGCAAAGATAGAGAGAGAGACAGAGTAAGTGAGAGAAAGTTAGAAAGTAAGAATGCAAAAGTTACAGAAAGGAATAGTGAGGGAGAAAACAGAGCGAGAGAAAGAGAGAGAGAGAGAATACGAAAGACATTTTTACAGAAAACTTCAGTTATAACGAATTATAAATGTTTTCGCCTGTTAACAAATCGAAATATTTTCCGTTTTGAATCTCCCCGGCCGGCGCGACAGAACGATCCCAGTGATCCCCGCCGACTCACCCCTTTACGGCGAAAGAAATGCCCTTTGGAAAAAACCGCGCTGTCCTTTTTGTTCAAATGGCATGGCTCTTTTTCTACTCTCTCCTATCCCTGAACACTTCTGTTATCCTCTCTTTTGCTTTCAATCGCCAAACGTACACACATACACTCTCACTGTCACTCTGTCGTGTTTTCTGGTTTTTCTATTTCACACACACGCGCACACACACACTCACTCTCTCTCTCTCATTCACTCACTCACTTTCTCTTTTTCACTCTCTCCCTCTCTTCACGAAAATCTTGAACAGTTTCGTTTTTATATTACCTTTTCATTTTTGTAAATCAAACTTTTCAGAAATGCATATTTCATTTATCTCTTAATTTCTAACAAGATTTATATCGATGATTCCTGCAGAATAGTGCGACTTCCTCCATGCCCTTTGATAACTATGCTGGTCGAGCAAGGTGAATTGAACTGATTTCAACAAATAACATACTTTTTAAGTTTGAAATCAGCTGCCAAAGAGGTACCTGTCTGTCAAGAGATGAACTTTAAATTCTTCGTGCAGCTCAAAGAGCAAATGTGGGATTTTCACGGTTTATCTGTTTAATACTGCTCATCTCTAACAACCGGTAAACATCTTCACCGTTAAAACTATTTTATTTTTAAGGCCGTGAAAAAGGGGCTTTTGTACTTGGTGCAGTCTGGACTAGAGTTCTTAGTGTAAGCGCTGTCTACTATTGGTTCTTTGAAATTGATGCATAGGACTGCGTGCACTGGAAAAAACCAGTTAACTGGTGACAACTTAAACGTTGCAGTGGAGCGCATAATTGACAAGTAATCTACGAAAAGTGAAACACAAACTTAAAATTTTTAGGTCAATTGCATTAATGAACAAGAAGTTGACGAAAATGCCATTTCGAGTTTGTTTGATGAAGGAAAGCTGACAAGATACATTTTGGATAAAGATAATCTTCCAGGGGTAATACTACTTTTGTGTTATGTCTAATAATGTTCTTTTCAGGCCTTGCCAAATCGAACATGCTGGACTCCACTCTCGCCGACATTCAACAGAAGATGCAAGTGAATGTTAAGTCATGCACAGGATGAGGGAATTGTTCCTGAAACAAAGCAAGCGAAGATTAAAATGCCGGTAAGTCATCAATTCTCATGATTTTCTAACCCCAAATGTTTCAGAAACTGAAAGACTCCGCTTCGTGCAAGTTTTTCGTGGGACTGGAGCAAAACAGGGCACAGATGAAACATCTTCAGAAGAACAGATAACATTTCACCCAATTTGCCAATGTTTTTAATACAAGTGTTGCTGGTGCTGGGTTCCTATTGAGAGAGATAGAGATATAGATAGAGATAGAGAGAGAGAGAGATAGAGAGAGAGAGAGAGAGAGAGAGAGAGAGAGGGAAAGTGAGGAAGAGAGGGAAGCAGGGAGAGAGAACAAGAAAAATGAAAGAGAAAGATTAGAGTAAGGTAAGATAGACGAGATATTGAGATAAGGAGCTTTTATTATATACCTGTTGCAACACAGCGAAACAATCCCCCTTTTCGAATCTCTGCGGCCGGCAGAACAGAACGGTCCCTGTGCCGCTGACACATCCTTTTCGACGGCGAAAGAAATGCACTTAGGAAAATGTCGCGGCCTTCGGTTTAAAGGGCATGGACGTTTCCATTCCACGCACTCCTTTCCTTGGACAATTTCTCTATCCTTTTTTCTCTTATTTTGTTTTCAACGGCGAGTTAAGGCTATTTTCTTGCATGTTTTTCTCTCTCGCTGTCTTTGACAATCTTAACTCCACTCTATCTGTTATATCTTCTCGTTGAAAAAAAATCAACCACTAACTACATGCTTGAATCACTTTCTGTGTATCTGCTCTTCTCTCCTTTTCTCTCTTTCTCTAGTTTTGTCTTTATCTCTTTCTACCTTTCTGTCTATCATTGTTTGTCTCTCTGTATTTTCCCTTCTTCTATGTTTTCCTTTCTCTGTCTCTTTTCTTCTTCCTGTGTGTAATTCTGTAACTCTGCCACTGTATCTGTGTTACCATCTCTCTTTGCCTCCCTGTCTGTCTGTCTCTCTCTATATCCCATTTTTATGCATATTTTTTCAGAAACACTTATATTATTTCTTTGCCATTTGCAACTTTTTCTGATAAAGAAGAAAATATTTAAAAGAAAATACTCTTTTTTTACGAAGGTAAGGTTTGACATCTCTCTGTCTCTCCGTGTGCGTGTGCGTGCGCGTGTGTGTGTGTTCGTGTGTGTGTGTGTGTTGTGTGTGTTTGTGTGTGCATGTGTGTGTGTGTGTTCGTGTGTGTGTGTGCGTGTGTGTGTTCGTGTGCGTGTGCGTGTATGTGTTCGTGTGTGTGTTGTGTGTGTGTTCGGGTGTGTGTGTGTGTGCGTGTGTGTGTGTTCGTGTGCGTGTGCGTGTGCGTGTGCGTGTGTGTGTTCGTGTGTGTGTTGTGTGTGTGTGTGCGTGTGTGTGTGTGTGTGTGTTCGTGTGTGTGTGTGTGCGTGTGTGTGTTTGTGTGTGTGTTTGTGTGTGTGTGTGCGTGTGTGTGTTTGTGTGTGTGTGTGCGTGTGTTGTGTGTGTGTGTTTGTGTGTGTGTTTGTGTGTGTGTGTTTGTGTGTGTGTTCGTGTGCGTGTGTGTGTTTGTGTGTGTGTGTGTGTGTGTGTGTGTGTGTGCGTGTGTGTGTTCGTGTGCGTGTGTGTGTTTGTGTGTGTGTGTGTGTGTGTGTGTGTGTGTGCGTGTGTGTGTGTTCGTGTGTGTGTGCGTGTGTGTGTGTTCGTGTGTGTGTGCGTGTGTGTGTGTGTTCGTGTGTGTGTGCGTGTGTGTGTGTGTTCGTGCGTGTGTGTGTGTGTGTTCGTGTGTGCGTGTGCGTGTGCGTGTGTGTGTGTGTTCGTGTGCGTGTGCGTGTGTGTGTTCGTGTGTGTGTGTTGTGTGTGTTTTTGTGTGCGTGTGCGTGTGTGTGTTCGTGTGCGTGTGTTGTGTGTGTGTGTTGTTTGTGTTTGTGTTCGTGTGTGTGTGTTGTGTGTGTGTGCGTGTGTGTGTGCGTGTGTGTGTTCGTGTGTGTGTGCGTGTGTGTGTTCGTGTGCGTGTGCGTGTGTGTGTTCGTGTGCGTGTGTTGTGTGTGTGTGTTGTTTGTGTGTGTGTGTGTGTGTGTGTGTGTGTTCGTGTGCGTGTGCGTGTGTTTGTGTGTGTGTGTTGTGTGTGTGTTTGTGTGTGTGTGCGTGTGTGTGTTCGTGTGCGTGTGTTGTGTGTGTTTGTGTGTGTGTGTTCGTGTGCGTGTGTGTGAGTATGTGTGTGTGCATATATGAGAGTAATAAAACTTTAAAACTTTTATCTACCATGAAAATTTCAGGCTCGTTCCCCACGATGCTCTGTTCCAATGTTATCCCTATAGCTTCAAGTTTGGTGAGAACACTCGTATCGACAGTGCCATTGACAGTGTGCTCAACGAGTATTGCAAGCAAGGTACGCAAGTTTAAACTTACAAAATATCTTTTTTTTTTGCTTCCACACTTCGTTCAAACAGTTTAGTCATCAGTCATTCTACTGTTCAGATCTTCACACTGGCGCCTTTAGCACAGATGTATTCACTCGATTTGACCCTGCTCATTACGTCCAGCTGTCAAGAGGAAAACTAGTGCCGGTAGAAATATCCAAGTGCAAATTTATTGTGAGAACATTTTCAATCACGCAAAACATGTTTTCTTTAGGGTGGTGTTTACAGTTGCCAGGAGAACCCACTAGACAAATGCATTCCTCCTCTTAACTGACTAAATGTACCATTCTGGCGGAAGACGCATCAGGTGCAGAGTTCACGGATTTTGTGGATTTTCACTCCACTTTCTTGGTTGCATCTAAAATGAAGGTACGGCACAATTTGTTATTATAACTGCATGAATTTAGAACTATTCCATCAACACGAGTGGATTTCTGAGGAAATCAATTGTTCTTCCCTGTGGCACTTTCGTGATAACACTAAAAATGGGGATGAAAATGCACTTGGGCACGAAAGTGTTGGAAGGCTTCTCCAGTGAAGTGAAAGAAGTTTTCATTCACGATCCGGTGAGTTTTCAAACTTCATTCAAAGGATCAATGTGGAATGTACACATGTAATGTTCCTTATTTCAGACTATGATCGATTCACCAGCCTACCATCAATTTCTGGAGAATCTCAATGAAACCTATGCGCACCTGCAACATCTTGTGCCTATGCCGGAAAGTTCCACGGAGATCTCATGGTTGAAAGTGCTACAGTTTCTTGGTGGCGGTGCTGGAAGTGTGATTTTGGTGATCGTATTGGTTTTTGTATTTAAGTGTATCTCTGGCCAAAAGACGTCAAACTCTACGGCCACAGTTCATAACCACTATAACCTTCCCCATAGTATGCCTTGAATTCTTAATTTTCTATTAATTAATTACACCCAATTACATTATAATTTTACGATGCAGTTTAAGAAACATTTTTTTTGGTTTTCAATATTTAAGAGATAGTATAGGTTTTCACATCGATAAAAATATGTTTTGTTATTAATTATAAAGCTTTTTAAGTGTTGTTTTTACTACAAACACGTTCCATGGATATTTACTACCATGTTTATATTTGATTGTTTTCTTTTCATTTCGTGCATCGTTTAATAATGTTCAGGTGATGTCGCAAGACATGAAAGCAAAATTTTCCTGTTCGTTAAAAGATGTCCCCGAATTCTACGATATGTACACCTGTGTTCTGAATTCAAATCGCAGACCAGGTGATCTTTATATTTTATTGAAAAAGTAGATAAATTTAGCAAATTCTGTCGATAAACTTGTGTGGAACATGATGAGTGAATCCACAAAGAAGAAAATAAAACCTTTCATAGACAAAAGTTTTTGCAACCAATCAGCACGGAACGCTTCTATTGCAACTTCCGCACATGAAGTAAAACCAAATTCTGAACCTCGAGGTAATGTATTTTTTTTATTAACTAGGTTTTTTTTTAGGGATTTGTTTTCTGCTACGGCCTAAAGACAAATATCTGTCAGGTTAAGCAAATTATATGTCAGCGTGTTGGAATTTGCTAAAACCCACAATATGAAGTCACTGGTTCGTATTTCAACTTGCAGTTTATTATTATTTTTATTAATATGGATCCGTATTTTTTAGTGTCTTTCTCTTATTGGTACAAAGGGATCTTTAAGACCAGACTACCTGTACAGTGCATTATTGACAGAAGTGATATCCTTCAACAACTTGACTGCTACAAAGGTTATTTACTTTTTGATTCATTTAGATTTCAACTATTTTAGGCATTCGCAAGCATTCATGTGGTGGAAGGAGCAACGCGCATGAGCCAAACAACACCAGCTGTGTTCAATCTCAATCAAACCTATGCGCACCTGCAACATCTTGTGCCTATGACGGAAACTTCCTCGGAAATCATGGTTTAAAGTGCAGCAGTTTCTTGGTGGAAATCTACGGCCGCAGTGTCCCTTAAACATTCCCAGTTTTGCCATGAATTTCGTATTTTTCATGATTTTGTAAAAGAATAGTTTTCACATAGATAAAAGGTTATTTATTCTTAAATGGCTCGCAGCAAGATACAGACAGTGAGACGGGGAATGATAGAGAGAGAGAGAGAGAGAGAGAGAGAGAGAGAGAGAGAGAAAGAGAAATACAGAGCTGGAGAGCGAGAAGTAGAAAAACAGAAAAATGCGGAGAGAAAGAACTAAAAAAAGAAAGAAAGAATGAAAGAAAGAAATAAGGAAATAAATGGAGAGCGAGAGAGAGAGAGAGAGAGAGAGAGAGAGAGAGAGAGAGAGAGAGAGAAACGGAATCTCTCCGGCCGGCGGGACATAACGGTCCAGTGGCGACTCATCTTTTTTCGGCGAAAGAAATGCACTTTGGACAAAACCCGCGCTGTCCTTTTGTTCAAAGGGAATGAATAATTTTTGACCCTGTCTTTTCCCTAGACATTTTTCTTATCCTCACTTGTTGTAAATTGCCTGATTTACACTTTGTTTGTTCATCAATTCTGCTCTCTCTCTCTCTCTCTCTCTCTCTCTCTCTCTCTCTTTCTCTTCTCTCTCTCTCTCTCTCTCTCTCTCTCTCTCTCTCTCTCTCTCACTCTCACTCATTCTCACTCTGCCGTTTTGTCTGTTCCTGTTTTCTCTCCTCCTTTTCTGGATGTCTCATTTTGTGCTCTTCTTCTATTATTAAGACCTACTTTGCTCGGTGTCGTATTTGTCTTATTTCTCTCGCATTTTTTCTTTCACTCTCTATTTATATCTTAAAACTTGAGTAAAGTCCATGATAAATACACTCCGATCGTGATTTTGTCGTCTTCCACTTGGCCCTTTAAGCTACCAGACACGAAGGGTGGCTTATTAGCGGGCTGGTCCCCTATTTTTGAAAATCTATTTTTTAATGTAGCTCTTTTCAACCTCATTATTTTTACGTTCTGTTAGTTGCAAAACATGATTCTAATTTTGCAAAACATACTGTGCAAAGGAAGATTCAAACTACCCTATATAATTTTTTTTTAAATTTCCGTGGCCGAGTGGCTAAGAGGTCGGACTGGCAATCCGAATTTACCCCAGTTCGATCCCCCGTCGACAAATCTTTTTTGCCTTAATTTTTTTATGCAACTATTATGTTAGAGACACATTTGTAGTGCATAGAGAGTGTAAAACATTTTTTTCTAATTTTCGAAATTTTGCCCTCTGGCCGCGGGCCGAGATATTTGAAGAGCGGGCCGGCCCTGAACCACCCTTACCAGACACTCACTGATTTGACCGAAATCCATTTTCTGACATCTCACTAAAATATCAACTGTATGGGTTCTTTAGCCTCTTTTCTGGTTCCCACTTCCCGTGTGTTCACTTTTCCGTTCTCTCTCTCTCTCTCTCTCTCTCTCTCTCTCTCTCTCTCTCTGTCTCTCTGTCTCTCTTTCAGTCAGTCTTTCCCCGTTTCATTTTTATTTTGCCTTTACTTTTGCGATTTTTGTAAACCAAACTTTTCAGAAATGCATATTTCCTTTCTCTCTTAATTTCAACCAAGATATATATTGATGGATTCATCGCTATTGCTGCGATGGAGTGCGACCTCCTCCATGACCATGGATTTTATCCGTTTGGGCTGCAGAGTAAGAAACATAGATATTCTGGAATCCGTGTATATTTTAGGCTGACTCCTCACCATCCTCTCTTTCAATGCTACCAATAGAGTTTCTTCTTAGCCAATAACGAATTGAGAAGCTCATAGCGGAGAACTGCAAACAGCGTAAGCATTTAAATAAAATATTGTATAACTTTACATATTTAGTGAATACCCGTCCTAAACGAGCAGATCCTGTTACTATAGCCGCCCTTTGTCTTTTGTGGAACGCCTGGGGCAAAACAGGGCGCAGATGAAACATATTCAGAAGACAACCTCAACACCCCCCCTCTGTCTTTGCAGATATCGAAGATCTTTTGGGAATTACATCTTCTCTTTTCGGCCTGAATTGTTCAGTATATTGTTTAATGTCACTGACCTTGTAATTTTAACTGATTACAATATTCCTTGTTTTTCACTATTCAGAGAGAGGGAGATTGGGGAGAGAGAGAGGGAGAGAGAGAGAATGAAATAGCGAAAAACTGACAGATAAAAATGAGGTAGAGAGAGACAGAGAAACAGAGAGATGATTTAAGAAAGAGGGCAAGTGTGATAGAGGGAAAGGAGAAAGGTGAGGGACAATGAAAAAAGGAAAGAAAGAATGAGAGGGGGAGAGAACGGATAGGGAAAGAGTGATAAAAGAGAAATAGTCAAAGACTGAAAGATAGAAAATTAGAGAGAGAGAGAGAGAGAGAGAGAGAGAGAGAGAGAGAGAAAGAAAGAGGGAGACAGAGAATGAGAAAGTAAGAGAAATAGAAAAGGAGAAGAAGTGAGACGTGAGACGAGAAGGACAAGATAGAAAAGAGACTGAGGTAATGAGAATGTTTTCTTATCGCATTTTTCTATTTCGAAACATCCCCCCCCCCCATTTGAATCTCTGCGACCTGCGGGGCAGAACGGTCCCTGGTGGCGCTGACTCAACGGTTTTTGCGGCGGAAAAAATGCACTTTAGAAAAGACCACGGCCTTTGGTTTAAAGGATATGAACCTTTCTATCCCGCACTCTGCTCTCATTGGACCTAATATTATTTTTTTGTAACGCTGTTTTCTCACCCGCTCTTTTCTTTTGCTCTCTCACTGATTTTGGTCAAAACCAACTTGGCGAAAATCAATGAGTTAAACTGCAAATGCAACGTTCTCTCTCTCTCTCTCTTTTTCTCTTCCTCTCTTCCTCTGCTTTTGTGTCTCTCTATAACTTTCTCTGCGTTTTGCTGTCTTTCTGTAACTGAAATTGTAGCTCATTATTTTTACTTCTCTGTATCTCTGCCACTCTCTCTGTGTTTTTATTTCTGTTTTCGTTGGTCTCCGTTTCTCTGTTTCTTTTTCTGTCTCTCTGTCTTCCTGTCTCTCTGTCTTGCTCTCTTTGTATTCCTGTCTCTCTCAATCTCTTCGTATCTTTCTGTCTGTCTCTGTCTATCTTTATCTCTCTGTCTCCGTATAACTTTTTAATCCAGCCTTAATGGAAAGCATGTAAGAGAGTGCAGCAATTATATTTTCAGAAATACATGCATTATTTCTTTTCGAGTTGCCAAGTTTTTCAAATAAAGAAGAAAGTATTTTAAAAGAGAAGCGTCTTTTTTTAACGAAGGTAAGGTTTAACATTGCGTTTTTTAAACATTAACATCTTGAAGGGACAGCCCGGCGGGTTTAACAACATTGGCTAAATTAAGAAAGAAAAAATTGCTGTTCATGTTAGTTTCCAAGTAAAAGAATGTTAGAATCGAAATTTTAACCGGTCATTAATAGAACGTAGAAAAAATGAATGTACATCATTTTGTAGAATAATTTTTGATGCCAAACGGGCATCCCGCCAAAAACGGAAATAGTGTGCGAGGGGCGAAGGCGCAGAAAAAAAGAGAATTTTAACAGCCAATGCCAGTTTTTCAACAGCTATAGTAAATTTTAATTTTGGTTGAAAAAAAATTGGAACAGATTTTTTCCAAAAACTTGAAACTCATGAATGAAACAAAATATTGGACCGCATTCACGAAAATTTCACATTTGGTGTGTCACCAACTTTCTATAACCTAGATTGTATAACTATTTGTGTAAATTTGCGTACGGGGAGATTATGACAAGTTGATCGCAAAAATCAACTTCATTTTGTGCTTAACCGGACTACTTTTTGCGCAAATCGCGTTTCAAAATTCTGAAATCGCCGTCTCAAATGGCTGCGATCACCCCACGTACCAAATCGAAAACACAACCCCGCCGGCAATTTTAAGTCACCGCCGCGGCCAACAGTTTGAAACATTGTGGTGTAGGGGTAAGAGAGCTGTCTCGATGGCATGGTCGCAGGTTCGATTCCAGTGTCGAATATTCGATTTGTGTTTATCGATTTGAATTTCCCACTGCACTTATTTTACTATGTTTTCTTTTTCTGCCACTATACATCTATTTTTAGAATGGCTATCACAATCACCAGAAGTTTCAAAGTTGTACCTTTTGCATTTGACTTCTACATGTGTGTGCTCAACAAAAAAACAAAAACCAGGTATTGCTCACTGTGATCAGCACGTTTTAATGAGTTTTAGCAAACAAAGTTAGCAAACAAATTTGGAATCGAATGACATCGGAAACAAAAGAATCAAGATTTTCCTGTTCGCTAAAAGATGTCCCAGATGGTTACGACATGTACACCTGCATTCTATATTCAAATCGCAAACCAGGTATTCTTAAAAAAAAATTTTACTAATTAGATTAATTTAGCAACTTCTGTCGATAAACATGTGTGGAATATGATGCCATAGCCAAAAGTTTTCCCAATCAATCAGCTCGGAATGGCTCCATT
>OZ059904.1:2466059-2728559 GCA_964057215.1 Oscheius myriophilus
AGGGAGCGAAGAAGAGGACGGACTTCCGGCCTTTTATAGCATTATCATGGAAAAAAGCCATGTTGTGATCGCTTTTTGTAGTCAAGTAGGCGAAATTAGGTCAAAGGGCGGATAAAGCGACTTTCCGATTGAACTACAATCCACTACAATGCCAGGCAGCCTATCGATTTGCCTTAGTTATGCATTTGCAAACAACTCAGAGATAAGGAATAAAAACTATCTATTTAGGGATGAACTAATATTGTATTCTTTTAATAAGACTTCTAATTGAATCTAAAGTTTTATAACCATATTTGGCTCTAAGTTCCTTAAATCTGCAAACGGTTTTAAAAAAGTGCGTTGCGATTTTATTTTCTAAAAATTCGTTTGCAATTACATTTTTGTATAACATTTTCAGCCTGCTTTCAAAGTCTGAATTCAAACTACAACTTCGGAAAATTCGAACTGTTTCCCCAGTTATTGTATTTAAAATTAGACTGGAATGTACGCTTGAATCGTTATGTGGATAACGAATTATTGTAAAGTTATAATCATCCGTTTTATTATATAGTTTTGTTTCTAATTTACCCTTTGTCAACTTTATGGATAAATCCAAAAAGTCACATTCATAGTCATTAGCATTTGTTTTACTGAGATTCAGGGAATTATGATATAGAGATGAATTTTTACTTAAAATCGAATTCAAATTATTGCCAATGAAAAGAATATCATCCATATATCTGGCTATAAAAACGTTACGTTCAGAATAGAGACTTTTGTTTTCTAAGACGTATTTTACTTCCATTGCCATTAGGGTCAAATCAGCTAAAACTGGAGATGCATTGTTTCCTTGAGGAATTCCTTTTTCTTGCTTAAATAGCAAATCCTGGTATTGCGTGAAACTATTATTCAGAACATATTGTAACAATGATACAATTTCAGAAGCATGAAAACTGGCTTTGTTTGGTTTAGGAGAGTCACTATAATAATAACTTTTTCCAGTTTTAACTAAGTAATCTTTTTTATCGCCAGAATTTTTAAAACAGATATTCAGTACATATTTAACAGAATTGATTACACAATCATGTGGTAAATTAGTAAACAATGACTCAAAATCAGCCGTATACAGTTCATTGTATCTATTCATGTTTTCATTTTTAAATCGATTTGTAAGTGCATAACTACTTTCTAAAATCCAATTCAATCTAATACGTTGTCTACTTTCAATTGCCTTACAGTACCGAATAAAATGAGCTTTAAAAAATGCCAAAATGTTTTTCAATTCTACGGATATTTCTTTAATACTACTATTATAAGCACCAGTGATAAAACGGCATTTAGGTTCTTTTTTGTGCATTTTGGGAGTTGCATAGATAACAGGAATCGTAACATTACTTTGTGAGTTTTGAATTTTGACCGGAAAGTTCTGAACATAATTGAAATGTCTGGTTAGAATTTGGTCTTTACTTTCTGCTGTATAAACTTTGTAAGTTCCAGATAAATTCAAAACATCTATTCCCATTTCCGTATTCATAAACTTTATGTATTGTTTTTTTACAAATAATAGAGTAGTTGCTACTTGCCTTATCAATTGGTACAATCACAAAATTAGTGTGTATTTCTCTTATTTCTTTTTTAACAGAGTCCAAATCAAACATTTTGTTACGAGTTAACTGAAAATTAATAAATTCTAACCGGGTTCTAAATATTCTTTTGATTGAAATTGAATCATTTATATTTAACTTGTAAGTTTTAGTTAAAAAGTCAGCATGTTTGTATAAAGTTTCAATTAATTTGTCTATAACATCCGCTTTACTTAAGTTTTCTGCTATTCTAAATTTTGTACCCTTTGCAAGAAGATTTTCAAGCATTGGGTTTTTAAGAATAGATAAATCTCCAGTCATTACATGTCCTAGTTTAGGATTTGAGTAAGATTTAAAACAATCCATCTGACAAACACATGTGTTTTTTAGAATAGCATTTGCACTTTCTTTAGTTAATTTTCTTAAAAAGGAGTTGTAATTTAAAATGTGTTTGCTTATTGGTTCATCATAAGTATACACAATATCTGTTTTCAATAGAACTTGATTTGTTTTTGAAAGTATTAAATCTTTAATTTCTCTGTTATTAATTAATGCTTTGAGATTTATAAATTCTAATGCTTTATTTAAAAATGGTATTTTAATTAAATGTCTAAGTTCTTTTACGGGCACCATACTATTTTTCCAGAAATACTTAGTTAGAACCGCGTAAAGTTTCATTTTAGTTCCATTGTGTATTTCTGCTAGGCATTCGCTTGATAATATAAAATCAATAAAGTCATTAATTGATTTGTTTTTCAATTTTCGCATCAATTTAATCAGTGAGTTAATACTTTCTGTTTTGAATGCGCTAAGAAGAAAGGCATTATCTAGATTTGTAACGTTTGTAAAAGTTTTTCGTTTTCCATGAGTTTTATTTTTCATCGTAATTTGAAAACCGTGATATGGATTATTGATTTTTTGAAAAGGATTTAAACCGTTAGATATATTACCATACCCTGCTATTTGATCATTTAAACCAAATGGATAAGCAGTTTGCAAAAGCTTTATCCAGAATAATTCTTTGTCTTTGCGTAATTTAGTATCTTCAGAATCAATATTATCTAAGACAGTCACAGAAAAGTCTTTACACTGAGAGTTACGGAAATGATTTGCCAAATATGTATTGTACGTTGTACTTTTAATTGCACTTCTGTGCTGATTCATCCTTTGTTTCAGAGTACTTTTAGTTTCTCCAACGTACTGAATATTACAAGTATTACATGTAATTAGATAAACAACGTTTTTAGAGTTGCAATTACAGTCAGAAGATTTAATAGTAGAAATCCGGTAGTTTGTAATATTACTGTAAACGTATTTTTCAGGTTTAAAATCAGAACATAACTTGCATCGATTGTTAAAACATTTATTACCCTTATTTTCTGTATAAAATGGTAAATCAATAATTTTACTTCGTTTCACTTTTCTGGCATTGAATTTGGTTGAGAAAAAATAGGTTTTGGAAGTGTTTGTGTTTGTAGTGTGGTTAGCTGGCCGTTAAATCCAAGTTTAGGGGTGACCACACCCGTATACAGGGAGATATCGAATTCATCAGGACTGCTGACTTTAAAGGGAGGCCTGGGCAAAAGCCTACCATTGAAAGGTTTCTACTGGAGGCGACGACAGCCGAATCTCAACTGCGCCCAACTGCCGCCTTTTATAAACCCCATCAGAAAGAAACCCCCTTTTTTATAATTTTTTGTAATGTAGAGGTAAGGTCCTCTGAGGCAGATTGGAAATTTGAATAAGTGGGAGTTATTGATTGAAAGTTGTAATTGAAAAGATAAATAAAGTTTGGGAAAGGTAAATTTGGTAGAAGGTAAAATAAAAAATGTAAAATGTTTTTGTAAGAAAGAAGTTTTAGTTTGAAAGAAATGTAAATTGTTTAGAGTGAAAATGGAAATGGTTTTGGAAATAAAGAAGTTTGAAATAATGTCAGAAAAGTGAAACTTTGGTGTAAAGGTAAATTGTGGGTAATAAGTGTTTAGTTTGATAGGAATTAGACAAAGTTAAAACTCTAGTGAATTGTAGGAATACAACAAAAAATATGAATAGTATAAAAATATTATAAGGTTAAAGTATCAGGTTGTCACTCAAAGAGCGACGAAAATCCGTCCAAAGACGGATTAGGCGTTCTCCTATAAGGAGCCCACTCCCCACAAGGAGAAGTGGTTAGATCACCACCGCCGAAGCGGTGGACCAAGATCCACAAGGAATCGTGTCAGGATAGTTTGCTCAGAGGCAAACCTAGGAGAAAGAAACAGGTAGGACAAGTTAAAGTACAAAATCGATTGAAAGAAAGCTTAATAGAGAAAATGCATAAAGTATCAGAAAAATACCGGCATGGATCGACCAAAGGTTAATCTCAACATCCAGTATTTTAACTGATCATAGTGATAAGAAAGGAAAAAGAATTAAAAGTAGAGAATTTAAACCTGTTTAGATAAATTAAAGAAGACAGAGAAAGTTAAATAGCAAGTAGTTCCTCTGCTTCGCCCCTTAGCATCTGACAGAGAAATTACCAGTGAATAAGAGTGAGCGGGGCAGAGGTCAATAAGAGAGTAGGTAGAGAAGTTAAATGCTTCATCAGAGAAGCCTCACTCTAGGTAGGAGAACAAGAAAACACATAAGACAATTGATACCTGATACAGAAGAGAAAGAGACCATCCGAAGTAGAGACCGAGATAGAGAGCGGAAGAGAGTAGTCCAAGTCAAGGCAGAGGCAGCGGTAGGGAGCGAAGAAGAGGACGGACTTCCGGCCTTTTATAGCATTATCATGGAAAAAAGCCATGTTGTGATCGCTTTTTGTAGTCAAGTAGGCGAAATTAGGTCAAAGGGCGGATAAAGCGACTTTCCGATTGAACTACAATCCACTACAATGCCAGGCAGCCTATCGATTTGCCTTAGTTATGCATTTGCAAACAACTCAGAGATAAGGAATAAAAACTATCTATTTAGGGATGAACTAATATTGTATTCTTTTAATAAGACTTCTAATTGAATCTAAAGTTTTATAACCATATTTGGCTCTAAGTTCCTTAAATCTGCAAACGGTTTTAAAAAAGTGCGTTGCGATTTTATTTTCTAAAAAATCGTTTGCAATTTTTTTGAGTGAGTGAGTGAGTGAGTGAGTGAGTGAGTGAGTGAGTGAGTGAGTGAGTGAGTGAGTGAGTGAGTGAGTGAGTGAGTGAGTGAGTGAGTGAGTGAGTGAGTGAGTGAGTGAGTGAGTGAGTGAATGAGTGAGACCAAGTAAACGGTAATTGATCATACTTTAAGTTTTATTTAGTTTGCATTGGCAGTTCCGGCATAAAAAAGGAACAATGTTGCGTGTGGGCAACATTCCATTGACGAGTTGAAGGAAAAAATCAGTGTTCTGGCTCAGAGTGCTAACATCTCTCAAAAAGAACAGGACTATATTAAAGGGTAATTTTTTTTGTTGGGACTGATAAAAACCAAAAAAAAACTTTAGTCTGGTTTTGGAGACTGATTTCATTAATAGAATCGAGGAGCACACGGCTGTAATCAACAGTTTGTTCAAAGAATCTAAGCTGGACTGATACACCTTGAACAAGACTTCTCTGCCTGAAGTCCGACAAATGTCGTTGATTTTTAATAAGGAAGTGTTGCAGGCTTTTTTGAGGAAGGCAAACTTAGTGGCCGCCAGTCTACCAGACATTCAGCAACGTCTGCAAGTGAACGTCAATTCCTACCAAGGCCGCACCGTCAAGTTTCAAATTTGCTATGTGACCAACATAGCTTCGGGTGAACTGATTCAGGTAAGCTGCAACATAATTTTTATTAAGTTTCTCCTGTTCTTATAAAATGAAAAAATTGCAGATGTCTCACATTGGAAGATTTAGCAAGGACGGAAAAGAGTTTCGTAGATGTCGCCAGCCCCACTTTTTGCGTGGTTCGTCCATGGAAATTGAGGATATCGCTCTGGAAACGAAGCACGTTAACATAAAGGGCACTGTAAGAAAAAGTATATATATTTATAGTTACCAAACATTTAAATTCAGAAGTTGAAAGACTCCGCTTCAATCCAATTCTCTGAAGCATCTGCGGAGCTACAAAGGCCTTCTGAAACATCTAAAGAAGAGTCCTTCTAGTTGGTCTTGGAGCTGGGGAGTCGACTGGATTGGAGTTCCATTTTGGACTGTTGGAGGAGGAATACTTATTGTTGTGATCGTTTCCGTTGGAGTTTTGTGTGTAGCTAGAAAGAAATCCGCCGCTGTTGTGCACAACCACAACAACCTAGGTTTACCATCTGTGTCAAACTCCTAGTAACCAGCCTATGACATTGGCTTAAAGAAACGTTTGAACATTTTTTGTGCATTTTCTAGTTTGTCTTTTTGTGTGGCGCTCTTGGACGAGTTTGCTAAGGAATACCTCATTCCTGCCCAGTACGGTATGGTGTTTGTACCGTTCGATTTCTTGATTCACGCTAATTAAATTTGTTGCCCTGTTTGTTTCCTTTTTCTTGGGGTTTGGAGCGGTCTATTTTTTTCTACTTTTGACGTTTCAGAGACAAACAGATAGCAGAGAGAGAGAGAGAGAGAGAGAGAGAGAGAGAGAGAGAGACAGAGAGAGAGAGAAAGAGAGAGAGAGAGAGAGAGAGAGAGAGAGAGAGATGCGGGTTCCCCAGGGGGGCCGCTTTCTTTTATGGACATTTCCAACTGTAGAATAAGTTCATTCCCCGCGGATCGATATTTCAATCAATTTGAAATTTTGAGGAAATATTTCCTCAAAGTGAAATTCAATTAGAATTAATTTTTTTCTATACTCTATTTCCAACGAATGGGCATGGATTTTCACAAATTTTAAAGGACTGCAACGATTTTAGATAAATGTCTGCGCACTCCGCTTTTACAGTGCTCTTTTGCCTATTTTATCTTTGTTCACCCAAATGTTTCAAATCCTTTTTGCATAAATAAGTGTCATTTTTCAAGACTGCCCGAAAGTCGAATACCGTTCTTTGGAAACAGACTATAACCTTGTTTTGCCATTTTCCCGAAAATATTTTTTTGGAAATTGAAATCGATTTCAGGCCGCGCCTGATAAAAAAGCGGATTTCTGCGCGGGCCGCAATTGAAATTCGGTGGCTGAGGGAATATTTTTCACTTTAAATTATATCAGTGTAATGTGTTGTATGATGCGGGTTGCCCAGGGGGGCCGATTTCGCACTTTCCTAATATCCGCCGCGGGGGGCCGAGGTTACATAGCGGGTATTCTCAGTGGAAACATTTCCACGGCGGTGGAAATATTTCCATAGAGCGGCGGCGGCGGAAATTGGGCGCGGGCGTCTGTGGAACTATTTCCACCGAGAATACATAAAGGTAAGTCGTAAGCAAAGGTATTAGAATGCGCCGCGTGGACAATCCAGCGTCACGTTTCTTGCGGATACGCTCACATTTATTATGATTTAGCGATGAAATACGAACGAAAAATTTCAAGAACGTTTTTATGTTTCTTACCCCAAATTGCCAAGAAAAACTATTTAACGTGCTCAGCAAAATTTTGAAAATCATGAAAAATGTGTGAAAATTTTCAAAAAAACAAAATCTGAAAAAAAATGTTAAAAATTTAGCTATACCAAATTGCTCAGGAGAAAATTTTGACATTGCCTGCAAATCCTGAAAATGCGAAAATTTTATAAAATTTTCATGAAAATCGAGAAAAATTTTCAAAAACCCGGTAAAACGAAAACATTCCAGACTGAAAATGTGATGAAACCTGATCAATTCAATCAAGTTGAAACATATTTTCAGGAAAAGTGACGAAAACGGTAGGATATCGCTAAAAATTTACAAAAATGACTTTTTCGAATTAGAGAATATAATAGTAAAATGGATTTCTGATTTTCTGTAGTTGTATTGTTGATCCCTTGCTACCAAAAACCTTATCCCCAATCGAAAGGCGGAACAAGTCCGGGAAAACTGCACTATTTGCTCCAATGTAGCTAAAATCGGAAAATTTTCCGAGCGTCCAGGTTTACTTATATTTCAGTTAGACAAACAACATTCTTCCATTTAAGACTGCTAACTCCACTTCTCACTCCAATTCCGCTGAAAAAACATAGTTAAGTTGGAAAAAATCAGACGATTTCTGTGTTTTTATAACGGCGAAAACACAACTTTCGATTTTTCCGTGAAAACAATTAAGTTTCATCGTATTAAAGAGCAAAAACATGTTTTGGGAGTTCTCGAAAGATGACATTATTTTTTAGTAAAAATAGAATCTTTTCAGGGAAAGTCATGTAATTTTTGGGGGTGGGCCGCTCCCGGCAATGGTGCAACGCCGGGCCGACCCTTGAGGTGAAGCTAGCAAGCCAGCTATCACCTCTAGTCTCAAAAATCGGTTAACCTTGTCTGCAGCGTTGTGCTACAGTATCGAAGGTTAATTCGATAAGAACGATTACTACACTTTGATCTTAGCCATTAGGCCGAGAAGCGATGTTGTGGTTAGGAATCCGGGCGCTAAGGCCTATTTCAGTGGTTGATCCCATACGGGTTTGACTTTCGGGTGTCTGACCCTCCAGTCTCTCGCTTTCGCTGGCTTCCCGACTCTAGATCGGACGGGCGCGGCGCCCAAACACAAATCGCTTTATTATTATGCAATTGTTATGAGAATACAAAAAGAGGCCAAAAATGCAAAAGCTTACGGCACCCAGGATTCCCAAGCCGTCTCCGATCCAAGTACTAACTGGGCCCAACGTTGCTTGACTTGCCAGATCGGACGGGATGGCGTAGTTTCAACGTGGTATGGTCGTAAGCGAAGGCAATAGAATGCGGCGCGTGGACAATCCAGCGTCACGTGATATGATTTAGCGATGGAATACGTGAAATTAGACTATTTTCCATCTTTCCTGAAGATTTGGGCCGATTTGGTTGACTTTGACTCCGATGCCAGGAGCTGACTTGGGCGCGCGGCCATGGAAATGCCCGCCGCAGTCGAGAGCGGTTGGGCCCTGAAATCCAAATTTTCCACTTTCTTACCAAATTCGGCTAAAAATTTGGAACGCTTCACGAATTTGCGTGTCATCCTTGCGCAGGGGCCATGCTAATCTTCTCTGTATTGTTCCAATTTTAGTATATGTCCATTGGTATGAACGAGTTCCCGGGTTTTCGACTCGTTTATATAACCCCTACTCCGGCAATGGCCGAGTTTTTACGGGTTTCGTTTCGAAAAAGCGATGTTTGGCTTGATTTTCGAAAATCGCTTTGAATCTGGCACCCGTAAACTATCGACAACTCCAAAACCTTAAGGCCCAACCGCTTCCACCGACGACAGCTTTGCGCAGAGGCGATAACGTGACCCATGAAGCTCTGCTGAGGTGCGTTTATTGCTGGTTGAAAACTTTTCCCAATTGCCCGCGATGCCCCCTGAAACATGGGAGGTATACGCAATTTTTGTAAGCCCCACGGGGGCAAAAGACTCGAAAATGTTCCCCTTCCTTCGAATGGGGTTCCAAAATTTGACTGTCGCCGCAGTTCTGTTTAGAAACTGGGCGGAAACCATAGCGAACCTCACTAAGGCTTATGAAAAGCAACGATTCGGGGTCGGGAAAGGGTTAAGGCATTCGACGTATTCCGATTTCTTACGAGTGGGCGCGACGACTCGGCCAGGGCCACTTCCGGTCCTCCTCCGCCTTCAACCGCGAATATCTCGCTTCCCGTTGATTTTGACGAAAACTTCGAAAACGGAAAAGATTCTTAGAATTTTACGTAGATTTCAATTCTTTAGTCAAAACCTGGAATTTCCAAAACGTCTCATGAAGCGGTGGAAACTAGAGACTACCAAGCAGTCCGCCGCCCCACTCATATCGCCGCGGCTGGTGAGACCAGCCATAGTGCGGGGCATACAGTCCACTTTGGTTTAATTACCCAAGTTTGAGGTACTAAATAACTCCGACCCTACACGAAAATGTAGAGGTTGTCGAAATTTTGGAAAGCCTTTCCTTATGGAAGGGCAACAAATGAGGAAAAGTGGTGGAAATGGCCTGTTTTCACGTAGTTGAGGTCCACGTAAGTCTCACGTAAACTTCATTTTTGCATGAGAAATGACCGAATTTCACGGAAATCCGTACTTTTAACTAAATTCATTGTTTCCCGCTCTTTCGAGGGGATTCCAAAAAATGCATATTACTCATATGCGTCCACTTGCACGGAAATCTTTAGTAAAAGGCGAAAGATTTTCTCGTGAGAATGCAAGAGAACCAGAGATATTTTGAGTTTTGGGCTCGGAAGGTCACCAAATGGAGTAGCCGATTTCGTTTGGGTGGGAAATTTCGCTTTCGACCGTCTCCAGGTCACCCCACTAATCACCTGGATCGGTCAAAAATTAGCGTCTGACCCTTTTCTGCCGCTGCGACTCAAACCCGTACAAAAGCAATGACTCCCCGAACATAAGGCGTGGCGAGCCGGCCACCATTAAACTTACCTGGCTGGGAGTTTCGCCGCGATCATGAAGGCGGCGGCTCCATGGTGAGGCTGATCCATTGCACTTTCGGATCGGTTGACCCGTGAGGCAACTTCGAGTTGAAGTTAGCCTACAGCTAAATTTTTGCGTGAGGGGCTGCGTTCGCGCGGCCCTGAAATCTCTTGAAAATCATGAATTTCTTTGAAATCGAGAAAATTTTGCTCGAAATCGGGATAATCGAGCTTTTCCAAAAACCTCAAAATCAGTTTTTTAACTGAAATCGACGAAAATTCGAGGCCGATTTTTACCAAAAGTCCCATTTCTGTGTGGTTCTGTCGAAATGTTGTTGGAAGCGGCGGAAACCGGCGTCTACGCCGCGTCTCGCGGCCTCCCCCGTATCGCGTCAGCGGTTGCCGGCCGCCATACCCTGGCGCCCAACAGACTATTCGGTTTAATTACCCAAGTTTGAGGTACTAAATACTTCCGACCCTGCGAATGTAGAGGTTGTTGAAATTTTGGAAAGCCCTTCCTTATGGGAGGGCAACAAATTCGAGAAATTGTGGAAATCTGCTCATTTCATGCTGTACATTTTCCGATGAAACTAGCTTTCCGCTGAAAATGCATGGAATTTTGTCCATTTCAGGTAGTTCCGGTCTACGTGAAAGCCTGTTTTTCGTAGTTTTCTCAAAATTTCAAGAACGTTTGCACGTTTCTTAACCCAAATTGCCAAGAATAACTATTTAACGTGCCCCGCAAAACCTCGAAAAACATGAAAATGTGTGAAAATTTTCAAAAAAAAAATCTGAAAAAAATGTTAAAAATTTAGTTATCCACAATTGCTCAGGAGAAAATTTTAACGTTGCCTGCAAATCCTGAAAATGCGAAAATTTTATGAAATTTTCATGAAAATCGAGAAAACATTTTCAAAAACCCGGTAAAACGAAAACATTCCAGACTGAAAATGTGATGAAACCTGATCAATTCAATCAAGTTGAAACATATTTTCAGGAAAAGTGACGAAAACGGTAGGATATCGCTAAAAATTTACAAAAATGACTTTTTCGATTTAGAGAATATAATAGTAAAATGGATTTCTGATTTTCTGTACCAAAAACCTTATCCTCTCCCAATCGGAAGGCGGAACTTCTTCGTTTTTTTTTTTTTTTTTTTTTCATAAGTCTGGGGAAATTGCACTTTTCGCTCCAATGTAGCAAAAATCGGATAATTTTTCCAGCATCCAGGTTTACTTATATTTCAGTTAGACAAACAACATTCTTTCATTTAAGACTGCTATTTCAACTTCTCACCCCAATTCCGCTGAAAAAACATAGTTAAGTTGGAAAAAATCAGGCGATTTCTGTGTTTTTATAACGGCGAAAACACAACTTTCGATTTTTCTGGGAAAACAATTAAGTTTCATCGTATTAAAGAGCAAAAACATGTTTTGGGAGTTCTCGAAAGATGACATTATTTTTTAGTAAAAATAGAATCTTTTCAGGGAAAGTCATGTAATTTTTGGGGGTGGGCCGCTCCCGGCAATGGTGCAACGCCGGGCCGACCCTTGAGGTGAAGCTAGCAAGCCAGCTATCACCTCTAGTCTCAAAAATCGGTTAACCTTGTCTGCAGCGTTGTGCTACAGTATCGAAGGTTAATTCGATAAGAACGATTACTACACTTTGATCTTAGCCATTAGGCCGAGAAGCGATGTTGTGGTTAGGAATCCGGGCGCTAAGGCCTATTTCAGTGGTTGATCCCATACGGGTTTGACTTTCGGGTGTCTGACCCTCCAGTCTCTCGCTTTCGCTGGCTTCCCGACTCTAGATCGGACGGGCGCGGCGCCCAAACACAAATCGCTTTATTATTATGCAATTGTTATGAGAATACAAAAAGAGGCCAAAAATGCAAAAGCTTACGGCACCCAGGATTCCCAAGCCGTCTCCGATCCAAGTACTAACTGGGCCCAACGTTGCTTGACTTGCCAGATCGGACGGGATGGCGTAGTTTCAACGTGGTATGGTCGTAAGCGAAGGCAATAGAATGCGGCGCGTGGACAATCCAGCGTCACGTGATATGATTTAGCGATGGAATACGTGAAATTAGACTATTTTCCATCTTTCCTGAAGATTTGGGCCGATTTGGTTGACTTTGACTCCGATGCCAGGAGCTGACTTGGGCGCGCGGCCATGGAAATGCCCGCCGCAGTCGAGAGCGGTTGGGCCCTGAAATCCAAATTTTCCACTTTCTTACCAAATTCGGCTAAAAATTTGGAACGCTTCACGAATTTGCGTGTCATCCTTGCGCAGGGGCCATGCTAATCTTCTCTGTATTGTTCCAATTTTAGTATATGTCCATTGGTATGAACGAGTTCCCGGGTTTTCGACTCGTTTATATAACCCCTACTCCGGCAATGGCCGAGTTTTTACGGGTTTCGTTTCGAAAAAGCGATGTTTGGCTTGATTTTCGAAAATCGCTTTGAATCTGGCACCCGTAAACTATCGACAACTCCAAAACCTTAAGGCCCAACCGCTTCCACCGACGACAGCTTTGCGCAGAGGCGATAACGTGACCCATGAAGCTCTGCTGAGGTGCGTTTATTGCTGGTTGAAAACTTTTCCCAATTGCCCGCGATGCCCCCTGAAACATGGGAGGTATACGCAATTTTTGTAAGCCCCACGGGGGCAAAAGACTCGAAAATGTTCCCCTTCCTTCGAATGGGGTTCCAAAATTTGACTGTCGCCGCAGTTCTGTTTAGAAACTGGGCGGAAACCATAGCGAACCTCACTAAGGCTTATGAAAAGCAACGATTCGGGGTCGGGAAAGGGTTAAGGCATTCGACGTATTCCGATTTCTTACGAGTGGGCGCGACGACTCGGCCAGGGCCACTTCCGGTCCTCCTCCGCCTTCAACCGCGAATATCTCGCTTCCCGTTGATTTTGACGAAAACTTCGAAAACGGAAAAGATTCTTAGAATTTTACGTAGATTTCAATTCTTTAGTCAAAACCTGGAATTTCCAAAACGTCTCATGAAGCGGTGGAAACTAGAGACTACCAAGCAGTCCGCCGCCCCACTCATATCGCCGCGGCTGGTGAGACCAGCCATAGTGCGGGGCATACAGTCCACTTTGGTTTAATTACCCAAGTTTGAGGTACTAAATAACTCCGACCCTACACGAAAATGTAGAGGTTGTCGAAATTTTGGAAAGCCTTTCCTTATGGAAGGGCAACAAATGAGGAAAAGTGGTGGAAATGGCCTGTTTTCACGTAGTTGAGGTCCACGTAAGTCTCACGTAAACTTCATTTTTGCATGAGAAATGACCGAATTTCACGGAAATCCGTACTTTTAACTAAATTCATTGTTTCCCGCTCTTTCGAGGGGATTCCAAAAAATGCATATTACTCATATGCGTCCACTTGCACGGAAATCTTTAGTAAAAGGCGAAAGATTTTCTCGTGAGAATGCAAGAGAACCAGAGATATTTTGAGTTTTGGGCTCGGAAGGTCACCAAATGGAGTAGCCGATTTCGTTTGGGTGGGAAATTTCGCTTTCGACCGTCTCCAGGTCACCCCACTAATCACCTGGATCGGTCAAAAATTAGCGTCTGACCCTTTTCTGCCGCTGCGACTCAAACCCGTACAAAAGCAATGACTCCCCGAACATAAGGCGTGGCGAGCCGGCCACCATTAAACTTACCTGGCTGGGAGTTTCGCCGCGATCATGAAGGCGGCGGCTCCATGGTGAGGCTGATCCATTGCACTTTCGGATCGGTTGACCCGTGAGGCAACTTCGAGTTGAAGTTAGCCTACAGCTAAATTTTTGCGTGAGGGGCTGCGTTCGCGCGGCCCTGAAATCTCTTGAAAATCATGAATTTCTTTGAAATCGAGAAAATTTTGCTCGAAATCGGGATAATCGAGCTTTTCCAAAAACCTCAAAATCAGTTTTTTAACTGAAATCGACGAAAATTCGAGGCCGATTTTTACCAAAAGTCCCATTTCTGTGTGGTTCTGTCGAAATGTTGTTGGAAGCGGCGGAAACCGGCGTCTACGCCGCGTCTCGCGGCCTCCCCCGTATCGCGTCAGCGGTTGCCGGCCGCCATACCCTGGCGCCCAACAGACTATTCGGTTTAATTACCCAAGTTTGAGGTACTAAATACTTCCGACCCTGCGAATGTAGAGGTTGTTGAAATTTTGGAAAGCCCTTCCTTATGGGAGGGCAACAAATTCGAGAAATTGTGGAAATCTGCTCATTTCATGCTGTACATTTTCCGATGAAACTAGCTTTCCGCTGAAAATGCATGGAATTTTGTCCATTTCAGGTAGTTCCGGTCTACGTGAAAGCCTGTTTTTCGTAGTTTTCTCAAAATTTCAAGAACGTTTGCACGTTTCTTAACCCAAATTGCCAAGAATAACTATTTAACGTGCCCCGCAAAACCTCGAAAAACATGAAAATGTGTGAAAATTTTCAAAAAAAAAAATCTGAAAAAAATGTTAAAAATTTAGTTATCCACAATTGCTCAGGAGAAAATTTTAACGTTGCCTGCAAATCCTGAAAATGCGAAAATTTTATGAAATTTTCATGAAAATCGAGAAAACATTTTCAAAAACCCGGTAAAACGAAAACATTCCAGACTGAAAATGTGATGAAACCTGATCAATTCAATCAAGTTGAAACATATTTTCAGGAAAAGTGACGAAAACGGTAGGATATCGCTAAAAATTTACAAAAATGACTTTTTCGAATTAGAGAATATAATAGTAAAATGGATTTCTGATTTTCTGTACCAAAAACCTTATCCTCTCCCAATCGGAAGGCGGAACTTCTTCGTTTTTTTTTTTTTTTTTTTTTCATAAGTCTGGGGAAATTGCACTTTTCGCTCCAATGTAGCAAAAATCGGATAATTTTTCCAGCATCCAGGTTTACTTATATTTCAGTTAGACAAACAACATTCTTTCATTTAAGACTGCTATTTCAACTTCTCACCCCAATTCCGCTGAAAAAACATAGTTAAGTTGGAAAAAATCAGGCGATTTCTGTGTTTTTATAACGGCGAAAACACAACTTTCGATTTTTCTGGGAAAACAATTAAGTTTCATCGTATTAAAGAGCAAAAACATGTTTTGGGAGTTCTCGAAAGATGACATTATTTTTTAGTAAAAATAGAATCTTTTCAGGGAAAGTCATGTAATTTTTGGGGGTGGGCCGCTCCCGGCAATGGTGCAACGCCGGGCCGACCCTTGAGGTGAAGCTAGCAAGCCAGCTATCACCTCTAGTCTCAAAAATCGGTTAACCTTGTCTGCAGCGTTGTGCTACAGTATCGAAGGTTAATTCGATAAGAACGATTACTACACTTTGATCTTAGCCATTAGGCCGAGAAGCGATGTTGTGGTTAGGAATCCGGGCGCTAAGGCCTATTTCAGTGGTTGATCCCATACGGGTTTGACTTTCGGGTGTCTGACCCTCCAGTCTCTCGCTTTCGCTGGCTTCCCGACTCTAGATCGGACGGGCGCGGCGCCCAAACACAAATCGCTTTATTATTATGCAATTGTTATGAGAATACAAAAAGAGGCCAAAAATGCAAAAGCTTACGGCACCCAGGATTCCCAAGCCGTCTCCGATCCAAGTACTAACTGGGCCCAACGTTGCTTGACTTGCCAGATCGGACGGGATGGCGTAGTTTCAACGTGGTATGGTCGTAAGCGAAGGCAATAGAATGCGGCGCGTGGACAATCCAGCGTCACGTGATATGATTTAGCGATGGAATACGTGAAATTAGACTATTTTCCATCTTTCCTGAAGATTTGGGCCGATTTGGTTGACTTTGACTCCGATGCCAGGAGCTGACTTGGGCGCGCGGCCATGGAAATGCCCGCCGCAGTCGAGAGCGGTTGGGCCCTGAAATCCAAATTTTCCACTTTCTTACCAAATTCGGCTAAAAATTTGGAACGCTTCACGAATTTGCGTGTCATCCTTGCGCAGGGGCCATGCTAATCTTCTCTGTATTGTTCCAATTTTAGTATATGTCCATTGGTATGAACGAGTTCCCGGGTTTTCGACTCGTTTATATAACCCCTACTCCGGCAATGGCCGAGTTTTTACGGGTTTCGTTTCGAAAAAGCGATGTTTGGCTTGATTTTCGAAAATCGCTTTGAATCTGGCACCCGTAAACTATCGACAACTCCAAAACCTTAAGGCCCAACCGCTTCCACCGACGACAGCTTTGCGCAGAGGCGATAACGTGACCCATGAAGCTCTGCTGAGGTGCGTTTATTGCTGGTTGAAAACTTTTCCCAATTGCCCGCGATGCCCCCTGAAACATGGGAGGTATACGCAATTTTTGTAAGCCCCACGGGGGCAAAAGACTCGAAAATGTTCCCCTTCCTTCGAATGGGGTTCCAAAATTTGACTGTCGCCGCAGTTCTGTTTAGAAACTGGGCGGAAACCATAGCGAACCTCACTAAGGCTTATGAAAAGCAACGATTCGGGGTCGGGAAAGGGTTAAGGCATTCGACGTATTCCGATTTCTTACGAGTGGGCGCGACGACTCGGCCAGGGCCACTTCCGGTCCTCCTCCGCCTTCAACCGCGAATATCTCGCTTCCCGTTGATTTTGACGAAAACTTCGAAAACGGAAAAGATTCTTAGGATTTTACGTAGATTTCAATTCTTTAGTCAAAACCTGGAATTTCCAAAACGTCTCATGAAGCGGTGGAAACTAGAGACTACCAAGCAGTCCGCCGCCCCACTCATATCGCCGCGGCTGGTGAGACCAGCCATAGTGCGGGGCATACAGTCCACTTTGGTTTAATTACCCAAGTTTGAGGTACTAAATAACTCCGACCCTACACGAAAATGTAGAGGTTGTCGAAATTTTGGAAAGCCTTTCCTTATGGAAGGGCAACAAATGAGGAAAAGTGGTGGAAATGGCCTGTTTTCACGTAGTTGAGGTCCACGTAAGTCTCACGTAAACTTCATTTTTGCATGAGAAATGACCGAATTTCACGGAAATCCGTACTTTTAACTAAATTCATTGTTTCCCGCTCTTTCGAGGGGATTCCAAAAAATGCATATTACTCATATGCGTCCACTTGCACGGAAATCTTTAGTAAAAGGCGAAAGATTTTCTCGTGAGAATGCAAGAGAACCAGAGATATTTTGAGTTTTGGGCTCGGAAGGTCACCAAATGGAGTAGCCGATTTCGTTTGGGTGGGAAATTTCGCTTTCGACCGTCTCCAGGTCACCCCACTAATCACCTGGATCGGTCAAAAATTAGCGTCTGACCCTTTTCTGCCGCTGCGACTCAAACCCGTACAAAAGCAATGACTCCCCGAACATAAGGCGTGGCGAGCCGGCCACCATTAAACTTACCTGGCTGGGAGTTTCGCCGCGATCATGAAGGCGGCGGCTCCATGGTGAGGCTGATCCATTGCACTTTCGGATCGGTTGACCCGTGAGGCAACTTCGAGTTGAAGTTAGCCTACAGCTAAATTTTTGCGTGAGGGGCTGCGTTCGCGCGGCCCTGAAATCTCTTGAAAATCATGAATTTCTTTGAAATCGAGAAAATTTTGCTCGAAATCGGGATAATCGAGCTTTTCCAAAAACCTCAAAATCAGTTTTTTAACTGAAATCGACGAAAATTCGAGGCCGATTTTTACCAAAAGTCCCATTTCTGTGTGGTTCTGTCGAAATGTTGTTGGAAGCGGCGGAAACCGGCGTCTACGCCGCGTCTCGCGGCCTCCCCCGTATCGCGTCAGCGGTTGCCGGCCGCCATACCCTGGCGCCCAACAGACTATTCGGTTTAATTACCCAAGTTTGAGGTACTAAATACTTCCGACCCTGCGAATGTAGAGGTTGTTGAAATTTTGGAAAGCCCTTCCTTATGGGAGGGCAACAAATTCGAGAAATTGTGGAAATCTGCTCATTTCATGCTGTACATTTTCCGATGAAACTAGCTTTCCGCTGAAAATGCATGGAATTTTGTCCATTTCAGGTAGTTCCGGTCTACGTGAAAGCCTGTTTTTCGTAGTTTTCTCAAAATTTCAAGAACGTTTGCACGTTTCTTAACCCAAATTGCCAAGAATAACTATTTAACGTGCCCCGCAAAACCTCGAAAAACATGAAAATGTGTGAAAATTTTCAAAAAAAAAATCTGAAAAAAATGTTAAAAATTTAGTTATCCACAATTGCTCAGGAGAAAATTTTAACGTTGCCTGCAAATCCTGAAAATGCGAAAATTTTATGAAATTTTCATGAAAATCGAGAAAACATTTTCAAAAACCCGGTAAAACGAAAACATTCCAGACTGAAAATGTGATGAAACCTGATCAATTCAATCAAGTTGAAACATATTTTCAGGAAAAGTGACGAAAACGGTAGGATATCGCTAAAAATTTACAAAAATGACTTTTTCGAATTAGAGAATATAATAGTAAAATGGATTTCTGATTTTCTGTACCAAAAACCTTATCCTCTCCCAATCGGAAGGCGGAACTTCTTCGTTTTTTTTTTTTTTTTTTTTTCATAAGTCTGGGGAAATTGCACTTTTCGCTCCAATGTAGCAAAAATCGGATAATTTTTCCAGCATCCAGGTTTACTTATATTTCAGTTAGACAAACAACATTCTTTCATTTAAGACTGCTATTTCAACTTCTCACCCCAATTCCGCTGAAAAAACATAGTTAAGTTGGAAAAAATCAGGCGATTTCTGTGTTTTTATAACGGCGAAAACACAACTTTCGATTTTTCTGGGAAAACAATTAAGTTTCATCGTATTAAAGAGCAAAAACATGTTTTGGGAGTTCTCGAAAGATGACATTATTTTTTAGTAAAAATAGAATCTTTTCAGGGAAAGTCATGTAATTTTTGGGGGTGGGCCGCTCCCGGCAATGGTGCAACGCCGGGCCGACCCTTGAGGTGAAGCTAGCAAGCCAGCTATCACCTCTAGTCTCAAAAATCGGTTAACCTTGTCTGCAGCGTTGTGCTACAGTATCGAAGGTTAATTCGATAAGAACGATTACTACACTTTGATCTTAGCCATTAGGCCGAGAAGCGATGTTGTGGTTAGGAATCCGGGCGCTAAGGCCTATTTCAGTGGTTGATCCCATACGGGTTTGACTTTCGGGTGTCTGACCCTCCAGTCTCTCGCTTTCGCTGGCTTCCCGACTCTAGATCGGACGGGCGCGGCGCCCAAACACAAATCGCTTTATTATTATGCAATTGTTATGAGAATACAAAAAGAGGCCAAAAATGCAAAAGCTTACGGCACCCAGGATTCCCAAGCCGTCTCCGATCCAAGTACTAACTGGGCCCAACGTTGCTTGACTTGCCAGATCGGACGGGATGGCGTAGTTTCAACGTGGTATGGTCGTAAGCGAAGGCAATAGAATGCGGCGCGTGGACAATCCAGCGTCACGTGATATGATTTAGCGATGGAATACGTGAAATTAGACTATTTTCCATCTTTCCTGAAGATTTGGGCCGATTTGGTTGACTTTGACTCCGATGCCAGGAGCTGACTTGGGCGCGCGGCCATGGAAATGCCCGCCGCAGTCGAGAGCGGTTGGGCCCTGAAATCCAAATTTTCCACTTTCTTACCAAATTCGGCTAAAAATTTGGAACGCTTCACGAATTTGCGTGTCATCCTTGCGCAGGGGCCATGCTAATCTTCTCTGTATTGTTCCAATTTTAGTATATGTCCATTGGTATGAACGAGTTCCCGGGTTTTCGACTCGTTTATATAACCCCTACTCCGGCAATGGCCGAGTTTTTACGGGTTTCGTTTCGAAAAGCGATGTTTGGCTTGATTTTCGAAAATCGCTTTGAATCTGGCACCCGTAAACTATCGACAACTCCAAAACCTTAAGGCCCAACCGCTTCCACCGACGACAGCTTTGCGCAGAGGCGATAACGTGACCCATGAAGCTCTGCTGAGGTGCGTTTATTGCTGGTTGAAAACTTTTCCCAATTGCCCGCGATGCCCCCTGAAACATGGGAGGTATACGCAATTTTTGTAAGCCCCACGGGGGCAAAAGACTCGAAAATGTTCCCCTTCCTTCGAATGGGGTTCCAAAATTTGACTGTCGCCGCAGTTCTGTTTAGAAACTGGGCGGAAACCATAGCGAACCTCACTAAGGCTTATGAAAAGCAACGATTCGGGGTCGGGAAAGGGTTAAGGCATTCGACGTATTCCGATTTCTTACGAGTGGGCGCGACGACTCGGCCAGGGCCACTTCCGGTCCTCCTCCGCCTTCAACCGCGAATATCTCGCTTCCCGTTGATTTTGACGAAAACTTCGAAAACGGAAAAGATTCTTAGAATTTTACGTAGATTTCAATTCTTTAGTCAAAACCTGGAATTTCCAAAACGTCTCATGAAGCGGTGGAAACTAGAGACTACCAAGCAGTCCGCCGCCCCACTCATATCGCCGCGGCTGGTGAGACCAGCCATAGTGCGGGGCATACAGTCCACTTTGGTTTAATTACCCAAGTTTGAGGTACTAAATAACTCCGACCCTACACGAAAATGTAGAGGTTGTCGAAATTTTGGAAAGCCTTTCCTTATGGAAGGGCAACAAATGAGGAAAAGTGGTGGAAATGGCCTGTTTTCACGTAGTTGAGGTCCACGTAAGTCTCACGTAAACTTCATTTTTGCATGAGAAATGACCGAATTTCACGGAAATCCGTACTTTTAACTAAATTCATTGTTTCCCGCTCTTTCGAGGGGATTCCAAAAAATGCATATTACTCATATGCGTCCACTTGCACGGAAATCTTTAGTAAAAGGCGAAAGATTTTCTCGTGAGAATGCAAGAGAACCAGAGATATTTTGAGTTTTGGGCTCGGAAGGTCACCAAATGGAGTAGCCGATTTCGTTTGGGTGGGAAATTTCGCTTTCGACCGTCTCCAGGTCACCCCACTAATCACCTGGATCGGTCAAAAATTAGCGTCTGACCCTTTTCTGCCGCTGCGACTCAAACCCGTACAAAAGCAATGACTCCCCGAACATAAGGCGTGGCGAGCCGGCCACCATTAAACTTACCTGGCTGGGAGTTTCGCCGCGATCATGAAGGCGGCGGCTCCATGGTGAGGCTGATCCATTGCACTTTCGGATCGGTTGACCCGTGAGGCAACTTCGAGTTGAAGTTAGCCTACAGCTAAATTTTTGCGTGAGGGGCTGCGTTCGCGCGGCCCTGAAATCTCTTGAAAATCATGAATTTCTTTGAAATCGAGAAAATTTTGCTCGAAATCGGGATAATCGAGCTTTTCCAAAAACCTCAAAATCAGTTTTTTAACTGAAATCGACGAAAATTCGAGGCCGATTTTTACCAAAAGTCCCATTTCTGTGTGGTTCTGTCGAAATGTTGTTGGAAGCGGCGGAAACCGGCGTCTACGCCGCGTCTCGCGGCCTCCCCCGTATCGCGTCAGCGGTTGCCGGCCGCCATACCCTGGCGCCCAACAGACTATTCGGTTTAATTACCCAAGTTTGAGGTACTAAATACTTCCGACCCTGCGAATGTAGAGGTTGTTGAAATTTTGGAAAGCCCTTCCTTATGGGAGGGCAACAAATTCGAGAAATTGTGGAAATCTGCTCATTTCATGCTGTACATTTTCCGATGAAACTAGCTTTCCGCTGAAAATGCATGGAATTTTGTCCATTTCAGGTAGTTCCGGTCTACGTGAAAGCCTGTTTTTCGTAGTTTTCTCAAAATTTCAAGAACGTTTGCACGTTTCTTAACCCAAATTGCCAAGAATAACTATTTAACGTGCCCCGCAAAACCTCGAAAAACATGAAAATGTGTGAAAATTTTCAAAAAAAAAAATCTGAAAAAAATGTTAAAAATTTAGTTATCCACAATTGCTCAGGAGAAAATTTTAACGTTGCCTGCAAATCCTGAAAATGCGAAAATTTTATGAAATTTTCATGAAAATCGAGAAAACATTTTCAAAAACCCGGTAAAACGAAAACATTCCAGACTGAAAATGTGATGAAACCTGATCAATTCAATCAAGTTGAAACATATTTTCAGGAAAAGTGACGAAAACGGTAGGATATCGCTAAAAATTTACAAAAATGACTTTTTCGAATTAGAGAATATAATAGTAAAATGGATTTCTGATTTTCTGTACCAAAAACCTTATCCTCTCCCAATCGGAAGGCGGAACTTCTTCGTTTTTTTTTTTTTTTTTTTTTCATAAGTCTGGGGAAATTGCACTTTTCGCTCCAATGTAGCAAAAATCGGATAATTTTTCCAGCATCCAGGTTTACTTATATTTCAGTTAGACAAACAACATTCTTTCATTTAAGACTGCTATTTCAACTTCTCACCCCAATTCCGCTGAAAAAACATAGTTAAGTTGGAAAAAATCAGGCGATTTCTGTGTTTTTATAACGGCGAAAACACAACTTTCGATTTTTCTGGGAAAACAATTAAGTTTCATCGTATTAAAGAGCAAAAACATGTTTTGGGAGTTCTCGAAAGATGACATTATTTTTTAGTAAAAATAGAATCTTTTCAGGGAAAGTCATGTAATTTTTGGGGGTGGGCCGCTCCCGGCAATGGTGCAACGCCGGGCCGACCCTTGAGGTGAAGCTAGCAAGCCAGCTATCACCTCTAGTCTCAAAAATCGGTTAACCTTGTCTGCAGCGTTGTGCTACAGTATCGAAGGTTAATTCGATAAGAACGATTACTACACTTTGATCTTAGCCATTAGGCCGAGAAGCGATGTTGTGGTTAGGAATCCGGGCGCTAAGGCCTATTTCAGTGGTTGATCCCATACGGGTTTGACTTTCGGGTGTCTGACCCTCCAGTCTCTCGCTTTCGCTGGCTTCCCGACTCTAGATCGGACGGGCGCGGCGCCCAAACACAAATCGCTTTATTATTATGCAATTGTTATGAGAATACAAAAAGAGGCCAAAAATGCAAAAGCTTACGGCACCCAGGATTCCCAAGCCGTCTCCGATCCAAGTACTAACTGGGCCCAACGTTGCTTGACTTGCCAGATCGGACGGGATGGCGTAGTTTCAACGTGGTATGGTCGTAAGCGAAGGCAATAGAATGCGGCGCGTGGACAATCCAGCGTCACGTGATATGATTTAGCGATGGAATACGTGAAATTAGACTATTTTCCATCTTTCCTGAAGATTTGGGCCGATTTGGTTGACTTTGACTCCGATGCCAGGAGCTGACTTGGGCGCGCGGCCATGGAAATGCCCGCCGCAGTCGAGAGCGGTTGGGCCCTGAAATCCAAATTTTCCACTTTCTTACCAAATTCGGCTAAAAATTTGGAACGCTTCACGAATTTGCGTGTCATCCTTGCGCAGGGGCCATGCTAATCTTCTCTGTATTGTTCCAATTTTAGTATATGTCCATTGGTATGAACGAGTTCCCGGGTTTTCGACTCGTTTATATAACCCCTACTCCGGCAATGGCCGAGTTTTTACGGGTTTCGTTTCGAAAAAGCGATGTTTGGCTTGATTTTCGAAAATCGCTTTGAATCTGGCACCCGTAAACTATCGACAACTCCAAAACCTTAAGGCCCAACCGCTTCCACCGACGACAGCTTTGCGCAGAGGCGATAACGTGACCCATGAAGCTCTGCTGAGGTGCGTTTATTGCTGGTTGAAAACTTTTCCCAATTGCCCGCGATGCCCCCTGAAACATGGGAGGTATACGCAATTTTTGTAAGCCCCACGGGGGCAAAAGACTCGAAAATGTTCCCCTTCCTTCGAATGGGGTTCCAAAATTTGACTGTCGCCGCAGTTCTGTTTAGAAACTGGGCGGAAACCATAGCGAACCTCACTAAGGCTTATGAAAAGCAACGATTCGGGGTCGGGAAAGGGTTAAGGCATTCGACGTATTCCGATTTCTTACGAGTGGGCGCGACGACTCGGCCAGGGCCACTTCCGGTCCTCCTCCGCCTTCAACCGCGAATATCTCGCTTCCCGTTGATTTTGACGAAAACTTCGAAAACGGAAAAGATTCTTAGGATTTTACGTAGATTTCAATTCTTTAGTCAAAACCTGGAATTTCCAAAACGTCTCATGAAGCGGTGGAAACTAGAGACTACCAAGCAGTCCGCCGCCCCACTCATATCGCCGCGGCTGGTGAGACCAGCCATAGTGCGGGGCATACAGTCCACTTTGGTTTAATTACCCAAGTTTGAGGTACTAAATAACTCCGACCCTACACGAAAATGTAGAGGTTGTCGAAATTTTGGAAAGCCTTTCCTTATGGAAGGGCAACAAATGAGGAAAAGTGGTGGAAATGGCCTGTTTTCACGTAGTTGAGGTCCACGTAAGTCTCACGTAAACTTCATTTTTGCATGAGAAATGACCGAATTTCACGGAAATCCGTACTTTTAACTAAATTCATTGTTTCCCGCTCTTTCGAGGGGATTCCAAAAAATGCATATTACTCATATGCGTCCACTTGCACGGAAATCTTTAGTAAAAGGCGAAAGATTTTCTCGTGAGAATGCAAGAGAACCAGAGATATTTTGAGTTTTGGGCTCGGAAGGTCACCAAATGGAGTAGCCGATTTCGTTTGGGTGGGAAATTTCGCTTTCGACCGTCTCCAGGTCACCCCACTAATCACCTGGATCGGTCAAAAATTAGCGTCTGACCCTTTTCTGCCGCTGCGACTCAAACCCGTACAAAAGCAATGACTCCCCGAACATAAGGCGTGGCGAGCCGGCCACCATTAAACTTACCTGGCTGGGAGTTTCGCCGCGATCATGAAGGCGGCGGCTCCATGGTGAGGCTGATCCATTGCACTTTCGGATCGGTTGACCCGTGAGGCAACTTCGAGTTGAAGTTAGCCTACAGCTAAATTTTTGCGTGAGGGGCTGCGTTCGCGCGGCCCTGAAATCTCTTGAAAATCATGAATTTCTTTGAAATCGAGAAAATTTTGCTCGAAATCGGGATAATCGAGCTTTTCCAAAAACCTCAAAATCAGTTTTTTAACTGAAATCGACGAAAATTCGAGGCCGATTTTTACCAAAAGTCCCATTTCTGTGTGGTTCTGTCGAAATGTTGTTGGAAGCGGCGGAAACCGGCGTCTACGCCGCGTCTCGCGGCCTCCCCCGTATCGCGTCAGCGGTTGCCGGCCGCCATACCCTGGCGCCCAACAGACTATTCGGTTTAATTACCCAAGTTTGAGGTACTAAATACTTCCGACCCTGCGAATGTAGAGGTTGTTGAAATTTTGGAAAGCCCTTCCTTATGGGAGGGCAACAAATTCGAGAAATTGTGGAAATCTGCTCATTTCATGCTGTACATTTTCCGATGAAACTAGCTTTCCGCTGAAAATGCATGGAATTTTGTCCATTTCAGGTAGTTCCGGTCTACGTGAAAGCCTGTTTTTCGTAGTTTTCTCAAAATTTCAAGAACGTTTGCACGTTTCTTAACCCAAATTGCCAAGAATAACTATTTAACGTGCCCCGCAAAACCTCGAAAAACATGAAAATGTGTGAAAATTTTCAAAAAAAAAATCTGAAAAAAATGTTAAAAATTTAGTTATCCACAATTGCTCAGGAGAAAATTTTAACGTTGCCTGCAAATCCTGAAAATGCGAAAATTTTATGAAATTTTCATGAAAATCGAGAAAACATTTTCAAAAACCCGGTAAAACGAAAACATTCCAGACTGAAAATGTGATGAAACCTGATCAATTCAATCAAGTTGAAACATATTTTCAGGAAAAGTGACGAAAACGGTAGGATATCGCTAAAAATTTACAAAAATGACTTTTTCGAATTAGAGAATATAATAGTAAAATGGATTTCTGATTTTCTGTACCAAAAACCTTATCCTCTCCCAATCGGAAGGCGGAACTTCTTCGTTTTTTTTTTTTTTTTTTTTTCATAAGTCTGGGGAAATTGCACTTTTCGCTCCAATGTAGCAAAAATCGGATAATTTTTCCAGCATCCAGGTTTACTTATATTTCAGTTAGACAAACAACATTCTTTCATTTAAGACTGCTATTTCAACTTCTCACCCCAATTCCGCTGAAAAAACATAGTTAAGTTGGAAAAAATCAGGCGATTTCTGTGTTTTTATAACGGCGAAAACACAACTTTCGATTTTTCTGGGAAAACAATTAAGTTTCATCGTATTAAAGAGCAAAAACATGTTTTGGGAGTTCTCGAAAGATGACATTATTTTTTAGTAAAAATAGAATCTTTTCAGGGAAAGTCATGTAATTTTTGGGGGTGGGCCGCTCCCGGCAATGGTGCAACGCCGGGCCGACCCTTGAGGTGAAGCTAGCAAGCCAGCTATCACCTCTAGTCTCAAAAATCGGTTAACCTTGTCTGCAGCGTTGTGCTACAGTATCGAAGGTTAATTCGATAAGAACGATTACTACACTTTGATCTTAGCCATTAGGCCGAGAAGCGATGTTGTGGTTAGGAATCCGGGCGCTAAGGCCTATTTCAGTGGTTGATCCCATACGGGTTTGACTTTCGGGTGTCTGACCCTCCAGTCTCTCGCTTTCGCTGGCTTCCCGACTCTAGATCGGACGGGCGCGGCGCCCAAACACAAATCGCTTTATTATTATGCAATTGTTATGAGAATACAAAAAGAGGCCAAAAATGCAAAAGCTTACGGCACCCAGGATTCCCAAGCCGTCTCCGATCCAAGTACTAACTGGGCCCAACGTTGCTTGACTTGCCAGATCGGACGGGATGGCGTAGTTTCAACGTGGTATGGTCGTAAGCGAAGGCAATAGAATGCGGCGCGTGGACAATCCAGCGTCACGTGATATGATTTAGCGATGGAATACGTGAAATTAGACTATTTTCCATCTTTCCTGAAGATTTGGGCCGATTTGGTTGACTTTGACTCCGATGCCAGGAGCTGACTTGGGCGCGCGGCCATGGAAATGCCCGCCGCAGTCGAGAGCGGTTGGGCCCTGAAATCCAAATTTTCCACTTTCTTACCAAATTCGGCTAAAAATTTGGAACGCTTCACGAATTTGCGTGTCATCCTTGCGCAGGGGCCATGCTAATCTTCTCTGTATTGTTCCAATTTTAGTATATGTCCATTGGTATGAACGAGTTCCCGGGTTTTCGACTCGTTTATATAACCCCTACTCCGGCAATGGCCGAGTTTTTACGGGTTTCGTTTCGAAAAAGCGATGTTTGGCTTGATTTTCGAAAATCGCTTTGAATCTGGCACCCGTAAACTATCGACAACTCCAAAACCTTAAGGCCCAACCGCTTCCACCGACGACAGCTTTGCGCAGAGGCGATAACGTGACCCATGAAGCTCTGCTGAGGTGCGTTTATTGCTGGTTGAAAACTTTTCCCAATTGCCCGCGATGCCCCCTGAAACATGGGAGGTATACGCAATTTTTGTAAGCCCCACGGGGGCAAAAGACTCGAAAATGTTCCCCTTCCTTCGAATGGGGTTCCAAAATTTGACTGTCGCCGCAGTTCTGTTTAGAAACTGGGCGGAAACCATAGCGAACCTCACTAAGGCTTATGAAAAGCAACGATTCGGGGTCGGGAAAGGGTTAAGGCATTCGACGTATTCCGATTTCTTACGAGTGGGCGCGACGACTCGGCCAGGGCCACTTCCGGTCCTCCTCCGCCTTCAACCGCGAATATCTCGCTTCCCGTTGATTTTGACGAAAACTTCGAAAACGGAAAAGATTCTTAGAATTTTACGTAGATTTCAATTCTTTAGTCAAAACCTGGAATTTCCAAAACGTCTCATGAAGCGGTGGAAACTAGAGACTACCAAGCAGTCCGCCGCCCCACTCATATCGCCGCGGCTGGTGAGACCAGCCATAGTGCGGGGCATACAGTCCACTTTGGTTTAATTACCCAAGTTTGAGGTACTAAATAACTCCGACCCTACACGAAAATGTAGAGGTTGTCGAAATTTTGGAAAGCCTTTCCTTATGGAAGGGCAACAAATGAGGAAAAGTGGTGGAAATGGCCTGTTTTCACGTAGTTGAGGTCCACGTAAGTCTCACGTAAACTTCATTTTTGCATGAGAAATGACCGAATTTCACGGAAATCCGTACTTTTAACTAAATTCATTGTTTCCCGCTCTTTCGAGGGGATTCCAAAAAATGCATATTACTCATATGCGTCCACTTGCACGGAAATCTTTAGTAAAAGGCGAAAGATTTTCTCGTGAGAATGCAAGAGAACCAGAGATATTTTGAGTTTTGGGCTCGGAAGGTCACCAAATGGAGTAGCCGATTTCGTTTGGGTGGGAAATTTCGCTTTCGACCGTCTCCAGGTCACCCCACTAATCACCTGGATCGGTCAAAAATTAGCGTCTGACCCTTTTCTGCCGCTGCGACTCAAACCCGTACAAAAGCAATGACTCCCCGAACATAAGGCGTGGCGAGCCGGCCACCATTAAACTTACCTGGCTGGGAGTTTCGCCGCGATCATGAAGGCGGCGGCTCCATGGTGAGGCTGATCCATTGCACTTTCGGATCGGTTGACCCGTGAGGCAACTTCGAGTTGAAGTTAGCCTACAGCTAAATTTTTGCGTGAGGGGCTGCGTTCGCGCGGCCCTGAAATCTCTTGAAAATCATGAATTTCTTTGAAATCGAGAAAATTTTGCTCGAAATCGGGATAATCGAGCTTTTCCAAAAACCTCAAAATCAGTTTTTTAACTGAAATCGACGAAAATTCGAGGCCGATTTTTACCAAAAGTCCCATTTCTGTGTGGTTCTGTCGAAATGTTGTTGGAAGCGGCGGAAACCGGCGTCTACGCCGCGTCTCGCGGCCTCCCCCGTATCGCGTCAGCGGTTGCCGGCCGCCATACCCTGGCGCCCAACAGACTATTCGGTTTAATTACCCAAGTTTGAGGTACTAAATACTTCCGACCCTGCGAATGTAGAGGTTGTTGAAATTTTGGAAAGCCCTTCCTTATGGGAGGGCAACAAATTCGAGAAATTGTGGAAATCTGCTCATTTCATGCTGTACATTTTCCGATGAAACTAGCTTTCCGCTGAAAATGCATGGAATTTTGTCCATTTCAGGTAGTTCCGGTCTACGTGAAAGCCTGTTTTTCGTAGTTTTCTCAAAATTTCAAGAACGTTTGCACGTTTCTTAACCCAAATTGCCAAGAATAACTATTTAACGTGCCCCGCAAAACCTCGAAAAACATGAAAATGTGTGAAAATTTTCAAAAAAAAAATCTGAAAAAAATGTTAAAAATTTAGTTATCCACAATTGCTCAGGAGAAAATTTTAACGTTGCCTGCAAATCCTGAAAATGCGAAAATTTTATGAAATTTTCATGAAAATCGAGAAAACATTTTCAAAAACCCGGTAAAACGAAAACATTCCAGACTGAAAATGTGATGAAACCTGATCAATTCAATCAAGTTGAAACATATTTTCAGGAAAAGTGACGAAAACGGTAGGATATCGCTAAAAATTTACAAAAATGACTTTTTCGAATTAGAGAATATAATAGTAAAATGGATTTCTGATTTTCTGTACCAAAAACCTTATCCTCTCCCAATCGGAAGGCGGAACTTCTTCGTTTTTTTTTTTTTTTTTTTTTCATAAGTCTGGGGAAATTGCACTTTTCGCTCCAATGTAGCAAAAATCGGATAATTTTTCCAGCATCCAGGTTTACTTATATTTCAGTTAGACAAACAACATTCTTTCATTTAAGACTGCTATTTCAACTTCTCACCCCAATTCCGCTGAAAAAACATAGTTAAGTTGGAAAAAATCAGGCGATTTCTGTGTTTTTATAACGGCGAAAACACAACTTTCGATTTTTCTGGGAAAACAATTAAGTTTCATCGTATTAAAGAGCAAAAACATGTTTTGGGAGTTCTCGAAAGATGACATTATTTTTTAGTAAAAATAGAATCTTTTCAGGGAAAGTCATGTAATTTTTGGGGGTGGGCCGCTCCCGGCAATGGTGCAACGCCGGGCCGACCCTTGAGGTGAAGCTAGCAAGCCAGCTATCACCTCTAGTCTCAAAAATCGGTTAACCTTGTCTGCAGCGTTGTGCTACAGTATCGAAGGTTAATTCGATAAGAACGATTACTACACTTTGATCTTAGCCATTAGGCCGAGAAGCGATGTTGTGGTTAGGAATCCGGGCGCTAAGGCCTATTTCAGTGGTTGATCCCATACGGGTTTGACTTTCGGGTGTCTGACCCTCCAGTCTCTCGCTTTCGCTGGCTTCCCGACTCTAGATCGGACGGGCGCGGCGCCCAAACACAAATCGCTTTATTATTATGCAATTGTTATGAGAATACAAAAAGAGGCCAAAAATGCAAAAGCTTACGGCACCCAGGATTCCCAAGCCGTCTCCGATCCAAGTACTAACTGGGCCCAACGTTGCTTGACTTGCCAGATCGGACGGGATGGCGTAGTTTCAACGTGGTATGGTCGTAAGCGAAGGCAATAGAATGCGGCGCGTGGACAATCCAGCGTCACGTGATATGATTTAGCGATGGAATACGTGAAATTAGACTATTTTCCATCTTTCCTGAAGATTTGGGCCGATTTGGTTGACTTTGACTCCGATGCCAGGAGCTGACTTGGGCGCGCGGCCATGGAAATGCCCGCCGCAGTCGAGAGCGGTTGGGCCCTGAAATCCAAATTTTCCACTTTCTTACCAAATTCGGCTAAAAATTTGGAACGCTTCACGAATTTGCGTGTCATCCTTGCGCAGGGGCCATGCTAATCTTCTCTGTATTGTTCCAATTTTAGTATATGTCCATTGGTATGAACGAGTTCCCGGGTTTTCGACTCGTTTATATAACCCCTACTCCGGCAATGGCCGAGTTTTTACGGGTTTCGTTTCGAAAAAGCGATGTTTGGCTTGATTTTCGAAAATCGCTTTGAATCTGGCACCCGTAAACTATCGACAACTCCAAAACCTTAAGGCCCAACCGCTTCCACCGACGACAGCTTTGCGCAGAGGCGATAACGTGACCCATGAAGCTCTGCTGAGGTGCGTTTATTGCTGGTTGAAAACTTTTCCCAATTGCCCGCGATGCCCCCTGAAACATGGGAGGTATACGCAATTTTTGTAAGCCCCACGGGGGCAAAAGACTCGAAAATGTTCCCCTTCCTTCGAATGGGGTTCCAAAATTTGACTGTCGCCGCAGTTCTGTTTAGAAACTGGGCGGAAACCATAGCGAACCTCACTAAGGCTTATGAAAAGCAACGATTCGGGGTCGGGAAAGGGTTAAGGCATTCGACGTATTCCGATTTCTTACGAGTGGGCGCGACGACTCGGCCAGGGCCACTTCCGGTCCTCCTCCGCCTTCAACCGCGAATATCTCGCTTCCCGTTGATTTTGACGAAAACTTCGAAAACGGAAAAGATTCTTAGAATTTTACGTAGATTTCAATTCTTTAGTCAAAACCTGGAATTTCCAAAACGTCTCATGAAGCGGTGGAAACTAGAGACTACCAAGCAGTCCGCCGCCCCACTCATATCGCCGCGGCTGGTGAGACCAGCCATAGTGCGGGGCATACAGTCCACTTTGGTTTAATTACCCAAGTTTGAGGTACTAAATAACTCCGACCCTACACGAAAATGTAGAGGTTGTCGAAATTTTGGAAAGCCTTTCCTTATGGAAGGGCAACAAATGAGGAAAAGTGGTGGAAATGGCCTGTTTTCACGTAGTTGAGGTCCACGTAAGTCTCACGTAAACTTCATTTTTGCATGAGAAATGACCGAATTTCACGGAAATCCGTACTTTTAACTAAATTCATTGTTTCCCGCTCTTTCGAGGGGATTCCAAAAAATGCATATTACTCATATGCGTCCACTTGCACGGAAATCTTTAGTAAAAGGCGAAAGATTTTCTCGTGAGAATGCAAGAGAACCAGAGATATTTTGAGTTTTGGGCTCGGAAGGTCACCAAATGGAGTAGCCGATTTCGTTTGGGTGGGAAATTTCGCTTTCGACCGTCTCCAGGTCACCCCACTAATCACCTGGATCGGTCAAAAATTAGCGTCTGACCCTTTTCTGCCGCTGCGACTCAAACCCGTACAAAAGCAATGACTCCCCGAACATAAGGCGTGGCGAGCCGGCCACCATTAAACTTACCTGGCTGGGAGTTTCGCCGCGATCATGAAGGCGGCGGCTCCATGGTGAGGCTGATCCATTGCACTTTCGGATCGGTTGACCCGTGAGGCAACTTCGAGTTGAAGTTAGCCTACAGCTAAATTTTTGCGTGAGGGGCTGCGTTCGCGCGGCCCTGAAATCTCTTGAAAATCATGAATTTCTTTGAAATCGAGAAAATTTTGCTCGAAATCGGGATAATCGAGCTTTTCCAAAAACCTCAAAATCAGTTTTTTAACTGAAATCGACGAAAATTCGAGGCCGATTTTTACCAAAAGTCCCATTTCTGTGTGGTTCTGTCGAAATGTTGTTGGAAGCGGCGGAAACCGGCGTCTACGCCGCGTCTCGCGGCCTCCCCCGTATCGCGTCAGCGGTTGCCGGCCGCCATACCCTGGCGCCCAACAGACTATTCGGTTTAATTACCCAAGTTTGAGGTACTAAATACTTCCGACCCTGCGAATGTAGAGGTTGTTGAAATTTTGGAAAGCCCTTCCTTATGGGAGGGCAACAAATTCGAGAAATTGTGGAAATCTGCTCATTTCATGCTGTACATTTTCCGATGAAACTAGCTTTCCGCTGAAAATGCATGGAATTTTGTCCATTTCAGGTAGTTCCGGTCTACGTGAAAGCCTGTTTTTCGTAGTTTTCTCAAAATTTCAAGAACGTTTGCACGTTTCTTAACCCAAATTGCCAAGAATAACTATTTAACGTGCCCCGCAAAACCTCGAAAAACATGAAAATGTGTGAAAATTTTCAAAAAAAAAATCTGAAAAAAATGTTAAAAATTTAGTTATCCACAATTGCTCAGGAGAAAATTTTAACGTTGCCTGCAAATCCTGAAAATGCGAAAATTTTATGAAATTTTCATGAAAATCGAGAAAACATTTTCAAAAACCCGGTAAAACGAAAACATTCCAGACTGAAAATGTGATGAAACCTGATCAATTCAATCAAGTTGAAACATATTTTCAGGAAAAGTGACGAAAACGGTAGGATATCGCTAAAAATTTACAAAAATGACTTTTTCGAATTAGAGAATATAATAGTAAAATGGATTTCTGATTTTCTGTACCAAAAACCTTATCCTCTCCCAATCGGAAGGCGGAACTTCTTCGTTTTTTTTTTTTTTTTTTTTTCATAAGTCTGGGGAAATTGCACTTTTCGCTCCAATGTAGCAAAAATCGGATAATTTTTCCAGCATCCAGGTTTACTTATATTTCAGTTAGACAAACAACATTCTTTCATTTAAGACTGCTATTTCAACTTCTCACCCCAATTCCGCTGAAAAAACATAGTTAAGTTGGAAAAAATCAGGCGATTTCTGTGTTTTTATAACGGCGAAAACACAACTTTCGATTTTTCTGGGAAAACAATTAAGTTTCATCGTATTAAAGAGCAAAAACATGTTTTGGGAGTTCTCGAAAGATGACATTATTTTTTAGTAAAAATAGAATCTTTTCAGGGAAAGTCATGTAATTTTTGGGGGTGGGCCGCTCCCGGCAATGGTGCAACGCCGGGCCGACCCTTGAGGTGAAGCTAGCAAGCCAGCTATCACCTCTAGTATCAAAAATCGGTTAACCTTGTCTGCAGCGTTGTGCTACAGTATCGAAGGTTAATTCGATAAGAACGATTACTACACTTTGATCTTAGCCATTAGGCCGAGAAGCGATGTTGTGGTTAGGAATCCGGGCGCTAAGGCCTATTTCAGTGGTTGATCCCATACGGGTTTGACTTTCGGGTGTCTGACCCTCCAGTCTCTCGCTTTCGCTGGCTTCCCGACTCTAGATCGGACGGGCGCGGCGCCCAAACACAAATCGCTTTATTATTATGCAATTGTTATGAGAATACAAAAAGAGGCCAAAAATGCAAAAGCTTACGGCACCCAGGATTCCCAAGCCGTCTCCGATCCAAGTACTAACTGGGCCCAACGTTGCTTGACTTGCCAGATCGGACGGGATGGCGTAGTTTCAACGTGGTATGGTCGTAAGCGAAGGCAATAGAATGCGGCGCGTGGACAATCCAGCGTCACGTGATATGATTTAGCGATGGAATACGTGAAATTAGACTATTTTCCATCTTTCCTGAAGATTTGGGCCGATTTGGTTGACTTTGACTCCGATGCCAGGAGCTGACTTGGGCGCGCGGCCATGGAAATGCCCGCCGCAGTCGAGAGCGGTTGGGCCCTGAAATCCAAATTTTCCACTTTCTTACCAAATTCGGCTAAAAATTTGGAACGCTTCACGAATTTGCGTGTCATCCTTGCGCAGGGGCCATGCTAATCTTCTCTGTATTGTTCCAATTTTAGTATATGTCCATTGGTATGAACGAGTTCCCGGGTTTTCGACTCGTTTATATAACCCCTACTCCGGCAATGGCCGAGTTTTTACGGGTTTCGTTTCGAAAAAGCGATGTTTGGCTTGATTTTCGAAAATCGCTTTGAATCTGGCACCCGTAAACTATCGACAACTCCAAAACCTTAAGGCCCAACCGCTTCCACCGACGACAGCTTTGCGCAGAGGCGATAACGTGACCCATGAAGCTCTGCTGAGGTGCGTTTATTGCTGGTTGAAAACTTTTCCCAATTGCCCGCGATGCCCCCTGAAACATGGGAGGTATACGCAATTTTTGTAAGCCCCACGGGGGCAAAAGACTCGAAAATGTTCCCCTTCCTTCGAATGGGGTTCCAAAATTTGACTGTCGCCGCAGTTCTGTTTAGAAACTGGGCGGAAACCATAGCGAACCTCACTAAGGCTTATGAAAAGCAACGATTCGGGGTCGGGAAAGGGTTAAGGCATTCGACGTATTCCGATTTCTTACGAGTGGGCGCGACGACTCGGCCAGGGCCACTTCCGGTCCTCCTCCGCCTTCAACCGCGAATATCTCGCTTCCCGTTGATTTTGACGAAAACTTCGAAAACGGAAAAGATTCTTAGAATTTTACGTAGATTTCAATTCTTTAGTCAAAACCTGGAATTTCCAAAACGTCTCATGAAGCGGTGGAAACTAGAGACTACCAAGCAGTCCGCCGCCCCACTCATATCGCCGCGGCTGGTGAGACCAGCCATAGTGCGGGGCATACAGTCCACTTTGGTTTAATTACCCAAGTTTGAGGTACTAAATAACTCCGACCCTACACGAAAATGTAGAGGTTGTCGAAATTTTGGAAAGCCTTTCCTTATGGAAGGGCAACAAATGAGGAAAAGTGGTGGAAATGGCCTGTTTTCACGTAGTTGAGGTCCACGTAAGTCTCACGTAAACTTCATTTTTGCATGAGAAATGACCGAATTTCACGGAAATCCGTACTTTTAACTAAATTCATTGTTTCCCGCTCTTTCGAGGGGATTCCAAAAAATGCATATTACTCATATGCGTCCACTTGCACGGAAATCTTTAGTAAAAGGCGAAAGATTTTCTCGTGAGAATGCAAGAGAACCAGAGATATTTTGAGTTTTGGGCTCGGAAGGTCACCAAATGGAGTAGCCGATTTCGTTTGGGTGGGAAATTTCGCTTTCGACCGTCTCCAGGTCACCCCACTAATCACCTGGATCGGTCAAAAATTAGCGTCTGACCCTTTTCTGCCGCTGCGACTCAAACCCGTACAAAAGCAATGACTCCCCGAACATAAGGCGTGGCGAGCCGGCCACCATTAAACTTACCTGGCTGGGAGTTTCGCCGCGATCATGAAGGCGGCGGCTCCATGGTGAGGCTGATCCATTGCACTTTCGGATCGGTTGACCCGTGAGGCAACTTCGAGTTGAAGTTAGCCTACAGCTAAATTTTTGCGTGAGGGGCTGCGTTCGCGCGGCCCTGAAATCTCTTGAAAATCATGAATTTCTTTGAAATCGAGAAAATTTTGCTCGAAATCGGGATAATCGAGCTTTTCCAAAAACCTCAAAATCAGTTTTTTAACTGAAATCGACGAAAATTCGAGGCCGATTTTTACCAAAAGTCCCATTTCTGTGTGGTTCTGTCGAAATGTTGTTGGAAGCGGCGGAAACCGGCGTCTACGCCGCGTCTCGCGGCCTCCCCCGTATCGCGTCAGCGGTTGCCGGCCGCCATACCCTGGCGCCCAACAGACTATTCGGTTTAATTACCCAAGTTTGAGGTACTAAATACTTCCGACCCTGCGAATGTAGAGGTTGTTGAAATTTTGGAAAGCCCTTCCTTATGGGAGGGCAACAAATTCGAGAAATTGTGGAAATCTGCTCATTTCATGCTGTACATTTTCCGATGAAACTAGCTTTCCGCTGAAAATGCATGGAATTTTGTCCATTTCAGGTAGTTCCGGTCTACGTGAAAGCCTGTTTTTCGTAGTTTTCTCAAAATTTCAAGAACGTTTGCACGTTTCTTAACCCAAATTGCCAAGAATAACTATTTAACGTGCCCCGCAAAACCTCGAAAAACATGAAAATGTGTGAAAATTTTCAAAAAAAAAATCTGAAAAAAATGTTAAAAATTTAGTTATCCACAATTGCTCAGGAGAAAATTTTAACGTTGCCTGCAAATCCTGAAAATGCGAAAATTTTATGAAATTTTCATGAAAATCGAGAAAACATTTTCAAAAACCCGGTAAAACGAAAACATTCCAGACTGAAAATGTGATGAAACCTGATCAATTCAATCAAGTTGAAACATATTTTCAGGAAAAGTGACGAAAACGGTAGGATATCGCTAAAAATTTACAAAAATGACTTTTTCGAATTAGAGAATATAATAGTAAAATGGATTTCTGATTTTCTGTACCAAAAACCTTATCCTCTCCCAATCGGAAGGCGGAACTTCTTCGTTTTTTTTTTTTTTTTTTTTTTTTTTTCATAAGTCTGGGGAAATTGCACTTTTTGCTCCAATGTAGCAAAAATCGGATAATTTTTCCAGCATCCAGGTTTACTTATATTTCAGTTAGACAAACAACATTCTTTCATTTAAGACTGCTATTTCAACTTCTCACCCCAATTCCGCTGAAAAAACATAGTTAAGTTGGAAAAAATCAGGCGATTTCTGTGTTTTTATAACGGCGAAAACACAACTTTCGATTTTTCTGGGAAAACAATTAAGTTTCATCGTATTAAAGAGCAAAAACATGTTTTGGGAGTTCTCGAAAGATGACATTATTTTTTAGTAAAAATAGAATATTTTCAGGGAAAGTCATGTAATTTTTGGGGGTGGGCCGCTCCCGGCAATGGCGCAACGCCGGGCCGACCCTTGAGGTGAAGCTAGCAAGCCAGCTATCACCTCTAGTCTCAAAAATCGGTTAACCTTGTCTGCAGCGTTGTGCTACAGTATCGAAGGTTAATTCGATAAGAACGATTACTACACTTTGATCTTAGCCATTAGGCCGAGAAGCGATGTTGTGGTTAGGAATCCGGGCGCTAAGGCCTATTTCAGTGGTTGATCCCATACGGGTTTGACTTTCGGGTGTCTGACCCTCCAGTCTCTCGCTTTCGCTGGCTTCCCGACTCTAGATCGGACGGGCGCGGCGCCCAAACACAAATCGCTTTATTATTATGCAATTGTTATGAGAATACAAAAAGAGGCCAAAAATGCAAAAGCTTACGGCACCCAGGATTCCCAAGCCGTCTCCGATCCAAGTACTAACTGGGCCCAACGTTGCTTGACTTGCCAGATCGGACGGGATGGCGTAGTTTCAACGTGGTATGGTCGTAAGCGAAGGCAATAGAATGCGGCGCGTGGACAATCCAGCGTCACGTGATATGATTTAGCGATGGAATACGTGAAATTAGACTATTTTCCATCTTTCCTGAAGATTTGGGCCGATTTGGTTGACTTTGACTCCGATGCCAGGAGCTGACTTGGGCGCGCGGCCATGGAAATGCCCGCCGCAGTCGAGAGCGGTTGGGCCCTGAAATCCAAATTTTCCACTTTCTTACCAAATTCGGCTAAAAATTTGGAACGCTTCACGAATTTGCGTGTCATCCTTGCGCAGGGGCCATGCTAATCTTCTCTGTATTGTTCCAATTTTAGTATATGTCCATTGGTATGAACGAGTTCCCGGGTTTTCGACTCGTTTATATAACCCCTACTCCGGCAATGGCCGAGTTTTTACGGGTTTCGTTTCGAAAAAGCGATGTTTGGCTTGATTTTCGAAAATCGCTTTGAATCTGGCACCCGTAAACTATCGACAACTCCAAAACCTTAAGGCCCAACCGCTTCCACCGACGACAGCTTTGCGCAGAGGCGATAACGTGACCCATGAAGCTCTGCTGAGGTGCGTTTATTGCTGGTTGAAAACTTTTCCCAATTGCCCGCGATGCCCCCTGAAACATGGGAGGTATACGCAATTTTTGTAAGCCCCACGGGGGCAAAAGACTCGAAAATGTTCCCCTTCCTTCGAATGGGGTTCCAAAATTTGACTGTCGCCGCAGTTCTGTTTAGAAACTGGGCGGAAACCATAGCGAACCTCACTAAGGCTTATGAAAAGCAACGATTCGGGGTCGGGAAAGGGTTAAGGCATTCGACGTATTCCGATTTCTTACGAGTGGGCGCGACGACTCGGCCAGGGCCACTTCCGGTCCTCCTCCGCCTTCAACCGCGAATATCTCGCTTCCCGTTGATTTTGACGAAAACTTCGAAAACGGAAAAGATTCTTAGGATTTTACGTAGATTTCAATTCTTTAGTCAAAACCTGGAATTTCCAAAACGTCTCATGAAGCGGTGGAAACTAGAGACTACCAAGCAGTCCGCCGCCCCACTCATATCGCCGCGGCTGGTGAGACCAGCCATAGTGCGGGGCATACAGTCCACTTTGGTTTAATTACCCAAGTTTGAGGTACTAAATAACTCCGACCCTACACGAAAATGTAGAGGTTGTCGAAATTTTGGAAAGCCTTTCCTTATGGAAGGGCAACAAATGAGGAAAAGTGGTGGAAATGGCCTGTTTTCACGTAGTTGAGGTCCACGTAAGTCTCACGTAAACTTCATTTTTGCATGAGAAATGACCGAATTTCACGGAAATCCGTACTTTTAACTAAATTCATTGTTTCCCGCTCTTTCGAGGGGATTCCAAAAAATGCATATTACTCATATGCGTCCACTTGCACGGAAATCTTTAGTAAAAGGCGAAAGATTTTCTCGTGAGAATGCAAGAGAACCAGAGATATTTTGAGTTTTGGGCTCGGAAGGTCACCAAATGGAGTAGCCGATTTCGTTTGGGTGGGAAATTTCGCTTTCGACCGTCTCCAGGTCACCCCACTAATCACCTGGATCGGTCAAAAATTAGCGTCTGACCCTTTTCTGCCGCTGCGACTCAAACCCGTACAAAAGCAATGACTCCCCGAACATAAGGCGTGGCGAGCCGGCCACCATTAAACTTACCTGGCTGGGAGTTTCGCCGCGATCATGAAGGCGGCGGCTCCATGGTGAGGCTGATCCATTGCACTTTCGGATCGGTTGACCCGTGAGGCAACTTCGAGTTGAAGTTAGCCTACAGCTAAATTTTTGCGTGAGGGGCTGCGTTCGCGCGGCCCTGAAATCTCTTGAAAATCATGAATTTCTTTGAAATCGAGAAAATTTTGCTCGAAATCGGGATAATCGAGCTTTTCCAAAAACCTCAAAATCAGTTTTTTAACTGAAATCGACGAAAATTCGAGGCCGATTTTTACCAAAAGTCCCATTTCTGTGTGGTTCTGTCGAAATGTTGTTGGAAGCGGCGGAAACCGGCGTCTACGCCGCGTCTCGCGGCCTCCCCCGTATCGCGTCAGCGGTTGCCGGCCGCCATACCCTGGCGCCCAACAGACTATTCGGTTTAATTACCCAAGTTTGAGGTACTAAATACTTCCGACCCTGCGAATGTAGAGGTTGTTGAAATTTTGGAAAGCCCTTCCTTATGGGAGGGCAACAAATTCGAGAAATTGTGGAAATCTGCTCATTTCATGCTGTACATTTTCCGATGAAACTAGCTTTCCGCTGAAAATGCATGGAATTTTGTCCATTTCAGGTAGTTCCGGTCTACGTGAAAGCCTGTTTTTCGTAGTTTTCTCAAAATTTCAAGAACGTTTGCACGTTTCTTAACCCAAATTGCCAAGAATAACTATTTAACGTGCCCCGCAAAACCTCGAAAAACATGAAAATGTGTGAAAATTTTCAAAAAAAAAATCTGAAAAAAATGTTAAAAATTTAGTTATCCACAATTGCTCAGGAGAAAATTTTAACGTTGCCTGCAAATCCTGAAAATGCGAAAATTTTATGAAATTTTCATGAAAATCGAGAAAACATTTTCAAAAACCCGGTAAAACGAAAACATTCCAGACTGAAAATGTGATGAAACCTGATCAATTCAATCAAGTTGAAACATATTTTCAGGAAAAGTGACGAAAACGGTAGGATATCGCTAAAAATTTACAAAAATGACTTTTTCGAATTAGAGAATATAATAGTAAAATGGATTTCTGATTTTCTGTACCAAAAACCTTATCCTCTCCCAATCGGAAGGCGGAACTTCTTCGTTTTTTTTTTTTTTTTTTTTTTCATAAGTCTGGGGAAATTGCACTTTTTGCTCCAATGTAGCAAAAATCGGATAATTTTTCCAGCATCCAGGTTTACTTATATTTCAGTTAGACAAACAACATTCTTTCATTTAAGACTGCTATTTCAACTTCTCACCCCAATTCCGCTGAAAAAACATAGTTAAGTTGGAAAAAATCAGGCGATTTCTGTGTTTTTATAACGGCGAAAACACAACTTTCGATTTTTCTGGGAAAACAATTAAGTTTCATCGTATTAAAGAGCAAAAACATGTTTTGGGAGTTCTCGAAAGATGACATTATTTTTTAGTAAAAATAGAATATTTTCAGGGAAAGTCATGTAATTTTTGGGGGTGGGCCGCTCCCGGCAATGGCGCAACGCCGGGCCGACCCTTGAGGTGAAGCTAGCAAGCCAGCTATCACCTCTAGTCTCAAAAATCGGTTAACCTTGTCTGCAGCGTTGTGCTACAGTATCGAAGGTTAATTCGATAAGAACGATTACTACACTTTGATCTTAGCCATTAGGCCGAGAAGCGATGTTGTGGTTAGGAATCCGGGCGCTAAGGCCTATTTCAGTGGTTGATCCCATACGGGTTTGACTTTCGGGTGTCTGACCCTCCAGTCTCTCGCTTTCGCTGGCTTCCCGACTCTAGATCGGACGGGCGCGGCGCCCAAACACAAATCGCTTTATTATTATGCAATTGTTATGAGAATACAAAAAGAGGCCAAAAATGCAAAAGCTTACGGCACCCAGGATTCCCAAGCCGTCTCCGATCCAAGTACTAACTGGGCCCAACGTTGCTTGACTTGCCAGATCGGACGGGATGGCGTAGTTTCAACGTGGTATGGTCGTAAGCGAAGGCAATAGAATGCGGCGCGTGGACAATCCAGCGTCACGTGATATGATTTAGCGATGGAATACGTGAAATTAGACTATTTTCCATCTTTCCTGAAGATTTGGGCCGATTTGGTTGACTTTGACTCCGATGCCAGGAGCTGACTTGGGCGCGCGGCCATGGAAATGCCCGCCGCAGTCGAGAGCGGTTGGGCCCTGAAATCCAAATTTTCCACTTTCTTACCAAATTCGGCTAAAAATTTGGAACGCTTCACGAATTTGCGTGTCATCCTTGCGCAGGGGCCATGCTAATCTTCTCTGTATTGTTCCAATTTTAGTATATGTCCATTGGTATGAACGAGTTCCCGGGTTTTCGACTCGTTTATATAACCCCTACTCCGGCAATGGCCGAGTTTTTACGGGTTTCGTTTCGAAAAAGCGATGTTTGGCTTGATTTTCGAAAATCGCTTTGAATCTGGCACCCGTAAACTATCGACAACTCCAAAACCTTAAGGCCCAACCGCTTCCACCGACGACAGCTTTGCGCAGAGGCGATAACGTGACCCATGAAGCTCTGCTGAGGTGCGTTTATTGCTGGTTGAAAACTTTTCCCAATTGCCCGCGATGCCCCCTGAAACATGGGAGGTATACGCAATTTTTGTAAGCCCCACGGGGGCAAAAGACTCGAAAATGTTCCCCTTCCTTCGAATGGGGTTCCAAAATTTGACTGTCGCCGCAGTTCTGTTTAGAAACTGGGCGGAAACCATAGCGAACCTCACTAAGGCTTATGAAAAGCAACGATTCGGGGTCGGGAAAGGGTTAAGGCATTCGACGTATTCCGATTTCTTACGAGTGGGCGCGACGACTCGGCCAGGGCCACTTCCGGTCCTCCTCCGCCTTCAACCGCGAATATCTCGCTTCCCGTTGATTTTGACGAAAACTTCGAAAACGGAAAAGATTCTTAGGATTTTACGTAGATTTCAATTCTTTAGTCAAAACCTGGAATTTCCAAAACGTCTCATGAAGCGGTGGAAACTAGAGACTACCAAGCAGTCCGCCGCCCCACTCATATCGCCGCGGCTGGTGAGACCAGCCATAGTGCGGGGCATACAGTCCACTTTGGTTTAATTACCCAAGTTTGAGGTACTAAATAACTCCGACCCTACACGAAAATGTAGAGGTTGTCGAAATTTTGGAAAGCCTTTCCTTATGGAAGGGCAACAAATGAGGAAAAGTGGTGGAAATGGCCTGTTTTCACGTAGTTGAGGTCCACGTAAGTCTCACGTAAACTTCATTTTTGCATGAGAAATGACCGAATTTCACGGAAATCCGTACTTTTAACTAAATTCATTGTTTCCCGCTCTTTCGAGGGGATTCCAAAAAATGCATATTACTCATATGCGTCCACTTGCACGGAAATCTTTAGTAAAAGGCGAAAGATTTTCTCGTGAGAATGCAAGAGAACCAGAGATATTTTGAGTTTTGGGCTCGGAAGGTCACCAAATGGAGTAGCCGATTTCGTTTGGGTGGGAAATTTCGCTTTCGACCGTCTCCAGGTCACCCCACTAATCACCTGGATCGGTCAAAAATTAGCGTCTGACCCTTTTCTGCCGCTGCGACTCAAACCCGTACAAAAGCAATGACTCCCCGAACATAAGGCGTGGCGAGCCGGCCACCATTAAACTTACCTGGCTGGGAGTTTCGCCGCGATCATGAAGGCGGCGGCTCCATGGTGAGGCTGATCCATTGCACTTTCGGATCGGTTGACCCGTGAGGCAACTTCGAGTTGAAGTTAGCCTACAGCTAAATTTTTGCGTGAGGGGCTGCGTTCGCGCGGCCCTGAAATCTCTTGAAAATCATGAATTTCTTTGAAATCGAGAAAATTTTGCTCGAAATCGGGATAATCGAGCTTTTCCAAAAACCTCAAAATCAGTTTTTTAACTGAAATCGACGAAAATTCGAGGCCGATTTTTACCAAAAGTCCCATTTCTGTGTGGTTCTGTCGAAATGTTGTTGGAAGCGGCGGAAACCGGCGTCTACGCCGCGTCTCGCGGCCTCCCCCGTATCGCGTCAGCGGTTGCCGGCCGCCATACCCTGGCGCCCAACAGACTATTCGGTTTAATTACCCAAGTTTGAGGTACTAAATACTTCCGACCCTGCGAATGTAGAGGTTGTTGAAATTTTGGAAAGCCCTTCCTTATGGGAGGGCAACAAATTCGAGAAATTGTGGAAATCTGCTCATTTCATGCTGTACATTTTCCGATGAAACTAGCTTTCCGCTGAAAATGCATGGAATTTTGTCCATTTCAGGTAGTTCCGGTCTACGTGAAAGCCTGTTTTTCGTAGTTTTCTCAAAATTTCAAGAACGTTTGCACGTTTCTTAACCCAAATTGCCAAGAATAACTATTTAACGTGCCCCGCAAAACCTCGAAAAACATGAAAATGTGTGAAAATTTTCAAAAAAAAAATCTGAAAAAAATGTTAAAAATTTAGTTATCCACAATTGCTCAGGAGAAAATTTTAACGTTGCCTGCAAATCCTGAAAATGCGAAAATTTTATGAAATTTTCATGAAAATCGAGAAAACATTTTCAAAAACCCGGTAAAACGAAAACATTCCAGACTGAAAATGTGATGAAACCTGATCAATTCAATCAAGTTGAAACATATTTTCAGGAAAAGTGACGAAAACGGTAGGATATCGCTAAAAATTTACAAAAATGACTTTTTCGAATTAGAGAATATAATAGTAAAATGGATTTCTGATTTTCTGTACCAAAAACCTTATCCTCTCCCAATCGGAAGGCGGAACTTCTTCGTTTTTTTTTTTTTTTTTTTTTTCATAAGTCTGGGGAAATTGCACTTTTTGCTCCAATGTAGCAAAAATCGGATAATTTTTCCAGCATCCAGGTTTACTTATATTTCAGTTAGACAAACAACATTCTTTCATTTAAGACTGCTATTTCAACTTCTCACCCCAATTCCGCTGAAAAAACATAGTTAAGTTGGAAAAAATCAGGCGATTTCTGTGTTTTTATAACGGCGAAAACACAACTTTCGATTTTTCTGGGAAAACAATTAAGTTTCATCGTATTAAAGAGCAAAAACATGTTTTGGGAGTTCTCGAAAGATGACATTATTTTTTAGTAAAAATAGAATCTTTTCAGGGAAAGTCATGTAATTTTTGGGGGTGGGCCGCTCCCGGCAATGGTGCAACGCCGGGCCGACCCTTGAGGTGAAGCTAGCAAGCCAGCTATCACCTCTAGTCTCAAAAATCGGTTAACCTTGTCTGCAGCGTTGTGCTACAGTATCGAAGGTTAATTCGATAAGAACGATTACTACACTTTGATCTTAGCCATTAGGCCGAGAAGCGATGTTGTGGTTAGGAATCCGGGCGCTAAGGCCTATTTCAGTGGTTGATCCCATACGGGTTTGACTTTCGGGTGTCTGACCCTCCAGTCTCTCGCTTTCGCTGGCTTCCCGACTCTAGATCGGACGGGCGCGGCGCCCAAACACAAATCGCTTTATTATTATGCAATTGTTATGAGAATACAAAAAGAGGCCAAAAATGCAAAAGCTTACGGCACCCAGGATTCCCAAGCCGTCTCCGATCCAAGTACTAACTGGGCCCAACGTTGCTTGACTTGCCAGATCGGACGGGATGGCGTAGTTTCAACGTGGTATGGTCGTAAGCGAAGGCAATAGAATGCGGCGCGTGGACAATCCAGCGTCACGTGATATGATTTAGCGATGGAATACGTGAAATTAGACTATTTTCCATCTTTCCTGAAGATTTGGGCCGATTTGGTTGACTTTGACTCCGATGCCAGGAGCTGACTTGGGCGCGCGGCCATGGAAATGCCCGCCGCAGTCGAGAGCGGTTGGGCCCTGAAATCCAAATTTTCCACTTTCTTACCAAATTCGGCTAAAAATTTGGAACGCTTCACGAATTTGCGTGTCATCCTTGCGCAGGGGCCATGCTAATCTTCTCTGTATTGTTCCAATTTTAGTATATGTCCATTGGTATGAACGAGTTCCCGGGTTTTCGACTCGTTTATATAACCCCTACTCCGGCAATGGCCGAGTTTTTACGGGTTTCGTTTCGAAAAAGCGATGTTTGGCTTGATTTTCGAAAATCGCTTTGAATCTGGCACCCGTAAACTATCGACAACTCCAAAACCTTAAGGCCCAACCGCTTCCACCGACGACAGCTTTGCGCAGAGGCGATAACGTGACCCATGAAGCTCTGCTGAGGTGCGTTTATTGCTGGTTGAAAACTTTTCCCAATTGCCCGCGATGCCCCCTGAAACATGGGAGGTATACGCAATTTTTGTAAGCCCCACGGGGGCAAAAGACTCGAAAATGTTCCCCTTCCTTCGAATGGGGTTCCAAAATTTGACTGTCGCCGCAGTTCTGTTTAGAAACTGGGCGGAAACCATAGCGAACCTCACTAAGGCTTATGAAAAGCAACGATTCGGGGTCGGGAAAGGGTTAAGGCATTCGACGTATTCCGATTTCTTACGAGTGGGCGCGACGACTCGGCCAGGGCCACTTCCGGTCCTCCTCCGCCTTCAACCGCGAATATCTCGCTTCCCGTTGATTTTGACGAAAACTTCGAAAACGGAAAAGATTCTTAGAATTTTACGTAGATTTCAATTCTTTAGTCAAAACCTGGAATTTCCAAAACGTCTCATGAAGCGGTGGAAACTAGAGACTACCAAGCAGTCCGCCGCCCCACTCATATCGCCGCGGCTGGTGAGACCAGCCATAGTGCGGGGCATACAGTCCACTTTGGTTTAATTACCCAAGTTTGAGGTACTAAATAACTCCGACCCTACACGAAAATGTAGAGGTTGTCGAAATTTTGGAAAGCCTTTCCTTATGGAAGGGCAACAAATGAGGAAAAGTGGTGGAAATGGCCTGTTTTCACGTAGTTGAGGTCCACGTAAGTCTCACGTAAACTTCATTTTTGCATGAGAAATGACCGAATTTCACGGAAATCCGTACTTTTAACTAAATTCATTGTTTCCCGCTCTTTCGAGGGGATTCCAAAAAATGCATATTACTCATATGCGTCCACTTGCACGGAAATCTTTAGTAAAAGGCGAAAGATTTTCTCGTGAGAATGCAAGAGAACCAGAGATATTTTGAGTTTTGGGCTCGGAAGGTCACCAAATGGAGTAGCCGATTTCGTTTGGGTGGGAAATTTCGCTTTCGACCGTCTCCAGGTCACCCCACTAATCACCTGGATCGGTCAAAAATTAGCGTCTGACCCTTTTCTGCCGCTGCGACTCAAACCCGTACAAAAGCAATGACTCCCCGAACATAAGGCGTGGCGAGCCGGCCACCATTAAACTTACCTGGCTGGGAGTTTCGCCGCGATCATGAAGGCGGCGGCTCCATGGTGAGGCTGATCCATTGCACTTTCGGATCGGTTGACCCGTGAGGCAACTTCGAGTTGAAGTTAGCCTACAGCTAAATTTTTGCGTGAGGGGCTGCGTTCGCGCGGCCCTGAAATCTCTTGAAAATCATGAATTTCTTTGAAATCGAGAAAATTTTGCTCGAAATCGGGATAATCGAGCTTTTCCAAAAACCTCAAAATCAGTTTTTTAACTGAAATCGACGAAAATTCGAGGCCGATTTTTACCAAAAGTCCCATTTCTGTGTGGTTCTGTCGAAATGTTGTTGGAAGCGGCGGAAACCGGCGTCTACGCCGCGTCTCGCGGCCTCCCCCGTATCGCGTCAGCGGTTGCCGGCCGCCATACCCTGGCGCCCAACAGACTATTCGGTTTAATTACCCAAGTTTGAGGTACTAAATACTTCCGACCCTGCGAATGTAGAGGTTGTTGAAATTTTGGAAAGCCCTTCCTTATGGGAGGGCAACAAATTCGAGAAATTGTGGAAATCTGCTCATTTCATGCTGTACATTTTCCGATGAAACTAGCTTTCCGCTGAAAATGCATGGAATTTTGTCCATTTCAGGTAGTTCCGGTCTACGTGAAAGCCTGTTTTTCGTAGTTTTCTCAAAATTTCAAGAACGTTTGCACGTTTCTTAACCCAAATTGCCAAGAATAACTATTTAACGTGCCCCGCAAAACCTCGAAAAACATGAAAATGTGTGAAAATTTTCAAAAAAAAAATCTGAAAAAAATGTTAAAAATTTAGTTATCCACAATTGCTCAGGAGAAAATTTTAACGTTGCCTGCAAATCCTGAAAATGCGAAAATTTTATGAAATTTTCATGAAAATCGAGAAAACATTTTCAAAAACCCGGTAAAACGAAAACATTCCAGACTGAAAATGTGATGAAACCTGATCAATTCAATCAAGTTGAAACATATTTTCAGGAAAAGTGACGAAAACGGTAGGATATCGCTAAAAATTTACAAAAATGACTTTTTCGATTTAGAGAATATAATAGTAAAATGGATTTCTGATTTTCTGTACCAAAAACCTTATCCTCTCCCAATCGGAAGGCGGAACTTCTTCGTTTTTTTTTTTTTTTTTTTTTTCATAAGTCTGGGGAAATTGCACTTTTTGCTCCAATGTAGCAAAAATCGGATAATTTTTCCAGCATCCAGGTTTACTTATATTTCAGTTAGACAAACAACATTCTTTCATTTAAGACTGCTATTTCAACTTCTCACCCCAATTCCGCTGAAAAAACATAGTTAAGTTGGAAAAAATCAGGCGATTTCTGTGTTTTTATAACGGCGAAAACACAACTTTCGATTTTTCTGGGAAAACAATTAAGTTTCATCGTATTAAAGAGCAAAAACATGTTTTGGGAGTTCTCGAAAGATGACATTATTTTTTAGTAAAAATAGAATCTTTTCAGGGAAAGTCATGTAATTTTTGGGGGGCCGACCCTTGAGGTGAAGCTAGCAAGCCAGCTATCACCTCTAGTCTCAAAAATCGGTTAACCTTGTCTGCAGCGTTGTGCTACAGTATCGAAGGTTAATTCGATAAGAACGATTACTACACTTTGATCTTAGCCATTAGGCCGAGAAGCGATGTTGTGGTTAGGAATCCGGGCGCTAAGGCCTATTTCAGTGGTTGATCCCATACGGGTTTGACTTTCGGGTGTCTGACCCTCCAGTCTCTCGCTTTCGCTGGCTTCCCGACTCTAGATCGGACGGGCGCGGCGCCCAAACACAAATCGCTTTATTATTATGCAATTGTTATGAGAATACAAAAAGAGGCCAAAAATGCAAAAGCTTACGGCACCCAGGATTCCCAAGCCGTCTCCGATCCAAGTACTAACTGGGCCCAACGTTGCTTGACTTGCCAGATCGGACGGGATGGCGTAGTTTCAACGTGGTATGGTCGTAAGCGAAGGCAATAGAATGCGGCGCGTGGACAATCCAGCGTCACGTGATATGATTTAGCGATGGAATACGTGAAATTAGACTATTTTCCATCTTTCCTGAAGATTTGGGCCGATTTGGTTGACTTTGACTCCGATGCCAGGAGCTGACTTGGGCGCGCGGCCATGGAAATGCCCGCCGCAGTCGAGAGCGGTTGGGCCCTGAAATCCAAATTTTCCACTTTCTTACCAAATTCGGCTAAAAATTTGGAACGCTTCACGAATTTGCGTGTCATCCTTGCGCAGGGGCCATGCTAATCTTCTCTGTATTGTTCCAATTTTAGTATATGTCCATTGGTATGAACGAGTTCCCGGGTTTTCGACTCGTTTATATAACCCCTACTCCGGCAATGGCCGAGTTTTTACGGGTTTCGTTTCGAAAAAGCGATGTTTGGCTTGATTTTCGAAAATCGCTTTGAATCTGGCACCCGTAAACTATCGACAACTCCAAAACCTTAAGGCCCAACCGCTTCCACCGACGACAGCTTTGCGCAGAGGCGATAACGTGACCCATGAAGCTCTGCTGAGGTGCGTTTATTGCTGGTTGAAAACTTTTCCCAATTGCCCGCGATGCCCCCTGAAACATGGGAGGTATACGCAATTTTTGTAAGCCCCACGGGGGCAAAAGACTCGAAAATGTTCCCCTTCCTTCGAATGGGGTTCCAAAATTTGACTGTCGCCGCAGTTCTGTTTAGAAACTGGGCGGAAACCATAGCGAACCTCACTAAGGCTTATGAAAAGCAACGATTCGGGGTCGGGAAAGGGTTAAGGCATTCGACGTATTCCGATTTCTTACGAGTGGGCGCGACGACTCGGCCAGGGCCACTTCCGGTCCTCCTCCGCCTTCAACCGCGAATATCTCGCTTCCCGTTGATTTTGACGAAAACTTCGAAAACGGAAAAGATTCTTAGAATTTTACGTAGATTTCAATTCTTTAGTCAAAACCTGGAATTTCCAAAACGTCTCATGAAGCGGTGGAAACTAGAGACTACCAAGCAGTCCGCCGCCCCACTCATATCGCCGCGGCTGGTGAGACCAGCCATAGTGCGGGGCATACAGTCCACTTTGGTTTAATTACCCAAGTTTGAGGTACTAAATAACTCCGACCCTACACGAAAATGTAGAGGTTGTCGAAATTTTGGAAAGCCTTTCCTTATGGAAGGGCAACAAATGAGGAAAAGTGGTGGAAATGGCCTGTTTTCACGTAGTTGAGGTCCACGTAAGTCTCACGTAAACTTCATTTTTGCATGAGAAATGACCGAATTTCACGGAAATCCGTACTTTTAACTAAATTCATTGTTTCCCGCTCTTTCGAGGGGTTTCCAAAAAATGCATATTACTCATATGCGTCCACTTGCACGGAAATCTTTAGTAAAAGGCGAAAGATTTTCTCGTGAGAATGCAAGAGAACCAGAGATATTTTGAGTTTTGGGCTCGGAAGGTCACCAAATGGAGTAGCCGATTTCGTTTGGGTGGGAAATTTCGCTTTCGACCGTCTCCAGGTCACCCCACTAATCACCTGGATCGGTCAAAAATTAGCGTCTGACCCTTTTCTGCCGCTGCGACTCAAACCCGTACAAAAGCAATGACTCCCCGAACATAAGGCGTGGCGAGCCGGCCACCATTAAACTTACCTGGCTGGGAGTTTCGCCGCGATCATGAAGGCGGCGGCTCCATGGTGAGGCTGATCCATTGCACTTTCGGATCGGTTGACCCGTGAGGCAACTTCGAGTTGAAGTTAGCCTACAGCTAAATTTTTGCGTGAGGGGCTGCGTTCGCGCGGCCCTGAAATCTCTTGAAAATCATGAATTTCTTTGAAATCGAGAAAATTTTGCTCGAAATCGGGATAATCGAGCTTTTCCAAAAACCTCAAAATCAGTTTTTTAACTGAAATCGACGAAAATTCGAGGCCGATTTTTACCAAAAGTCCCATTTCTGTGTGGTTCTGTCGAAATGTTGTTGGAAGCGGCGGAAACCGGCGTCTACGCCGCGTCTCGCGGCCTCCCCCGTATCGCGTCAGCGGTTGCCGGCCGCCATACCCTGGCGCCCAACAGACTATTCGGTTTAATTACCCAAGTTTGAGGTATTAAATACTTCCGACCCTGCGAATGTAGAGGTTGTTGAAATTTTGGAAAGCCCTTCCTAATGGGAGGGCAACAAATTCGAGAAATTGTGGAAATCTGCTCATTTCATGCTGTACATTTTCCGATGAAACTAGCTTTCCGCTGAAAATGCATGGAATTTTGTCCATTTCAGGTAGTTCCGGTCTACGTGAAAGCCTGTTTTTCGTAGTTTTCTCAAAATTTCAAGAACGTTTGCACGTTTCTTAACCCAAATTGCCAAGAATAACTATTTAACGTGCCCCGCAAAACCTCGAAAAACATGAAAATGTGTGAAAATTTTCAAAAAAAAAATCTGAAAAAAATGTTAAAAATTTAGTTATCCACAATTGCTCAGGAGAAAATTTTAACGTTGCCTGCAAATCCTGAAAATGCGAAAATTTTATGAAATTTTCATGAAAATCGAGAAAACATTTTCAAAAACCCGGTAAAACGAAAACATTCCAGACTGAAAATGTGATGAAACCTGATCAATTCAATCAAGTTGAAACATATTTTCAGGAAAAGTGACGAAAACGGTAGGATATCGCTAAAAATTTACAAAAATGACTTTTTCGAATTAGAGAATATAATAGTAAAATGGATTTCTGATTTTCTGTACCAAAAACCTTATCCTCTCCCAATCGGAAGGCGGAACTTCTTCGTTTTTTTTTTTTTTCATAAGTCCGGGGAAATTGCACTTTTTGCTCCAATGTAGCAAAAATCGGATAATTTTTCCAGCATCCAGGTTTACTTATATTTCAGTTAGACAAACAACATTCTTTCATTTAAGACTGCTATTTCAACTTCTCACCCCAATTCCGCTGAAAAAACATAGTTAAGTTGGAAAAAATCAGGCGATTTCTGTGTTTTTATAACGGCGAAAACACAACTTTCGATTTTTCTGGGAAAACAATTAAGTTTCATCGTATTAAAGAGCAAAAACATGTTTTGGGAGTTCTCGAAAGATGACATTATTTTTTAGTAAAAATAGAATCTTTTCAGGGAAAGTCATGTAATTTTTGGGGGTGGGCCGCTCCCGGCAATGGTGCAACGCCGGGCCGACCCTTGAGGTGAAGCTAGCAAGCCAGCTATCACCTCTAGTCTCAAAAATCGGTTAACCTTGTCTGCAGCGTTGTGCTACAGTATCGAAGGTTAATTCGATAAGAACGATTACTACACTTTGATCTTAGCCATTAGGCCGAGAAGCGATGTTGTGGTTAGGAATCCGGGCGCTAAGGCCTATTTCAGTGGTTGATCCCATACGGGTTTGACTTTCGGGTGTCTGACCCTCCAGTCTCTCGCTTTCGCTGGCTTCCCGACTCTAGATCGGACGGGCGCGGCGCCCAAACACAAATCGCTTTATTATTATGCAATTGTTATGAGAATACAAAAAGAGGCCAAAAATGCAAAAGCTTACGGCACCCAGGATTCCCAAGCCGTCTCCGATCCAAGTACTAACTGGGCCCAACGTTGCTTGACTTGCCAGATCGGACGGGATGGCGTAGTTTCAACGTGGTATGGTCGTAAGCGAAGGCAATAGAATGCGGCGCGTGGACAATCCAGCGTCACGTGATATGATTTAGCGATGGAATACGTGAAATTAGACTATTTTCCATCTTTCCTGAAGATTTGGGCCGATTTGGTTGACTTTGACTCCGATGCCAGGAGCTGACTTGGGCGCGCGGCCATGGAAATGCCCGCCGCAGTCGAGAGCGGTTGGGCCCTGAAATCCAAATTTTCCACTTTCTTACCAAATTCGGCTAAAAATTTGGAACGCTTCACGAATTTGCGTGTCATCCTTGCGCAGGGGCCATGCTAATCTTCTCTGTATTGTTCCAATTTTAGTATATGTCCATTGGTATGAACGAGTTCCCGGGTTTTCGACTCGTTTATATAACCCCTACTCCGGCAATGGCCGAGTTTTTACGGGTTTCGTTTCGAAAAAGCGATGTTTGGCTTGATTTTCGAAAATCGCTTTGAATCTGGCACCCGTAAACTATCGACAACTCCAAAACCTTAAGGCCCAACCGCTTCCACCGACGACAGCTTTGCGCAGAGGCGATAACGTGACCCATGAAGCTCTGCTGAGGTGCGTTTATTGCTGGTTGAAAACTTTTCCCAATTGCCCGCGATGCCCCCTGAAACATTGGAGGTATACGCAATTTTTGTAAGCCCCACGGGGGCAAAAGACTCGAAAATGTTCCCCTTCCTTCGAATGGGGTTCCAAAATTTGACTGTCGCCGCAGTTCTGTTTAGAAACTGGGCGGAAACCATAGCGAACCTCACTAAGGCTTATGAAAAGCAACGATTCGGGGTCGGGAAAGGGTTAAGGCATTCGACGTATTCCGATTTCTTACGAGTGGGCGCGACGACTCGGCCAGGGCCACTTCCGGTCCTCCTCCGCCTTCAACCGCGAATATCTCGCTTCCCGTTGATTTTGACGAAAACTTCGAAAACGGAAAAGATTCTTAGAATTTTACGTAGATTTCAATTCTTTAGTCAAAACCTGGAATTTCCAAAACGTCTCATGAAGCGGTGGAAACTAGAGACTACCAAGCAGTCCGCCGCCCCACTCATATCGCCGCGGCTGGTGAGACCAGCCATAGTGCGGGGCATACAGTCCACTTTGGTTTAATTACCCAAGTTTGAGGTACTAAATAACTCCGACCCTACACGAAAATGTAGAGGTTGTCGAAATTTTGGAAAGCCTTTCCTTATGGAAGGGCAACAAATGAGGAAAAGTGGTGGAAATGGCCTGTTTTCACGTAGTTGAGGTCCACGTAAGTCTCACGTAAACTTCATTTTTGCATGAGAAATGACCGAATTTCACGGAAATCCGTACTTTTAACTAAATTCATTGTTTCCCGCTCTTTCGAGGGGATTCCAAAAAATGCATATTACTCATATGCGTCCACTTGCACGGAAATCTTTAGTAAAAGGCGAAAGATTTTCTCGTGAGAATGCAAGAGAACCAGAGATATTTTGAGTTTGGGGCTCGGAAGGTCACCAAATGGAGTAGCCGATTTCGTTTGGGTGGGAAATTTCGCTTTCGACCGTCTCCAGGTCACCCCACTAATCACCTGGATCGGTCAAAAATTAGCGTCTGACCCTTTTCTGCCGCTGCGACTCAAACCCGTACAAAAGCAATGACTCCCCGAACATAAGGCGTGGCGAGCCGGCCACCATTAAACTTACCTGGCTGGGAGTTTCGCCGCGATCATGAAGGCGGCGGCTCCATGGTGAGGCTGATCCATTGCACTTTCGGATCGGTTGACCCGTGAGGCAACTTCGAGTTGAAGTTAGCCTACAGCTAAATTTTTGCGTGAGGGGCTGCGTTCGCGCGGCCCTGAAATCTCTTGAAAATCATGAATTTCTTTGAAATCGAGAAAATTTTGCTCGAAATCGGGATAATCGAGCTTTTCCAAAAACCTCAAAATCAGTTTTTTAACTGAAATCGACGAAAATTCGAGGCCGATTTTTACCAAAAGTCCCATTTCTGTGTGGTTCTGTCGAAATGTTGTTGGAAGCGGCGGAAACCGGCGTCTACGCCGCGTCTCGCGGCCTCCCCCGTATCGCGTCAGCGGTTGCCGGCCGCCATACCCTGGCGCCCAACAGACTATTCGGTTTAATTACCCAAGTTTGAGGTACTAAATACTTCCGACCCTGCGAATGTAGAGGTTGTTGAAATTTTGGAAAGCCCTTCCTTATGGGAGGGCAACAAATTCGAGAAATTGTGGAAATCTGCTCATTTCATGCTGTACATTTTCCGATGAAACTAGCTTTCCGCTGAAAATGCATGGAATTTTGTCCATTTCAGGTAGTTCCGGTCTACGTGAAAGCCTGTTTTTCGTAGTTTTCTCAAAATTTCAAGAACGTTTGCACGTTTCTTAACCCAAATTGCCAAGAATAACTATTTAACGTGCCCCGCAAAACCTCGAAAAACATGAAAATGTGTGAAAATTTTCAAAAAAAAAATCTGAAAAAAATGTTAAAAATTTAGTTATCCACAATTGCTCAGGAGAAAATTTTAACGTTGCCTGCAAATCCTGAAAATGCGAAAATTTTATGAAATTTTCATGAAAATCGAGAAAACATTTTCAAAAACCCGGTAAAACGAAAACATTCCAGACTGAAAATGTGATGAAACCTGATCAATTCAATCAAGTTGAAACATATTTTCAGGAAAAGTGACGAAAACGGTAGGATATCGCTAAAAATTTACAAAAATGACTTTTTCGATTTAGAGAATATAATAGTAAAATGGATTTCTGATTTTCTGTACCAAAAACCTTATCCTCTCCCAATCGGAAGGCGGAACTTCTTCGTTTTTTTTTTTTTTTCATAAGTCCGGGGAAATTGCACTTTTTGCTCCAATGTAGCAAAAATCGGATAATTTTTCCAGCATCCAGGTTTACTTATATTTCAGTTAGACAAACAACATTCTTTCATTTAAGACTGCTATTTCAACTTCTCACCCCAATTCCGCTGAAAAAACATAGTTAAGTTGGAAAAAATCAGGCGATTTCTGTGTTTTTATAACGGCGAAAACACAACTTTCGATTTTTCTGGGAAAACAATTAAGTTTCATCGTATTAAAGAGCAAAAACATGTTTTGGGAGTTCTCGAAAGATGACATTATTTTTTAGTAAAAATAGAATCTTTTCAGGGAAAGTCATGTAATTTTTGGGGGTGGGCCGCTCCCGGCAATGGTGCAACGCCGGGCCGACCCTTGAGGTGAAGCTAGCAAGCCAGCTATCACCTCTAGTATCAAAAATCGGTTAACCTTGTCTGCAGCGTTGTGCTACAGTATCGAAGGTTAATTCGATAAGAACGATTACTACACTTTGATCTTAGCCATTAGGCCGAGAAGCGATGTTGTGGTTAGGAATCCGGGCGCTAAGGCCTATTTCAGTGGTTGATCCCATACGGGTTTGACTTTCGGGTGTCTGACCCTCCAGTCTCTCGCTTTCGCTGGCTTCCCGACTCTAGATCGGACGGGCGCGGCGCCCAAACACAAATCGCTTTATTATTATGCAATTGTTATGAGAATACAAAAAGAGGCCAAAAATGCAAAAGCTTACGGCACCCAGGATTCCCAAGCCGTCTCCGATCCAAGTACTAACTGGGCCCAACGTTGCTTGACTTGCCAGATCGGACGGGATGGCGTAGTTTCAACGTGGTATGGTCGTAAGCGAAGGCAATAGAATGCGGCGCGTCGACAATCCAGCGTCACGTGATATGATTTAGCGATGGAATACGTGAAATTAGACTATTTTCCATCTTTCCTGAAGATTTGGGCCGATTTGGTTGACTTTGACTCCGATGCCAGGAGCTGACTTGGGCGCGCGGCCATGGAAATGCCCGCCGCAGTCGAGAGCGGTTGGGCCCTGAAATCCAAATTTTCCACTTTCTTACCAAATTCGGCTAAAAATTTGGAACGCTTCACGAATTTGCGTGTCATCCTTGCGCAGGGGCCATGCTAATCTTCTCTGTATTGTTCCAATTTTAGTATATGTCCATTGGTATGAACGAGTTCCCGGGTTTTCGACTCGTTTATATAACCCCTACTCCGGCAATGGCCGAGTTTTTACGGGTTTCGTTTCGAAAAAGCGATGTTTGGCTTGATTTTCGAAAATCGCTTTGAATCTGGCACCCGTAAACTATCGACAACTCCAAAACCTTAAGGCCCAACCGCTTCCACCGACGACAGCTTTGCGCAGAGGCGATAACGTGACCCATGAAGCTATGCTGAGGTGCGTTTATTGCTGGTTGAAAACTTTTCCCAATTGCCCGCGATGCCCCCTGAAACATGGGAGGTATACGCAATTTTTGTAAGCCCCACGGGGGCAAAAGACTCGAAAATGTTCCCCTTCCTTCGAATGGGGTTCCAAAATTTGACTGTCGCCGCAGTTCTGTTTAGAAACTGGGCGGAAACCATAGCGAACCTCACTAAGGCTTATGAAAAGCAACGATTCGGGGTCGGGAAAGGGTTAAGGCATTCGACGTATTCCGATTTCTTACGAGTGGGCGCGACGACTCGGCCAGGGCCACTTCCGGTCCTCCTCCGCCTTCAACCGCGAATATCTCGCTTCCCGTTGATTTTGACGAAAACTTCGAAAACGGAAAAGATTCTTAGAATTTTACGTAGATTTCAATTCTTTAGTCAAAACCTGGAATTTCCAAAACGTCTCATGAAGCGGTGGAAACTAGAGACTACCAAGCAGTCCGCCGCCCCACTCATATCGCCGCGGCTGGTGAGACCAGCCATAGTGCGGGGCATACAGTCCACTTTGGTTTAATTACCCAAGTTTGAGGTACTAAATAACTCCGACCCTACACGAAAATGTAGAGGTTGTCGAAATTTTGGAAAGCCTTTCCTTATGGAAGGGCAACAAATGAGGAAAAGTGGTGGAAATGGCCTGTTTTCACGTAGTTGAGGTCCACGTAAGTCTCACGTAAACTTCATTTTTGCATGAGAAATGACCGAATTTCACGGAAATCCGTACTTTTAACTAAATTCATTGTTTCCCGCTCTTTCGAGGGGATTCCAAAAAATGCATATTACTCATATGCGTCCACTTGCACGGAAATCTTTAGTAAAAGGCGAAAGATTTTCTCGTGAGAATGCAAGAGAACCAGAGATATTTTGAGTTTTGGGCTCGGAAGGTCACCAAATGGAGTAGCCGATTTCGTTTGGGTGGGAAATTTCGCTTTCGACCGTCTCCAGGTCACCCCACTAATCACCTGGATCGGTCAAAAATTAGCGTCTGACCCTTTTCTGCCGCTGCGACTCAAACCCGTACAAAAGCAATGACTCCCCGAACATAAGGCGTGGCGAGCCGGCCACCATTAAACTTACCTGGCTGGGAGTTTCGCCGCGATCATGAAGGCGGCGGCTCCATGGTGAGGCTGATCCATTGCACTTTCGGATCGGTTGACCCGTGAGGCAACTTCGAGTTGAAGTTAGCCTACAGCTAAATTTTTGCGTGAGGGGCTGCGTTCGCGCGGCCCTGAAATCTCTTGAAAATCATGAATTTCTTTGAAATCGAGAAAATTTTGCTCGAAATCGGGATAATCGAGCTTTTCCAAAAACCTCAAAATCAGTTTTTTAACTGAAATCGACGAAAATTCGAGGCCGATTTTTACCAAAAGTCCCATTTCTGTGTGGTTCTGTCGAAATGTTGTTGGAAGCGGCGGAAACCGGCGTCTACGCCGCGTCTCGCGGCCTCCCCCGTATCGCGTCAGCGGTTGCCGGCCGCCATACCCTGGCGCCCAACAGACTATTCGGTTTAATTACCCAAGTTTGAGGTACTAAATACTTCCGACCCGGCGAATGTAGAGGTTGTTGAAATTTTGGAAAGCCCTTCCTTATGGGAGGGCAACAAATTCGAGAAATTGTGGAAATCTGCTCATTTCATGCTGTACATTTTCCGATGAAACTAGCTTTCCGCTGAAAATGCATGGAATTTTGTCCATTTCAGGTAGTTCCGGTCTACGTGAAAGCCTGTTTTTCGTAGTTTTCTCAAAATTTCAAGAACGTTTGCACGTTTCTTAACCCAAATTGCCAAGAATAACTATTTAACGTGCCCCGCAAAACCTCGAAAAACATGAAAATGTGTGAAAATTTTCAAAAAAAAAATCTGAAAAAAATGTTAAAAATTTAGTTATCCACAATTGCTCAGGAGAAAATTTTAACGTTGCCTGCAAATCCTGAAAATGCGAAAATTTTATGAAATTTTCATGAAAATCGAGAAAACATTTTCAAAAACCCGGTAAAACGAAAACATTCCAGACTGAAAATGTGATGAAACCTGATCAATTCAATCAAGTTGAAACATATTTTCAGGAAAAGTGACGAAAACGGTAGGATATCGCTAAAAATTTACAAAAATGACTTTTTCGATTTAGAGAATATAATAGTAAAATGGATTTCTGATTTTCTGTACCAAAAACCTTATCCTCTCCCAATCGGAAGGCGGAACTTCTTCGTTTTTTTTTTTTTCATAAGTCCGGGGAAATTGCACTTTTTGCTCCAATGTAGCAAAAATCGGATAATTTTTCCAGCATCCAGGTTTACTTATATTTCAGTTAGACAAACAACATTCTTTCATTTAAGACTGCTATTTCAACTTCTCACCCCAATTCCGCTGAAAAAACATAGTTAAGTTGGAAAAAATCAGGCGATTTCTGTGTTTTTATAACGGCGAAAACACAACTTTCGATTTTTCTGGGAAAACAATTAAGTTTCATCGTATTAAAGAGCAAAAACATGTTTTGGGAGTTCTCGAAAGATGACATTATTTTTTAGTAAAAATAGAATCTTTTCAGGGAAAGTCATGTAATTTTTGGGGGTGGGCCGCTCCCGGCAATGGTGCAACGCCGGGCCGACCCTTGAGGTGAAGCTAGCAAGCCAGCTATCACCTCTAGTATCAAAAATCGGTTAACCTTGTCTGCAGCGTTGTGCTACAGTATCGAAGGTTAATTCGATAAGAACGATTACTACACTTTGATCTTAGCCATTAGGCCGAGAAGCGATGTTGTGGTTAGGAATCCGGGCGCTAAGGCCTATTTCAGTGGTTGATCCCATACGGGTTTGACTTTCGGGTGTCTGACCCTCCAGTCTCTCGCTTTCGCTGGCTTCCCGACTCTAGATCGGACGGGCGCGGCGCCCAAACACAAATCGCTTTATTATTATGCAATTGTTATGAGAATACAAAAAGAGGCCAAAAATGCAAAAGCTTACGGCACCCAGGATTCCCAAGCCGTCTCCGATCCAAGTACTAACTGGGCCCAACGTTGCTTGACTTGCCAGATCGGACGGGATGGCGTAGTTTCAACGTGGTATGGTCGTAAGCGAAGGCAATAGAATGCGGCGCGTGGACAATCCAGCGTCACGTGATATGATTTAGCGATGGAATACGTGAAATTAGACTATTTTCAATCTTTCCTGAAGATTTGGGCCGATTTGGTTGACTTTGACTCCGATGCCAGGAGCTGACTTGGGCGCGCGGCCATGGAAATGCCCGCCGCAGTCGAGAGCGGTTGGGCCCTGAAATCCAAATTTTCCACTTTCTTACCAAATTCGGCTAAAAATTTGGAACGCTTCACGAATTTGCGTGTCATCCTTGCGCAGGGGCCATGCTAATCTTCTCTGTATTGTTCCAATTTTAGTATATGTCCATTGGTATGAACGAGTTCCCGGGTTTTCGACTCGTTTATATAACCCCTACTCCGGCAATGGCCGAGTTTTTACGGGTTTCGTTTCGAAAAAGCGATGTTTGGCTTGATTTTCGAAAATCGCTTTGAATCTGGCACCCGTAAACTATCGACAACTCCAAAACCTTAAGGCCCAACCGCTTCCACCGACGACAGCTTTGCGCAGAGGCGATAACGTGACCCATGAAGCTCTGCTGAGGTGCGTTTATTGCTGGTTGAAAACTTTTCCCAATTGCCCGCGATGCCCCCTGAAACATGGGAGGTATACGCAATTTTTGTAAGCCCCACGGGGGCAAAAGACTCGAAAATGTTCCCCTTCCTTCGAATGGGGTTCCAAAATTTGACTGTCGCCGCAGTTCTGTTTAGAAACTGGGCGGAAACCATAGCGAACCTCACTAAGGCTTATGAAAAGCAACGATTCGGGGTCGGGAAAGGGTTAAGGCATTCGACGTATTCCGATTTCTTACGAGTGGGCGCGACGACTCGGCCAGGGCCACTTCCGGTCCTCCTCCGCCTTCAACCGCGAATATCTCGCTTCCCGTTGATTTTGACGAAAACTTCGAAAACGGAAAAGATTCTTAGAATTTTACGTAGATTTCAATTCTTTAGTCAAAACCTGGAATTTCCAAAACGTCTCATGAAGCGGTGGAAACTAGAGACTACCAAGCAGTCCGCCGCCCCACTCATATCGCCGCGGCTGGTGAGACCAGCCATAGTGCGGGGCATACAGTCCACTTTGGTTTAATTACCCAAGTTTGAGGTACTAAATAACTCCGACCCTACACGAAAATGTAGAGGTTGTCGAAATTTTGGAAAGCCTTTCCTTATGGAAGGGCAACAAATGAGGAAAAGTGGTGGAAATGGCCTGTTTTCACGTAGTTGAGGTCCACGTAAGTCTCACGTAAACTTCATTTTTGCATGAGAAATGACCGAATTTCACGGAAATCCGTACTTTTAACTAAATTCATTGTTTCCCGCTCTTTCGAGGGGATTCCAAAAAATGCATATTACTCATATGCGTCCACTTGCACGGAAATCTTTAGTAAAAGGCGAAAGATTTTCTCGTGAGAATGCAAGAGAACCAGAGATATTTTGAGTTTTGGGCTCGGAAGGTCACCAAATGGAGTAGCCGATTTCGTTTGGGTGGGAAATTTCGCTTTCGACCGTCTCCAGGTCACCCCACTAATCACCTGGATCGGTCAAAAATTAGCGTCTGACCCTTTTCTGCCGCTGCGACTCAAACCCGTACAAAAGCAATGACTCCCCGAACATAAGGCGTGGCGAGCCGGCCACCATTAAACTTACCTGGCTGGGAGTTTCGCCGCGATCATGAAGGCGGCGGCTCCATGGTGAGGCTGATCCATTGCACTTTCGGATCGGTTGACCCGTGAGGCAACTTCGAGTTGAAGTTAGCCTACAGCTAAATTTTTGCGTGAGGGGCTGCGTTCGCGCGGCCCTGAAATCTCTTGAAAATCATGAATTTCTTTGAAATCGAGAAAATTTTGCTCGAAATCGGGATAATCGAGCTTTTCCAAAAACCTCAAAATCAGTTTTTTAACTGAAATCGACGAAAATTCGAGGCCGATTTTTACCAAAAGTCCCATTTCTGTGTGGTTCTGTCGAAATGTTGTTGGAAGCGGCGGAAACCGGCGTCTACGCCGCGTCTCGCGGCCTCCCCCGTATCGCGTCAGCGGTTGCCGGCCGCCATACCCTGGCGCCCAACAGACTATTCGGTTTAATTACCCAAGTTTGAGGTACTAAATACTTCCGACCCTGCGAATGTAGAGGTTGTTGAAATTTTGGAAAGCCCTTCCTTATGGGAGGGCAACAAATTCGAGAAATTGTGGAAATCTGCTCATTTCATGCTGTACATTTTCCGATGAAACTAGCTTTCCGCTGAAAATGCATGGAATTTTGTCCATTTCAGGTAGTTCCGGTCTACGTGAAAGCCTGTTTTTCGTAGTTTTCTCAAAATTTCAAGAACGTTTGCACGTTTCTTAACCCAAATTGCCAAGAATAACTATTTAACGTGCCCCGCAAAACCTCGAAAAACATGAAAATGTGTGAAAATTTTCAAAAAAAAAATCTGAAAAAAATGTTAAAAATTTAGTTATCCACAATTGCTCAGGAGAAAATTTTAACGTTGCCTGCAAATCCTGAAAATGCGAAAATTTTATGAAATTTTCATGAAAATCGAGAAAACATTTTCAAAAACCCGGTAAAACGAAAACATTCCAGACTGAAAATGTGATGAAACCTGATCAATTCAATCAAGTTGAAACATATTTTCAGGAAAAGTGACGAAAACGGTAGGATATCGCTAAAAATTTACAAAAATGACTTTTTCGATTTAGAGAATATAATAGTAAAATGGATTTCTGATTTTCTGTACCAAAAACCTTATCCTCTCCCAATCGGAAGGCGGAACTTCTTCGTTTTTTTTTTTTTTTTCATAAGTCCGGGGAAATTGCACTTTTTGCTCCAATGTAGCAAAAATCGGATAATTTTTCCAGCATCCAGGTTTACTTATATTTCAGTTAGACAAACAACATTCTTTCATTTAAGACTGCTATTTCAACTTCTCACCCCAATTCCGCTGAAAAAACATAGTTAAGTTGGAAAAAATCAGGCGATTTCTGTGTTTTTATAACGGCGAAAACACAACTTTCGATTTTTCTGGGAAAACAATTAAGTTTCATCGTATTAAAGAGCAAAAACATGTTTTGGGAGTTCTCGAAAGATGACATTATTTTTTAGTAAAAATAGAATCTTTTCAGGGAAAGTCATGTAATTTTTGGGGGTGGTGCCGCTCCCGGCAATGGTGCAACGCCGGGCCGACCCTTGAGGTGAAGCTAGCAAGCCAGCTATCACCTCTAGTATCAAAAATCGGTTAACCTTGTCTGCAGCGTTGTGCTACAGTATCGAAGGTTAATTCGATAAGAACGATTACTACACTTTGATCTTAGCCATTAGGCCGAGAAGCGATGTTGTGGTTAGGAATCCGGGCGCTAAGGCCTATTTCAGTGGTTGATCCCATACGGGTTTGACTTTCGGGTGTCTGACCCTCCAGTCTCTCGCTTTCGCTGGCTTCCCGACTCTAGATCGGACGGGCGCGGCGCCCAAACACAAATCGCTTTATTATTATGCAATTGTTATGAGAATACAAAAAGAGGCCAAAAATGCAAAAGCTTACGGCACCCAGGATTCCCAAGCCGTCTCCGATCCAAGTACTAACTGGGCCCAACGTTGCTTGACTTGCCAGATCGGACGGGATGGCGTAGTTTCAACGTGGTATGGTCGTAAGCGAAGGCAATAGAATGCGGCGCGTGGACAATCCAGCGTCACGTGATATGATTTAGCGATGGAATACGTGAAATTAGACTATTTTCAATCTTTCCTGAAGATTTGGGCCGATTTGGTTGACTTTGACTCCGATGCCAGGAGCTGACTTGGGCGCGCGGCCATGGAAATGCCCGCCGCAGTCGAGAGCGGTTGGGCCCTGAAATCCAAATTTTCCACTTTCTTACCAAATTCGGCTAAAAATTTGGAACGCTTCACGAATTTGCGTGTCATCCTTGCGCAGGGGCCATGCTAATCTTCTCTGTATTGTTCCAATTTTAGTATATGTCCATTGGTATGAACGAGTTCCCGGGTTTTCGACTCGTTTATATAACCCCTACTCCGGCAATGGCCGAGTTTTTACGGGTTTCGTTTCGAAAAAGCGATGTTTGGCTTGATTTTCGAAAATCGCTTTGAATCTGGCACCCGTAAACTATCGACAACTCCAAAACCTTAAGGCCCAACCGCTTCCACCGACGACAGCTTTGCGCAGAGGCGATAACGTGACCCATGAAGCTCTGCTGAGGTGGGTTTATTGCTGGTTGAAAACTTTTCCCAATTGCCCGCGATGCCCCCTGAAACATGGGAGGTATACGCAATTTTTGTAAGCCCCACGGGGGCAAAAGACTCGAAAATGTTCCCCTTCCTTCGAATGGGGTTCCAAAATTTGACTGTCGCCGCAGTTCTGTTTAGAAACTGGGCGGAAACCATAGCGAACCTCACTAAGGCTTATGAAAAGCAACGATTCGGGGTCGGGAAAGGGTTAAGGCATTCGACGTATTCCGATTTCTTACGAGTGGGCGCGACGACTCGGCCAGGGCCACTTCCGGTCCTCCTCCGCCTTCAACCGCGAATATCTCGCTTCCCGTTGATTTTGACGAAAACTTCGAAAACGGAAAAGATTCTTAGAATTTTACGTAGATTTCAATTCTTTAGTCAAAACCTGGAATTTCCAAAACGTCTCATGAAGCGGTGGAAACTAGAGACTACCAAGCAGTCCGCCGCCCCACTCATATCGCCGCGGCTGGTGAGACCAGCCATAGTGCGGGGCATACAGTCCACTTTGGTTTAATTACCCAAGTTTGAGGTACTAAATAACTCCGACCCTACACGAAAATGTAGAGGTTGTCGAAATTTTGGAAAGCCTTTCCTTATGGAAGGGCAACAAATGAGGAAAAGTGGTGGAAATGGCCTGTTTTCACGTAGTTGAGGTCCACGTAAGTCTCACGTAAACTTCATTTTTGCATGAGAAATGACCGAATTTCACGGAAATCCGTACTTTTAACTAAATTCATTGTTTCCCGCTCTTTCGAGGGGATTCCAAAAAATGCATATTACTCATATGCGTCCACTTGCACGGAAATCTTTAGTAAAAGGCGAAAGATTTTCTCGTGAGAATGCAAGAGAACCAGAGATATTTTGAGTTTTGGGCTCGGAAGGTCACCAAATGGAGTAGCCGATTTCGTTTGGGTGGGAAATTTCGCTTTCGACCGTCTCCAGGTCACCCCACTAATCACCTGGATCGGTCAAAAATTAGCGTCTGACCCTTTTCTGCCGCTGCGACTCAAACCCGTACAAAAGCAATGACTCCCCGAACATAAGGCGTGGCGAGCCGGCCACCATTAAACTTACCTGGCTGGGAGTTTCGCCGCGATCATGAAGGCGGCGGCTCCATGGTGAGGCTGATCCATTGCACTTTCGGATCGGTTGACCCGTGAGGCAACTTCGAGTTGAAGTTAGCCTACAGCTAAATTTTTGCGTGAGGGGCTGCGTTCGCGCGGCCCTGAAATCTCTTGAAAATCATGAATTTCTTTGAAATCGAGAAAATTTTGCTCGAAATCGGGATAATCGAGCTTTTCCAAAAACCTCAAAATCAGTTTTTTAACTGAAATCGACGAAAATTCGAGGCCGATTTTTACCAAAAGTCCCATTTCTGTGTGGTTCTGTCGAAATGTTGTTGGAAGCGGCGGAAACCGGCGTCTACGCCGCGTCTCGCGGCCTCCCCCGTATCGCGTCAGCGGTTGCCGGCCGCCATACCCTGGCGCCCAACAGACTATTCGGTTTAATTACCCAAGTTTGAGGTACTAAATACTTCCGACCCTGCGAATGTAGAGGTTGTTGAAATTTTGGAAAGCCCTTCCTTATGGGAGGGCAACAAATTCGAGAAATTGTGGAAATCTGCTCATTTCATGCTGTACATTTTCCGATGAAACTAGCTTTCCGCTGAAAATGCATGGAATTTTGTCCATTTCAGGTAGTTCCGGTCTACGTGAAAGCCTGTTTTTCGTAGTTTTCTCAAAATTTCAAGAACGTTTGCACGTTTCTTAACCCAAATTGCCAAGAATAACTATTTAACGTGCCCCGCAAAACCTCGAAAAACATGAAAATGTGTGAAAATTTTCAAAAAAAAAATCTGAAAAAAATGTTAAAAATTTAGTTATCCACAATTGCTCAGGAGAAAATTTTAACGTTGCCTGCAAATCCTGAAAATGCGAAAATTTTATGAAATTTTCATGAAAATCGAGAAAACATTTTCAAAAACCCGGTAAAACGAAAACATTCCAGACTGAAAATGTGATGAAACCTGATCAATTCAATCAAGTTGAAACATATTTTCAGGAAAAGTGACGAAAACGGTAGGATATCGCTAAAAATTTACAAAAATGACTTTTTCGATTTAGAGAATATAATAGTAAAATGGATTTCTGATTTTCTGTACCAAAAACCTTATCCTCTCCCAATCGGAAGGCGGAACTTCTTCGTTTTTTTTTTTTTTCATAAGTCCGGGGAAATTGCACTTTTTGCTCCAATGTAGCAAAAATCGGATAATTTTTCCAGCATCCAGGTTTACTTATATTTCAGTTAGACAAACAACATTCTTTCATATAAGACTGCTATTTCAACTTCTCACCCCAATTCCGCTGAAAAAACATAGTTAAGTTGGAAAAAATCAGGCGATTTCTGTGTTTTTATAACGGCGAAAACACAACTTTCGATTTTTCTGGGAAAACAATTAAGTTTCATCGTATTAAAGAGCAAAAACATGTTTTGGGAGTTCTCGAAAGATGACATTATTTTTTAGTAAAAATAGAATCTTTTCAGGGAAAGTCATGTAATTTTTGGGGGTGGGCCGCTCCCGGCAATGGTGCAACGCCGGGCCGACCCTTGAGGTGAAGCTAGCAAGCCAGCTATCACCTCTAGTATCAAAAATCGGTTAACCTTGTCTGCAGCGTTGTGCTACAGTATCGAAGGTTAATTCGATAAGAACGATTACTACACTTTGATCTTAGCCATTAGGCCGAGAAGCGATGTTGTGGTTAGGAATCCGGGCGCTAAGGCCTATTTCAGTGGTTGATCCCATACGGGTTTGACTTTCGGGTGTCTGACCCTCCAGTCTCTCGCTTTCGCTGGCTTCCCGACTCTAGATCGGACGGGCGCGGCGCCCAAACACAAATCGCTTTATTATTATGCAATTGTTATGAGAATACAAAAAGAGGCCAAAAATGCAAAAGCTTACGGCACCCAGGATTCCCAAGCCGTCTCCGATCCAAGTACTAACTGGGCCCAACGTTGCTTGACTTGCCAGATCGGACGGGATGGCGTAGTTTCAACGTGGTATGGTCGTAAGCGAAGGCAATAGAATGCGGCGCGTGGACAATCCAGCGTCACGTGATATGATTTAGCGATGGAATACGTGAAATTAGACTATTTTCCATCTTTCCTGAAGATTTGGGCCGATTTGGTTGACTTTGACTCCGATGCCAGGAGCTGACTTGGGCGCGCGGCCATGGAAATGCCCGCCGCAGTCGAGAGCGGTTGGGCCCTGAAATCCAAATTTTCCACTTTCTTACCAAATTCGGCTAAAAATTTGGAACGCTTCACGAATTTGCGTGTCATCCTTGCGCAGGGGCCATGCTAATCTTCTCTGTATTGTTCCAATTTTAGTATATGTCCATTGGTATGAACGAGTTCCCGGGTTTTCGACTCGTTTATATAACCCCTACTCCGGCAATGGCCGAGTTTTTACGGGTTTCGTTTCGAAAAAGCGATGTTTGGCTTGATTTTCGAAAATCGCTTTGAATCTGGCACCCGTAAACTATCGACAACTCCAAAACCTTAAGGCCCAACCGCTTCCACCGACGACAGCTTTGCGCAGAGGCGATAACGTGACCCATGAAGCTCTGCTGAGGTGCGTTTATTGCTGGTTGAAAACTTTTCCCAATTGCCCGCGATGCCCCCTGAAACATGGGAGGTATACGCAATTTTTGTAAGCCCCACGGGGGCAAAAGACTCGAAAATGTTCCCCTTCCTTCGAAAGGGGTTCCAAAATTTGACTGTCGCCGCAGTTCTGTTTAGAAACTGGGCGGAAACCATAGCGAACCTCACTAAGGCTTATGAAAAGCAACGATTCGGGGTCGGGAAAGGGTTAAGGCATTCGACGTATTCCGATTTCTTACGAGTGGGCGCGACGACTCGGCCAGGGCCACTTCCGGTCCTCCTCCGCCTTCAACCGCGAATATCTCGCTTCCCGTTGATTTTGACGAAAACTTCGAAAACGGAAAAGATTCTTAGAATTTTACGTAGATTTCAATTCTTTAGTCAAAACCTGGAATTTCCAAAACGTCTCATGAAGCGGTGGAAACTAGAGACTACCAAGCAGTCCGCCGCCCCACTCATATCGCCGCGGCTGGTGAGACCAGCCATAGTGCGGGGCATACAGTCCACTTTGGTTTAATTACCCAAGTTTGAGGTACTAAATAACTCCGACCCTACACGAAAATGTAGAGGTTGTCGAAATTTTGGAAAGCCTTTCCTTATGGAAGGGCAACAAATGAGGAAAAGTGGTGGAAATGGCCTGTTTTCACGTAGTTGAGGTCCACGTAAGTCTCACGTAAACTTCATTTTTGCATGAGAAATGACCGAATTTCACGGAAATCCGTACTTTTAACTAAATTCATTGTTTCCCGCTCTTTCGAGGGGATTCCAAAAAATGCATATTACTCATATGCGTCCACTTGCACGGAAATCTTTAGTAAAAGGCGAAAGATTTTCTCGTGAGAATGCAAGAGAACCAGAGATATTTTGAGTTTTGGGCTCGGAAGGTCACCAAATGGAGTAGCCGATTTCGTTTGGGTGGGAAATTTCGCTTTCGACCGTCTCCAGGTCACCCCACTAATCACCTGGATCGGTCAAAAATTAGCGTCTGACCCTTTTCTGCCGCTGCGACTCAAACCCGTACAAAAGCAATGACTCCCCGAACATAAGGCGTGGCGAGCCGGCCACCATTAAACTTACCTGGCTGGGAGTTTCGCCGCGATCATGAAGGCGGCGGCTCCATGGTGAGGCTGATCCATTGCACTTTCGGATCGGTTGACCCGTGAGGCAACTTCGAGTTGAAGTTAGCCTACAGCTAAATTTTTGCGTGAGGGGCTGCGTTCGCGCGGCCCTGAAATCTCTTGAAAATCATGAATTTCTTTGAAATCGAGAAAATTTTGCTCGAAATCGGGATAATCGAGCTTTTCCAAAAACCTCAAAATCAGTTTTTTAACTGAAATCGACGAAAATTCGAGGCCGATTTTTACCAAAAGTCCCATTTCTGTGTGGTTCTGTCGAAATGTTGTTGGAAGCGGCGGAAACCGGCGTCTACGCCGCGTCTCGCGGCCTCCCCCGTATCGCGTCAGCGGTTGCCGGCCGCCATACCCTGGCGCCCAACAGACTATTCGGTTTAATTACCCAAGTTTGAGGTACTAAATACTTCCGACCCTGCGAATGTAGAGGTTGTTGAAATTTTGGAAAGCCCTTCCTTATGGGAGGGCAACAAATTCGAGAAATTGTGGAAATCTGCTCATTTCATGCTGTACATTTTCCGATGAAACTAGCTTTCCGCTGAAAATGCATGGAATTTTGTCCATTTCAGGTAGTTCCGGTCTACGTGAAAGCCTGTTTTTCGTAGTTTTCTCAAAATTTCAAGAACGTTTGCACGTTTCTTAACCCAAATTGCCAAGAATAACTATTTAACGTGCCCCGCAAAACCTCGAAAAACATGAAAATGTGTGAAAATTTTCAAAAAAAAAATCTGAAAAAAATGTTAAAAATTTAGTTATCCACAATTGCTCAGGAGAAAATTTTAACGTTGCCTGCAAATCCTGAAAATGCGAAAATTTTATGAAATTTTCATGAAAATCGAGAAAACATTTTCAAAAACCCGGTAAAACGAAAACATTCCAGACTGAAAATGTGATGAAACCTGATCAATTCAATCAAGTTGAAACATATTTTCAGGAAAAGTGACGAAAACGGTAGGATATCGCTAAAAATTTACAAAAATGACTTTTTCGATTTAGAGAATATAATAGTAAAATGGATTTCTGATTTTCTGTACCAAAAACCTTATCCTCTCCCAATCGGAAGGCGGAACTTCTTCGTTTTTTTTTTTTTTCATAAGTCCGGGGAAATTGCACTTTTTGCTCCAATGTAGCAAAAATCGGATAATTTTTCCAGCATCCAGGTTTACTTATATTTCAGTTAGACAAACAACATTCTTTCATTTAAGACTGCTATTTCAACTTCTCACCCCAATTCCGCTGAAAAAACATAGTTAAGTTGGAAAAAATCAGGCGATTTCTGTGTTTTTATAACGGCGAAAACACAACTTTCGATTTTTCTGGGAAAACAATTAAGTTTCATCGTATTAAAGAGCAAAAACATGTTTTGGGAGTTCTCGAAAGATGACATTATTTTTTAGTAAAAATAGAATCTTTTCAGGGAAAGTCATGTAATTTTTGGGGGTGGGCCGCTCCCGGCAATGGTGCAACGCCGGGCCGACCCTTGAGGTGAAGCTAGCAAGCCAGCTATCACCTCTAGTATCAAAAATCGGTTAACCTTGTCTGCAGCGTTGTGCTACAGTATCGAAGGTTAATTCGATAAGAACGATTACTACACTTTGATCTTAGCCATTAGGCCGAGAAGCGATGTTGTGGTTAGGAATCCGGGCGCTAAGGCCTATTTCAGTGGTTGATCCCATACGGGTTTGACTTTCGGGTGTCTGACCCTCCAGTCTCTCGCTTTCGCTGGCTTCCCGACTCTAGATCGGACGGGCGCGGCGCCCAAACACAAATCGCTTTATTATTATGCAATTGTTATGAGAATACAAAAAGAGGCCAAAAATGCAAAAGCTTACGGCACCCAGGATTCCCAAGCCGTCTCCGATCCAAGTACTAACTGGGCCCAACGTTGCTTGACTTGCCAGATCGGACGGGATGGCGTAGTTTCAACGTGGTATGGTCGTAAGCGAAGGCAATAGAATGCGGCGCGTGGACAATCCAGCGTCACGTGATATGATTTAGCGATGGAATACGTGAAATTAGACTATTTTCCATCTTTCCTGAAGATTTGGGCCGATTTGGTTGACTTTGACTCCGATGCCAGGAGCTGACTTGGGCGCGCGGCCATGGAAATGCCCGCCGCAGTCGAGAGCGGTTGGGCCCTGAAATCCAAATTTTCCACTTTCTTACCAAATTCGGCTAAAAATTTGGAACGCTTCACGAATTTGCGTGTCATCCTTGCGCAGGGGCCATGCTAATCTTCTCTGTATTGTTCCAATTTTAGTATATGTCCATTGGTATGAACGAGTTCCCGGGTTTTCGACTCGTTTATATAACCCCTACTCCGGCAATGGCCGAGTTTTTACGGGTTTCGTTTCGAAAAAGCGATGTTTGGCTTGATTTTCGAAAATCGCTTTGAATCTGGCACCCGTAAACTATCGACAACTCCAAAACCTTAAGGCCCAACCGCTTCCACCGACGACAGCTTTGCGCAGAGGCGATAACGTGACCCATGAAGCTCTGCTGAGGTGCGTTTATTGCTGGTTGAAAACTTTTCCCAATTGCCCGCGATGCCCCCTGAAACATTGGAGGTATACGCAATTTTTGTAAGCCCCACGGGGGCAAAAGACTCGAAAATGTTCCCCTTCCTTCGAATGGGGTTCCAAAATTTGACTGTCGCCGCAGTTCTGTTTAGAAACTGGGCGGAAACCATAGCGAACCTCACTAAGGCTTATGAAAAGCAACGATTCGGGGTCGGGAAAGGGTTAAGGCATTCGACGTATTCCGATTTCTTACGAGTGGGCGCGACGACTCGGCCAGGGCCACTTCCGGTCCTCCTCCGCCTTCAACCGCGAATATCTCGCTTCCCGTTGATTTTGACGAAAACTTCGAAAACGGAAAAGATTCTTAGAATTTTACGTAGATTTCAATTCTTTAGTCAAAACCTGGAATTTCCAAAACGTCTCATGAAGCGGTGGAAACTAGAGACTACCAAGCAGTCCGCCGCCCCACTCATATCGCCGCGGCTGGTGAGACCAGCCATAGTGCGGGGCATACAGTCCACTTTGGTTTAATTACCCAAGTTTGAGGTACTAAGTAACTCCGACCCTACACGAAAATGTAGAGGTTGTCGAAATTTTGGAAAGCCTTTCCTTATGGAAGGGCAACAAATGAGGAAAAGTGGTGGAAATGGCCTGTTTTCACGTAGTTGAGGTCCACGTAAGTCTCACGTAAACTTCATTTTTGCATGAGAAATGACCGAATTTCACGGAAATCCGTACTTTTAACTAAATTCATTGTTTCCCGCTCTTTCGAGGGGATTCCAAAAAATGCATATTACTCATATGCGTCCACTTGCACGGAAATCTTTAGTAAAAGGCGAAAGATTTTCTCGTGAGAATGCAAGAGAACCAGAGATATTTTGAGTTTTGGGCTCGGAAGGTCACCAAATGGAGTAGCCGATTTCGTTTGGGTGGGAAATTTCGCTTTCGACCGTCTCCAGGTCACCCCACTAATCACCTGGATCGGTCAAAAATTAGCGTCTGACCCTTTTCTGCCGCTGCGACTCAAACCCGTACAAAAGCAATGACTCCCCGAACATAAGGCGTGGCGAGCCGGCCACCATTAAACTTACCTGGCTGGGAGTTTCGCCGCGATCATGAAGGCGGCGGCTCCATGGTGAGGCTGATCCATTGCACTTTCGGATCGGTTGACCCGTGAGGCAACTTCGAGTTGAAGTTAGCCTACAGCTAAATTTTTGCGTGAGGGGCTGCGTTCGCGCGGCCCTGAAATCTCTTGAAAATCATGAATTTCTTTGAAATCGAGAAAATTTTGCTCGAAATCGGGATAATCGAGCTTTTCCAAAAACCTCAAAATCAGTTTTTTAACTGAAATCGACGAAAATTCGAGGCCGATTTTTACCAAAAGTCCCATTTCTGTGTGGTTCTGTCGAAATGTTGTTGGAAGCGGCGGAAACCGGCGTCTACGCCGCGTCTCGCGGCCTCCCCCGTATCGCGTCAGCGGTTGCCGGCCGCCATACCCTGGCGCCCAACAGACTATTCGGTTTAATTACCCAAGTTTGAGGTACTAAATACTTCCGACCCTGCGAATGTAGAGGTTGTTGAAATTTTGGAAAGCCCTTCCTTATGGGAGGGCAACAAATTCGAGAAATTGTGGAAATCTGCTCATTTCATGCTGTACATTTTCCGATGAAACTAGCTTTCCGCTGAAAATGCATGGAATTTTGTCCATTTCAGGTAGTTCCGGTCTACGTGAAAGCCTGTTTTTCGTAGTTTTCTCAAAATTTCAAGAACGTTTGCACGTTTCTTAACCCAAATTGCCAAGAATAACTATTTAACGTGCCCCGCAAAACCTCGAAAAACATGAAAATGTGTGAAAATTTTCAAAAAAAAAATCTGAAAAAAATGTTAAAAATTTAGTTATCCACAATTGCTCAGGAGAAAATTTTAACGTTGCCTGCAAATCCTGAAAATGCGAAAATTTTATGAAATTTTCATGAAAATCGAGAAAACATTTTCAAAAACCCGGTAAAACGAAAACATTCCAGACTGAAAATGTGATGAAACCTGATCAATTCAATCAAGTTGAAACATATTTTCAGGAAAAGTGACGAAAACGGTAGGATATCGCTAAAAATTTACAAAAATGACTTTTTCGAATTAGAGAATATAATAGTAAAATGGATTTCTGATTTTCTGTACCAAAAACCTTATCCTCTCCCAATCGGAAGGCGGAACTTCTTCGTTTTTTTTTTTTTTTCATAAGTCCGGGGAAATTGCACTTTTTGCTCCAATGTAGCAAAAATCGGATAATTTTTCCAGCATCCAGGTTTACTTATATTTCAGTTAGACAAACAACATTCTTTCATTTAAGACTGCTATTTCAACTTCTCACCCCAATTCCGCTGAAAAAACATAGTTAAGTTGGAAAAAATCAGGCGATTTCTGTGTTTTTATAACGGCGAAAACACAACTTTCGATTTTTCTGGGAAAACAATTAAGTTTCATCGTATTAAAGAGCAAAAACATGTTTTGGGAGTTCTCGAAAGATGACATTATTTTTTAGTAAAAATAGAATCTTTTCAGGGAAAGTCATGTAATTTTTGGGGGTGGGCCGCTCCCGGCAATGGTGCAACGCCGGGCCGACCCTTGAGGTGAAGCTAGCAAGCCAGCTATCACCTCTAGTCTCAAAAATCGGTTAACCTTGTCTGCAGCGTTGTGCTACAGTATCGAAGGTTAATTCGATAAGAACGATTACTACACTTTGATCTTAGCCATTAGGCCGAGAAGCGATGTTGTGGTTAGGAATCCGGGCGCTAAGGCCTATTTCAGTGGTTGATCCCATACGGGTTTGACTTTCGGGTGTCTGACCCTCCAGTCTCTCGCTTTCGCTGGCTTCCCGACTCTAGATCGGACGGGCGCGGCGCCCAAACACAAATCGCTTTATTATTATGCAATTGTTATGAGAATACAAAAAGAGGCCAAAAATGCAAAAGCTTACGGCACCCAGGATTCCCAAGCCGTCTCCGATCCAAGTACTAACTGGGCCCAACGTTGCTTGACTTGCCAGATCGGACGGGATGGCGTAGTTTCAACGTGGTATGGTCGTAAGCGAAGGCAATAGAATGCGGCGCGTGGACAATCCAGCGTCACGTGATATGATTTAGCGATGGAATACGTGAAATTAGACTATTTTCCATCTTTCCTGAAGATTTGGGCCGATTTGGTTGACTTTGACTCCGATGCCAGGAGCTGACTTGGGCGCGCGGCCATGGAAATGCCCGCCGCAGTCGAGAGCGGTTGGGCCCTGAAATCCAAATTTTCCACTTTCTTACCAAATTCGGCTAAAAATTTGGAACGCTTCACGAATTTGCGTGTCATCCTTGCGCAGGGGCCATGCTAATCTTCTCTGTATTGTTCCAATTTTAGTATATGTCCATTGGTATGAACGAGTTCCCGGGTTTTCGACTCGTTTATATAACCCCTACTCCGGCAATGGCCGAGTTTTTACGGGTTTCGTTTCGAAAAAGCGATGTTTGGCTTGATTTTCGAAAATCGCTTTGAATCTGGCACCCGTAAACTATCGACAACTCCAAAACCTTAAGGCCCAACCGCTTCCACCGACGACAGCTTTGCGCAGAGGCGATAACGTGACCCATGAAGCTCTGCTGAGGTGCGTTTATTGCTGGTTGAAAACTTTTCCCAATTGCCCGCGATGCCCCCTGAAACATGGGAGGTATACGCAATTTTTGTAAGCCCCACGGGGGCAAAAGACTCGAAAATGTTCCCCTTCCTTCGAATGGGGTTCCAAAATTTGACTGTCGCCGCAGTTCTGTTTAGAAACTGGGCGGAAACCATAGCGAACCTCACTAAGGCTTATGAAAAGCAACGATTCGGGGTCGGGAAAGGGTTAAGGCATTCGACGTATTCCGATTTCTTACGAGTGGGCGCGACGACTCGGCCAGGGCCACTTCCGGTCCTCCTCCGCCTTCAACCGCGAATATCTCGCTTCCCGTTGATTTTGACGAAAACTTCGAAAACGGAAAAGATTCTTAGAATTTTACGTAGATTTCAATTCTTTAGTCAAAACCTGGAATTTCCAAAACGTCTCATGAAGCGGTGGAAACTAGAGACTACCAAGCAGTCCGCCGCCCCACTCATATCGCCGCGGCTGGTGAGACCAGCCATAGTGCGGGGCATACAGTCCACTTTGGTTTAATTACCCAAGTTTGAGGTACTAAATAACTCCGACCCTACACGAAAATGTAGAGGTTGTCGAAATTTTGGAAAGCCTTTCCTTATGGAAGGGCAACAAATGAGGAAAAGTGGTGGAAATGGCCTGTTTTCACGTAGTTGAGGTCCACGTAAGTCTCACGTAAACTTCATTTTTGCATGAGAAATGACCGAATTTCACGGAAATCCGTACTTTTAACTAAATTCATTGTTTCCCGCTCTTTCGAGGGGATTCCAAAAAATGCATATTACTCATATGCGTCCACTTGCACGGAAATCTTTAGTAAAAGGCGAAAGATTTTCTCGTGAGAATGCAAGAGAACCAGAGATATTTTGAGTTTTGGGCTCGGAAGGTCACCAAATGGAGTAGCCGATTTCGTTTGGGTGGGAAATTTCGCTTTCGACCGTCTCCAGGTCACCCCACTAATCACCTGGATCGGTCAAAAATTAGCGTCTGACCCTTTTCTGCCGCTGCGACTCAAACCCGTACAAAAGCAATGACTCCCCGAACATAAGGCGTGGCGAGCCGGCCACCATTAAACTTACCTGGCTGGGAGTTTCGCCGCGATCATGAAGGCGGCGGCTCCATGGTGAGGCTGATCCATTGCACTTTCGGATCGGTTGACCCGTGAGGCAACTTCGAGTTGAAGTTAGCCTACAGCTAAATTTTTGCGTGAGGGGCTGCGTTCGCGCGGCCCTGAAATCTCTTGAAAATCATGAATTTCTTTGAAATCGAGAAAATTTTGCTCGAAATCGGGATAATCGAGCTTTTCCAAAAACCTCAAAATCAGTTTTTTAACTGAAATCGACGAAAATTCGAGGCCGATTTTTACCAAAAGTCCCATTTCTGTGTGGTTCTGTCGAAATGTTGTTGGAAGCGGCGGAAACCGGCGTCTACGCCGCGTCTCGCGGCCTCCCCCGTATCGCGTCAGCGGTTGCCGGCCGCCATACCCTGGCGCCCAACAGACTATTCGGTTTAATTACCCAAGTTTGAGGTACTAAATACTTCCGACCCTGCGAATGTAGAGGTTGTTGAAATTTTGGAAAGCCCTTCCTTATGGGAGGGCAACAAATTCGAGAAATTGTGGAAATCTGCTCATTTCATGCTGTACATTTTCCGATGAAGCTAGCTTTCCGCTGAAAATGCATGGAATTTTGTCCATTTCAGGTAGTTCCGGTCTACGTGAAAGCCTGTTTTTCGTAGTTTTCTCAAAATTTCAAGAACGTTTGCACGTTTCTTAACCCAAATTGCCAAGAATAACTATTTAACGTGCCCCGCAAAACCTCGAAAAACATGAAAATGTGTGAAAATTTTCAAAAAAAAAATCTGAAAAAAATGTTAAAAATTTAGTTATCCACAATTGCTCAGGAGAAAATTTTAACGTTGCCTGCAAATCCTGAAAATGCGAAAATTTTATGAAATTTTCATGAAAATCGAGAAAACATTTTCAAAAACCCGGTAAAACGAAAACATTCCAGACTGAAAATGTGATGAAACCTGATCAATTCAATCAAGTTGAAACATATTTTCAGGAAAAGTGACGAAAACGGTAGGATATCGCTAAAAATTTACAAAAATGACTTTTTCGAATTAGAGAATATAATAGTAAAATGGATTTCTGATTTTCTGTACCAAAAACCTTATCCTCTCCCAATCGGAAGGCGGAACTTCTTCGTTTTTTTTTTTTTTCATAAGTCCGGGGAAATTGCACTTTTTGCTCCAATGTAGCAAAAATCGGATAATTTTTCCAGCATCCAGGTTTACTTATATTTCAGTTAGACAAACAACATTCTTTCATTTAAGACTGCTATTTCAACTTCTCACCCCAATTCCGCTGAAAAAACATAGTTAAGTTGGAAAAAATCAGGCGATTTCTGTGTTTTTATAACGGCGAAAACACAACTTTCGATTTTTCTGGGAAAACAATTAAGTTTCATCGTATTAAAGAGCAAAAACATGTTTTGGGAGTTCTCGAAAGATGACATTATTTTTTAGTAAAAATAGAATCTTTTCAGGGAAAGTCATGTAATTTTTGGGGGTGGGCCGCTCCCGGCAATGGTGCAACGCCGGGCCGACCCTTGAGGTGAAGCTAGCAAGCCAGCTATCACCTCTAGTCTCAAAAATCGGTTAACCTTGTCTGCAGCGTTGTGCTACAGTATCGAAGGTTAATTCGATAAGAACGATTACTACACTTTGATCTTAGCCATTAGGCCGAGAAGCGATGTTGTGGTTAGGAATCCGGGCGCTAAGGCCTATTTCAGTGGTTGATCCCATACGGGTTTGACTTTCGGGTGTCTGACCCTCCAGTCTCTCGCTTTCGCTGGCTTCCCGACTCTAGATCGGACGGGCGCGGCGCCCAAACACAAATCGCTTTATTATTATGCAATTGTTATGAGAATACAAAAAGAGGCCAAAAATGCAAAAGCTTACGGCACCCAGGATTCCCAAGCCGTCTCCGATCCAAGTACTAACTGGGCCCAACGTTGCTTGACTTGCCAGATCGGACGGGATGGCGTAGTTTCAACGTGGTATGGTCGTAAGCGAAGGCAATAGAATGCGGCGCGTGGACAATCCAGCGTCACGTGATATGATTTAGCGATGGAATACGTGAAATTAGACTATTTTCCATCTTTCCTGAAGATTTGGGCCGATTTGGTTGACTTTGACTCCGATGCCAGGAGCTGACTTGGGCGCGCGGCCATGGAAATGCCCGCCGCAGTCGAGAGCGGTTGGGCCCTGAAATCCAAATTTTCCACTTTCTTACCAAATTCGGCTAAAAATTTGGAACGCTTCACGAATTTGCGTGTCATCCTTGCGCAGGGGCCATGCTAATCTTCTCTGTATTGTTCCAATTTTAGTATATGTCCATTGGTATGAACGAGTTCCCGGGTTTTCGACTCGTTTATATAACCCCTACTCCGGCAATGGCCGAGTTTTTACGGGTTTCGTTTCGAAAAAGCGATGTTTGGCTTGATTTTCGAAAATCGCTTTGAATCTGGCACCCGTAAACTATCGACAACTCCAAAACCTTAAGGCCCAACCGCTTCCACCGACGACAGCTTTGCGCAGAGGCGATAACGTGACCCATGAAGCTCTGCTGAGGTGCGTTTATTGCTGGTTGAAAACTTTTCCCAATTGCCCGCGATGCCCCCTGAAACATGGGAGGTATACGCAATTTTTGTAAGCCCCACGGGGGCAAAAGACTCGAAAATGTTCCCCTTCCTTCGAATGGGGTTCCAAAATTTGACTGTCGCCACAGTTCTGTTTAGAAACTGGGCGGAAACCATAGCGAACCTCACTAAGGCTTATGAAAAGCAACGATTCGGGGTCGGGAAAGGGTTAAGGCATTCGACGTATTCCGATTTCTTACGAGTGGGCGCGACGACTCGGCCAGGGCCACTTCCGGTCCTCCTCCGCCTTCAACCGCGAATATCTCGCTTCCCGTTGATTTTGACGAAAACTTCGAAAACGGAAAAGATTCTTAGAATTTTACGTAGATTTCAATTCTTTAGTCAAAACCTGGAATTTCCAAAACGTCTCATGAAGCGGTGGAAACTAAGAGACTACCAAGCAGTCCGCCGCCCCACTCATATCGCCGCGGCTGGTGAGACCAGCCATAGTGCGGGGCATACAGTCCACTTTGGTTTAATTACCCAAGTTTGAGGTACTAAATAACTCCGACCCTACACGAAAATGTAGAGGTTGTCGAAATTTTGGAAAGCCTTTCCTTATGGAAGGGCAACAAATGAGGAAAAGTGGTGGAAATGGCCTGTTTTCACGTAGTTGAGGTCCACGTAAGTCTCACGTAAACTTCATTTTTGCATGAGAAATGACCGAATTTCACGGAAATCCGTACTTTTAACTAAATTCATTGTTTCCCGCTCTTTCGAGGGGATTCCAAAAAATGCATATTACTCATATGCGTCCACTTGCACGGAAATCTTTAGTAAAAGGCGAAAGATTTTCTCGTGAGAATGCAAGAGAACCAGAGATATTTTGAGTTTTGGGCTCGGAAGGTCACCAAATGGAGTAGCCGATTTCGTTTGGGTGGGAAATTTCGCTTTCGACCGTCTCCAGGTCACCCCACTAATCACCTGGATCGGTCAAAAATTAGCGTCTGACCCTTTTCTGCCGCTGCGACTCAAACCCGTACAAAAGCAATGACTCCCCGAACATAAGGCGTGGCGAGCCGGCCACCATTAAACTTACCTGGCTGGGAGTTTCGCCGCGATCATGAAGGCGGCGGCTCCATGGTGAGGCTGATCCATTGCACTTTCGGATCGGTTGACCCGTGAGGCAACTTCGAGTTGAAGTTAGCCTACAGCTAAATTTTTGCGTGAGGGGCTGCGTTCGCGCGGCCCTGAAATCTCTTGAAAATCATGAATTTCTTTGAAATCGAGAAAATTTTGCTCGAAATCGGGATAATCGAGCTTTTCCAAAAACCTCAAAATCAGTTTTTTAACTGAAATCGACGAAAATTCGAGGCCGATTTTTACCAAAAGTCCCATTTCTGTGTGGTTCTGTCGAAATGTTGTTGGAAGCGGCGGAAACCGGCGTCTACGCCGCGTCTCGCGGCCTCCCCCGTATCGCGTCAGCGGTTGCCGGCCGCCATACCCTGGCGCCCAACAGACTATTCGGTTTAATTACCCAAGTTTGAGGTACTAAATACTTCCGACCCTGCGAATGTAGAGGTTGTTGAAATTTTGGAAAGCCCTTCCTTATGGGAGGGCAACAAATTCGAGAAATTGTGGAAATCTGCTCATTTCATGCTGTACATTTTCCGATGAAACTAGCTTTCCGCTGAAAATGCATGGAATTTTGTCCATTTCAGGTAGTTCCGGTCTACGTGAAAGCCTGTTTTTCGTAGTTTTCTCAAAATTTCAAGAACGTTTGCACGTTTCTTAACCCAAATTGCCAAGAATAACTATTTAACGTGCCCCGCAAAACCTCGAAAAACATGAAAATGTGTGAAAATTTTCAAAAAAAAAATCTGAAAAAAATGTTAAAAATTTAGTTATCCACAATTGCTCAGGAGAAAATTTTAACGTTGCCTGCAAATCCTGAAAATGCGAAAATTTTATGAAATTTTCATGAAAATCGAGAAAACATTTTCAAAAACCCGGTAAAACGAAAACATTCCAGACTGAAAATGTGATGAAACCTGATCAATTCAATCAAGTTGAAACATATTTTCAGGAAAAGTGACGAAAACGGTAGGATATCGCTAAAAATTTACAAAAATGACTTTTTCGATTTAGAGAATATAATAGTAAAATGGATTTCTGATTTTCTGTACCAAAAACCTTATCCTCTCCCAATCGGAAGGCGGAACTTCTTCGTTTTTTTTTTTTTTTTCATAAGTCCGGGGAAATTGCACTTTTTGCTCCAATGTAGCAAAAATCGGATAATTTTTCCAGCATCCAGGTTTACTTATATTTCAGTTAGACAAACAACATTCTTTCATATAAGACTGCTATTTCAACTTCTCACCCCAATTCCGCTGAAAAAACATAGTTAAGTTGGAAAAAATCAGGCGATTTCTGTGTTTTTATAACGGCGAAAACACAACTTTCGATTTTTCTGGGAAAACAATTAAGTTTCATCGTATTAAAGAGCAAAAACATGTTTTGGGAGTTCTCGAAAGATGACATTATTTTTTAGTAAAAATAGAATCTTTTCAGGGAAAGTCATGTAATTTTTGGGGGTGGGCCGCTCCCGGCAATGGTGCAACGCCGGGCCGACCCTTGAGGTGAAGCTAGCAAGCCAGCTATCACCTCTAGTATCAAAAATCGGTTAACCTTGTCTGCAGCGTTGTGCTACAGTATCGAAGGTTAATTCGATAAGAACGATTACTACACTTTGATCTTAGCCATTAGGCCGAGAAGCGATGTTGTGGTTAGGAATCCGGGCGCTAAGGCCTATTTCAGTGGTTGATCCCATACGGGTTTGACTTTCGGGTGTCTGACCCTCCAGTCTCTCGCTTTCGCTGGCTTCCCGACTCTAGATCGGACGGGCGCGGCGCCCAAACACAAATCGCTTTATTATTATGCAATTGTTATGAGAATACAAAAAGAGGCCAAAATGCAAAAGCTTACGGCACCCAGGATTCCCAAGCCGTCTCCGATCCAAGTACTAACTGGGCCCAACGTTGCTTGACTTGCCAGATCGGACGGGATGGCGTAGTTTCAACGTGGTATGGTCGTAAGCGAAGGCAATAGAATGCGGCGCGTGGACAATCCAGCGTCACGTGATATGATTTAGCGATGGAATACGTGAAATTAGACTATTTTCCATCTTTCCTGAAGATTTGGGCCGATTTGGTTGACTTTGACTCCGATGCCAGGAGCTGACTTGGGCGCGCGGCCATGGAAATGCCCGCCGCAGTCGAGAGCGGTTGGGCCCTGAAATCCAAATTTTCCACTTTCTTACCAAATTCGGCTAAAAATTTGGAACGCTTCACGAATTTGCGTGTCATCCTTGCGCAGGGGCCATGCTAATCTTCTCTGTATTGTTCCAATTTTAGTATATGTCCATTGGTATGAACGAGTTCCCGGGTTTTCGACTCGTTTATATAACCCCTACTCCGGCAATGGCCGAGTTTTTACGGGTTTCGTTTCGAAAAAGCGATGTTTGGCTTGATTTTCGAAAATCGCTTTGAATCTGGCACCCGTAAACTATCGACAACTCCAAAACCTTAAGGCCCAACCGCTTCCACCGACGACAGCTTTGCGCAGAGGCGATAACGTGACCCATGAAGCTCTGCTGAGGTGCGTTTATTGCTGGTTGAAAACTTTTCCCAATTGCCCGCGATGCCCCCTGAAACATGGGAGGTATACGCAATTTTTGTAAGCCCCACGGGGGCAAAAGACTCGAAAATGTTCCCCTTCCTTCGAATGGGGTTCCAAAATTTGACTGTCGCCGCAGTTCTGTTTAGAAACTGGGCGGAAACCATAGCGAACCTCACTAAGGCTTATGAAAAGCAACGATTCGGGGTCGGGAAAGGGTTAAGGCATTCGACGTATTCCGATTTCTTACGAGTGGGCGCGACGACTCGGCCAGGGCCACTTCCGGTCCTCCTCCGCCTTCAACCGCGAATATCTCGCTTCCCGTTGATTTTGACGAAAACTTCGAAAACGGAAAAGATTCTTAGAATTTTACGTAGATTTCAATTCTTTAGTCAAAACCTGGAATTTCCAAAACGTCTCATGAAGCGGTGGAAACTAGAGACTACCAAGCAGTCCGCCGCCCCACTCATATCGCCGCGGCTGGTGAGACCAGCCATAGTGCGGGGCATACAGTCCACTTTGGTTTAATTACCCAAGTTTGAGGTACTAAATAACTCCGACCCTACACGAAAATGTAGAGGTTGTCGAAATTTTGGAAAGCCTTTCCTTATGGAAGGGCAACAAATGAGGAAAAGTGGTGGAAATGGCCTGTTTTCACGTAGTTGAGGTCCACGTAAGTCTCACGTAAACTTCATTTTTGCATGAGAAATGACCGAATTTCACGGAAATCCGTACTTTTAACTAAATTCATTGTTTCCCGCTCTTTCGAGGGGATTCCAAAAAATGCATATTACTCATATGCGTCCACTTGCACGGAAATCTTTAGTAAAAGGCGAAAGATTTTCTCGTGAGAATGCAAGAGAACCAGAGATATTTTGAGTTTTGGGCTCGGAAGGTCACCAAATGGAGTAGCCGATTTCGTTTGGGTGGGAAATTTCGCTTTCGACCGTCTCCAGGTCACCCCACTAATCACCTGGATCGGTCAAAAATTAGCGTCTGACCCTTTTCTGCCGCTGCGACTCAAACCCGTACAAAAGCAATGACTCCCCGAACATAAGGCGTGGCGAGCCGGCCACCATTAAACTTACCTGGCTGGGAGTTTCGCCGCGATCATGAAGGCGGCGGCTCCATGGTGAGGCTGATCCATTGCACTTTCGGATCGGTTGACCCGTGAGGCAACTTCGAGTTGAAGTTAGCCTACAGCTAAATTTTTGCGTGAGGGGCTGCGTTCGCGCGGCCCTGAAATCTCTTGAAAATCATGAATTTCTTTGAAATCGAGAAAATTTTGCTCGAAATCGGGATAATCGAGCTTTTCCAAAAACCTCAAAATCAGTTTTTTAACTGAAATCGACGAAAATTCGAGGCCGATTTTTACCAAAAGTCCCATTTCTGTGTGGTTCTGTCGAAATGTTGTTGGAAGCGGCGGAAACCGGCGTCTACGCCGCGTCTCGCGGCCTCCCCCGTATCGCGTCAGCGGTTGCCGGCCGCCATACCCTGGCGCCCAACAGACTATTCGGTTTAATTACCCAAGTTTGAGGTACTAAATACTTCCGACCCTGCGAATGTAGAGGTTGTTGAAATTTTGGAAAGCCCTTCCTTATGGGAGGGCAACAAATTCGAGAAATTGTGGAAATCTGCTCATTTCATGCTGTACATTTTCCGATGAAACTAGCTTTCCGCTGAAAATGCATGGAATTTTGTCCATTTCAGGTAGTTCCGGTCTACGTGAAAGCCTGTTTTTCGTAGTTTTCTCAAAATTTCAAGAACGTTTGCACGTTTCTTAACCCAAATTGCCAAGAATAACTATTTAACGTGCCCCGCAAAACCTCGAAAAACATGAAAATGTGTGAAAATTTTCAAAAAAAAAATCTGAAAAAAATGTTAAAAATTTAGTTATCCACAATTGCTCAGGAGAAAATTTTAACGTTGCCTGCAAATCCTGAAAATGCGAAAATTTTATGAAATTTTCATGAAAATCGAGAAAACATTTTCAAAAACCCGGTAAAACGAAAACATTCCAGACTGAAAATGTGATGAAACCTGATCAATTCAATCAAGTTGAAACATATTTTCAGGAAAAGTGACGAAAACGGTAGGATATCGCTAAAAATTTACAAAAATGACTTTTTCGATTTAGAGAATATAATAGTAAAATGGATTTCTGATTTTCTGTACCAAAAACCTTATCCTCTCCCAATCGGAAGGCGGAACTTCTTCGTTTTTTTTTTTTTTTTCATAAGTCCGGGGAAATTGCACTTTTTGCTCCAATGTAGCAAAAATCGGATAATTTTTCCAGCATCCAGGTTTACTTATATTTCAGTTAGACAAACAACATTCTTTCATATAAGACTGCTATTTCAACTTCTCACCCCAATTCCGCTGAAAAAACATAGTTAAGTTGGAAAAAATCAGGCGATTTCTGTGTTTTTATAACGGCGAAAACACAACTTTCGATTTTTCTGGGAAAACAATTAAGTTTCATCGTATTAAAGAGCAAAAACATGTTTTGGGAGTTCTCGAAAGATGACATTATTTTTTAGTAAAAATAGAATCTTTTCAGGGAAAGTCATGTAATTTTTGGGGGTGGGCCGCTCCCGGCAATGGTGCAACGCCGGGCCGACCCTTGAGGTGAAGCTAGCAAGCCAGCTATCACCTCTAGTATCAAAAATCGGTTAACCTTGTCTGCAGCGTTGTGCTACAGTATCGAAGGTTAATTCGATAAGAACGATTACTACACTTTGATCTTAGCCATTAGGCCGAGAAGCGATGTTGTGGTTAGGAATCCGGGCGCTAAGGCCTATTTCAGTGGTTGATCCCATACGGGTTTGACTTTCGGGTGTCTGACCCTCCAGTCTCTCGCTTTCGCTGGCTTCCCGACTCTAGATCGGACGGGCGCGGCGCCCAAACACAAATCGCTTTATTATTATGCAATTGTTATGAGAATACAAAAAGAGGCCAAAAATGCAAAAGCTTACGGCACCCAGGATTCCCAAGCCGTCTCCGATCCAAGTACTAACTGGGCCCAACGTTGCTTGACTTGCCAGATCGGACGGGATGGCGTAGTTTCAACGTGGTATGGTCGTAAGCGAAGGCAATAGAATGCGGCGCGTGGACAATCCAGCGTCACGTGATATGATTTAGCGATGGAATACGTGAAATTAGACTATTTTCCATCTTTCCTGAAGATTTGGGCCGATTTGGTTGACTTTGACTCCGATGCCAGGAGCTGACTTGGGCGCGCGGCCATGGAAATGCCCGCCGCAGTCGAGAGCGGTTGGGCCCTGAAATCCAAATTTTCCACTTTCTTACCAAATTCGGCTAAAAATTTGGAACGCTTCACGAATTTGCGTGTCATCCTTGCGCAGGGGCCATGCTAATCTTCTCTGTATTGTTCCAATTTTAGTATATGTCCATTGGTATGAACGAGTTCCCGGGTTTTCGACTCGTTTATATAACCCCTACTCCGGCAATGGCCGAGTTTTTACGGGTTTCGTTTCGAAAAAGCGATGTTTGGCTTGATTTTCGAAAATCGCTTTGAATCTGGCACCCGTAAACTATCGACAACTCCAAAACCTTAAGGCCCAACCGCTTCCACCGACGACAGCTTTGCGCAGAGGCGATAACGTGACCCATGAAGCTCTGCTGAGGTGCGTTTATTGCTGGTTGAAAACTTTTCCCAATTGCCCGCGATGCCCCCTGAAACATGGGAGGTATACGCAATTTTTGTAAGCCCCACGGGGGCAAAAGACTCGAAAATGTTCCCCTTCCTTCGAATGGGGTTCCAAAATTTGACTGTCGCCGCAGTTCTGTTTAGAAACTGGGCGGAAACCATAGCGAACCTCACTAAGGCTTATGAAAAGCAACGATTCGGGGTCGGGAAAGGGTTAAGGCATTCGACGTATTCCGATTTCTTACGAGTGGGCGCGACGACTCGGCCAGGGCCACTTCCGGTCCTCCTCCGCCTTCAACCGCGAATATCTCGCTTCCCGTTGATTTTGACGAAAACTTCGAAAACGGAAAAGATTCTTAGAATTTTACGTAGATTTCAATTCTTTAGTCAAAACCTGGAATTTCCAAAACGTCTCATGAAGCGGTGGAAACTAGAGACTACCAAGCAGTCCGCCGCCCCACTCATATTGCCGCGGCTGGTGAGACCAGCCATAGTGCGGGGCATACAGTCCACTTTGGTTTAATTACCCAAGTTTGAGGTACTAAATAACTCCGACCCTACACGAAAATGTAGAGGTTGTCGAAATTTTGGAAAGCCTTTCCTTATGGAAGGGCAACAAATGAGGAAAAGTGGTGGAAATGGCCTGTTTTCACGTAGTTGAGGTCCACGTAAGTCTCACGTAAACTTCATTTTTGCATGAGAAATGACCGAATTTCACGGAAATCCGTACTTTTAACTAAATTCATTGTTTCCCGCTCTTTCGAGGGGATTCCAAAAAATGCATATTACTCATATGCGTCCACTTGCACGGAAATCTTTAGTAAAAGGCGAAAGATTTTCTCGTGAGAATGCAAGAGAACCAGAGATATTTTGAGTTTTGGGCTCGGAAGGTCACCAAATGGAGTAGCCGATTTCGTTTGGGTGGGAAATTTCGCTTTCGACCGTCTCCAGGTCACCCCACTAATCACCTGGATCGGTCAAAAATTAGCGTCTGACCCTTTTCTGCCGCTGCGACTCAAACCCGTACAAAAGCAATGACTCCCCGAACATAAGGCGTGGCGAGCCGGCCACCATTAAACTTACCTGGCTGGGAGTTTCGCCGCGATCATGAAGGCGGCGGCTCCATGGTGAGGCTGATCCATTGCACTTTCGGATCGGTTGACCCGTGAGGCAACTTCGAGTTGAAGTTAGCCTACAGCTAAATTTTTGCGTGAGGGGCTGCGTTCGCGCGGCCCTGAAATCTCTTGAAAATCATGAATTTCTTTGAAATCGAGAAAATTTTGCTCGAAATCGGGATAATCGAGCTTTTCCAAAAACCTCAAAATCAGTTTTTTAACTGAAATCGACGAAAATTCGAGGCCGATTTTTACCAAAAGTCCCATTTCTGTGTGGTTCTGTCGAAATGTTGTTGGAAGCGGCGGAAACCGGCGTCTACGCCGCGTCTCGCGGCCTCCCCCGTATCGCGTCAGCGGTTGCCGGCCGCCATACCCTGGCGCCCAACAGACTATTCGGTTTAATTACCCAAGTTTGAGGTACTAAATACTTCCGACCCTGCGAATGTAGAGGTTGTTGAAATTTTGGAAAGCCCTTCCTTATGGGAGGGCAACAAATTCGAGAAATTGTGGAAATCTGCTCATTTCATGCTGTACATTTTCCGATGAAACTAGCTTTCCGCTGAAAATGCATGGAATTTTGTCCATTTCAGGTAGTTCCGGTCTACGTGAAAGCCTGTTTTTCGTAGTTTTCTCAAAATTTCAAGAACGTTTGCACGTTTCTTAACCCAAATTGCCAAGAATAACTATTTAACGTGCCCCGCAAAACCTCGAAAAACATGAAAATGTGTGAAAATTTTCAAAAAAAAAATCTGAAAAAAATGTTAAAAATTTAGTTATCCACAATTGCTCAGGAGAAAATTTTAACGTTGCCTGCAAATCCTGAAAATGCGAAAATTTTATGAAATTTTCATGAAAATCGAGAAAACATTTTCAAAAACCCGGTAAAACGAAAACATTCCAGACTGAAAATGTGATGAAACCTGATCAATTCAATCAAGTTGAAACATATTTTCAGGAAAAGTGACGAAAACGGTAGGATATCGCTAAAAATTTACAAAAATGACTTTTTCGATTTAGAGAATATAATAGTAAAATGGATTTCTGATTTTCTGTACCAAAAACCTTATCCTCTCCCAATCGGAAGGCGGAACTTCTTCGTTTTTTTTTTTTTTTTCATAAGTCCGGGGAAATTGCACTTTTTGCTCCAATGTAGCAAAAATCGGATAATTTTTCCAGCATCCAGGTTTACTTATATTTCAGTTAGACAAACAACATTCTTTCATATAAGACTGCTATTTCAACTTCTCACCCCAATTCCGCTGAAAAAACATAGTTAAGTTGGAAAAAATCAGGCGATTTCTGTGTTTTTATAACGGCGAAAACACAACTTTCGATTTTTCTGGGAAAACAATTAAGTTTCATCGTATTAAAGAGCAAAAACATGTTTTGGGAGTTCTCGAAAGATGACATTATTTTTTAGTAAAAATAGAATCTTTTCAGGGAAAGTCATGTAATTTTTGGGGGTGGGCCGCTCCCGGCAATGGTGCAACGCCGGGCCGACCCTTGAGGTGAAGCTAGCAAGCCAGCTATCACCTCTAGTATCAAAAATCGGTTAACCTTGTCTGCAGCGTTGTGCTACAGTATCGAAGGTTAATTCGATAAGAACGATTACTACACTTTGATCTTAGCCATTAGGCCGAGAAGCGATGTTGTGGTTAGGAATCCGGGCGCTAAGGCCTATTTCAGTGGTTGATCCCATACGGGTTTGACTTTCGGGTGTCTGACCCTCCAGTCTCTCGCTTTCGCTGGCTTCCCGACTCTAGATCGGACGGGCGCGGCGCCCAAACACAAATCGCTTTATTATTATGCAATTGTTATGAGAATACAAAAAGAGGCCAAAAATGCAAAAGCTTACGGCACCCAGGATTCCCAAGCCGTCTCCGATCCAAGTACTAACTGGGCCCAACGTTGCTTGACTTGCCAGATCGGACGGGATGGCGTAGTTTCAACGTGGTATGGTCGTAAGCGAAGGCAATAGAATGCGGCGCGTGGACAATCCAGCGTCACGTGATATGATTTAGCGATGGAATACGTGAAATTAGACTATTTTCCATCTTTCCTGAAGATTTGGGCCGATTTGGTTGACTTTGACTCCGATGCCAGGAGCTGACTTGGGCGCGCGGCCATGGAAATGCCCGCCGCAGTCGAGAGCGGTTGGGCCCTGAAATCCAAATTTTCCACTTTCTTACCAAATTCGGCTAAAAATTTGGAACGCTTCACGAATTTGCGTGTCATCCTTGCGCAGGGGCCATGCTAATCTTCTCTGTATTGTTCCAATTTTAGTATATGTCCATTGGTATGAACGAGTTCCCGGGTTTTCGACTCGTTTATATAACCCCTACTCCGGCAATGGCCGAGTTTTTACGGGTTTCGTTTCGAAAAAGCGATGTTTGGCTTGATTTTCGAAAATCGCTTTGAATCTGGCACCCGTAAACTATCGACAACTCCAAAACCTTAAGGCCCAACCGCTTCCACCGACGACAGCTTTGCGCAGAGGCGATAACGTGACCCATGAAGCTCTGCTGAGGTGCGTTTATTGCTGGTTGAAAACTTTTCCCAATTGCCCGCGATGCCCCCTGAAACATGGGAGGTATACGCAATTTTTGTAAGCCCCACGGGGGCAAAAGACTCGAAAATGTTCCCCTTCCTTCGAATGGGGTTCCAAAATTTGACTGTCGCCGCAGTTCTGTTTAGAAACTGGGCGGAAACCATAGCGAACCTCACTAAGGCTTATGAAAAGCAACGATTCGGGGTCGGGAAAGGGTTAAGGCATTCGACGTATTCCGATTTCTTACGAGTGGGCGCGACGACTCGGCCAGGGCCACTTCCGGTCCTCCTCCGCCTTCAACCGCGAATATCTCGCTTCCCGTTGATTTTGACGAAAACTTCGAAAACGGAAAAGATTCTTAGAATTTTACGTAGATTTCAATTCTTTAGTCAAAACCTGGAATTTCCAAAACGTCTCATGAAGCGGTGGAAACTAGAGACTACCAAGCAGTCCGCCGCCCCACTCATATTGCCGCGGCTGGTGAGACCAGCCATAGTGCGGGGCATACAGTCCACTTTGGTTTAATTACCCAAGTTTGAGGTACTAAATAACTCCGACCCTACACGAAAATGTAGAGGTTGTCGAAATTTTGGAAAGCCTTTCCTTATGGAAGGGCAACAAATGAGGAAAAGTGGTGGAAATGGCCTGTTTTCACGTAGTTGAGGTCCACGTAAGTCTCACGTAAACTTCATTTTTGCATGAGAAATGACCGAATTTCACGGAAATCCGTACTTTTAACTAAATTCATTGTTTCCCGCTCTTTCGAGGGGATTCCAAAAAATGCATATTACTCATATGCGTCCACTTGCACGGAAATCTTTAGTAAAAGGCGAAAGATTTTCTCGTGAGAATGCAAGAGAACCAGAGATATTTTGAGTTTTGGGCTCGGAAGGTCACCAAATGGAGTAGCCGATTTCGTTTGGGTGGGAAATTTCGCTTTCGACCGTCTCCAGGTCACCCCACTAATCACCTGGATCGGTCAAAAATTAGCGTCTGACCCTTTTCTGCCGCTGCGACTCAAACCCGTACAAAAGCAATGACTCCCCGAACATAAGGCGTGGCGAGCCGGCCACCATTAAACTTACCTGGCTGGGAGTTTCGCCGCGATCATGAAGGCGGCGGCTCCATGGTGAGGCTGATCCATTGCACTTTCGGATCGGTTGACCCGTGAGGCAACTTCGAGTTGAAGTTAGCCTACAGCTAAATTTTTGCGTGAGGGGCTGCGTTCGCGCGGCCCTGAAATCAATTGAAAATCATGAATTTCTTTGAAATCGAGAAAATTTTGCTCGAAATCGGGATAATCGAGCTTTTCCAAAAACCTCAAAATCAGTTTTTTAACTGAAATCGACGAAAATTCGAGGCCGATTTTTACCAAAAGTCCCATTTCTGTGTGGTTCTGTCGAAATGTTGTTGGAAGCGGCGGAAACCGGCGTCTACGCCGCGTCTCGCGGCCTCCCCCGTATCGCGTCAGCGGTTGCCGGCCGCCATACCCTGGCGCCCAACAGACTATTCGGTTTAATTACCCAAGTTTGAGGTACTAAATACTTCCGACCCTGCGAATGTAGAGGTTGTTGAAATTTTGGAAAGCCCTTCCTTATGGGAGGGCAACAAATTCGAGAAATTGTGGAAATCTGCTCATTTCATGCTGTACATTTTCCGATGAAACTAGCTTTCCGCTGAAAATGCATGGAATTTTGTCCATTTCAGGTAGTTCCGGTCTACGTGAAAGCCTGTTTTTCGTAGTTTTCTCAAAATTTCAAGAACGTTTGCACGTTTCTTAACCCAAATTGCCAAGAATAACTATTTAACGTGCCCCGCAAAACCTCGAAAAACATGAAAATGTGTGAAAATTTTCAAAAAAAAAATCTGAAAAAAATGTTAAAAATTTAGTTATCCACAATTGCTCAGGAGAAAATTTTAACGTTGCCTGCAAATCCTGAAAATGCGAAAATTTTATGAAATTTTCATGAAAATCGAGAAAACATTTTCAAAAACCCGGTAAAACGAAAACATTCCAGACTGAAAATGTGATGAAACCTGATCAATTCAATCAAGTTGAAACATATTTTCAGGAAAAGTGACGAAAACGGTAGGATATCGCTAAAAATTTACAAAAATGACTTTTTCGAATTAGAGAATATAATAGTAAAATGGATTTCTGATTTTCTGTACCAAAAACCTTATCCTCTCCCAATCGGAAGGCGGAACTTCTTCGTTTTTTTTTTTTTTTCATAAGTCTGGGGAAATTGCACTTTTTGCTCCAATGTAGCAAAAATCGGATAATTTTTCCAGCATCCAGGTTTACTTATATTTCAGTTAGACAAACAACATTCTTTCATTTAAGACTGCTATTTCAACTTCTCACCCCAATTCCGCTGAAAAAACATAGTTAAGTTGGAAAAAATCAGGCGATTTCTGTGTTTTTATAACGGCGAAAACACAACTTTCGATTTTTCTGGGAAAACAATTAAGTTTCATCGTATTAAAGAGCAAAAACATGTTTTGGGAGTTCTCGAAAGATGACATTATTTTTTAGTAAAAATAGAATCTTTTCAGGGAAAGTCATGTAATTTTTGGGGGTGGGCCGCTCCCGGCAATGGTGCAACGCCGGGCCGACCCTTGAGGTGAAGCTAGCAAGCCAGCTATCACCTCTAGTCTCAAAAATCGGTTAACCTTGTCTGCAGCGTTGTGCTACAGTATCGAAGGTTAATTCGATAAGAACGATTACTACACTTTGATCTTAGCCATTAGGCCGAGAAGCGATGTTGTGGTTAGGAATCCGGGCGCTAAGGCCTATTTCAGTGGTTGATCCCATACGGGTTTGACTTTCGGGTGTCTGACCCTCCAGTCTCTCGCTTTCGCTGGCTTCCCGACTCTAGATCGGACGGGCGCGGCGCCCAAACACAAATCGCTTTATTATTATGCAATTGTTATGAGAATACAAAAAGAGGCCAAAAATGCAAAAGCTTACGGCACCCAGGATTCCCAAGCCGTCTCCGATCCAAGTACTAACTGGGCCCAACGTTGCTTGACTTGCCAGATCGGACGGGATGGCGTAGTTTCAACGTGGTATGGTCGTAAGCGAAGGCAATAGAATGCGGCGCGTGGACAATCCAGCGTCACGTGATATGATTTAGCGATGGAATACGTGAAATTAGACTATTTTCCATCTTTCCTGAAGATTTGGGCCGATTTGGTTGACTTTGACTCCGATGCCAGGAGCTGACTTGGGCGCGCGGCCATGGAAATGCCCGCCGCAGTCGAGAGCGGTTGGGCCCTGAAATCCAAATTTTCCACTTTCTTACCAAATTCGGCTAAAAATTTGGAACGCTTCACGAATTTGCGTGTCATCCTTGCGCAGGGGCCATGCTAATCTTCTCTGTATTGTTCCAATTTTAGTATATGTCCATTGGTATGAACGAGTTCCCGGGTTTTCGACTCGTTTATATAACCCCTACTCCGGCAATGGCCGAGTTTTTACGGGTTTCGTTTCGAAAAAGCGATGTTTGGCTTGATTTTCGAAAATCGCTTTGAATCTGGCACCCGTAAACTATCGACAACTCCAAAACCTTAAGGCCCAACCGCTTCCACCGACGACAGCTTTGCGCAGAGGCGATAACGTGACCCATGAAGCTCTGCTGAGGTGCGTTTATTGCTGGTTGAAAACTTTTCCCAATTGCCCGCGATGCCCCCTGAAACATGGGAGGTATACGCAATTTTTGTAAGCCCCACGGGGGCAAAAGACTCGAAAATGTTCCCCTTCCTTCGAATGGGGTTCCAAAATTTGACTGTCGCCGCAGTTCTGTTTAGAAACTGGGCGGAAACCATAGCGAACCTCACTAAGGCTTATGAAAAGCAACGATTCGGGGTCGGGAAAGGGTTAAGGCATTCGACGTATTCCGATTTCTTACGAGTGGGCGCGACGACTCGGCCAGGGCCACTTCCGGTCCTCCTCCGCCTTCAACCGCGAATATCTCGCTTCCCGTTGATTTTGACGAAAACTTCGAAAACGGAAAAGATTCTTAGAATTTTACGTAGATTTCAATTCTTTAGTCAAAACCTGGAATTTCCAAAACGTCTCATGAAGCGGTGGAAACTAGAGACTACCAAGCAGTCCGCCGCCCCACTCATATCGCCGCGGCTGGTGAGACCAGCCATAGTGCGGGGCATACAGTCCACTTTGGTTTAATTACCCAAGTTTGAGGTACTAAATAACTCCGACCCTACACGAAAATGTAGAGGTTGTCGAAATTTTGGAAAGCCTTTCCTTATGGAAGGGCAACAAATGAGGAAAAGTGGTGGAAATGGCCTGTTTTCACGTAGTTGAGGTCCACGTAAGTCTCACGTAAACTTCATTTTTGCATGAGAAATGACCGAATTTCACGGAAATCCGTACTTTTAACTAAATTCATTGTTTCCCGCTCTTTCGAGGGGATTCCAAAAAATGCATATTACTCATATGCGTCCACTTGCACGGAAATCTTTAGTAAAAGGCGAAAGATTTTCTCGTGAGAATGCAAGAGAACCAGAGATATTTTGAGTTTTGGGCTCGGAAGGTCACCAAATGGAGTAGCCGATTTCGTTTGGGTGGGAAATTTCGCTTTCGACCGTCTCCAGGTCACCCCACTAATCACCTGGATCGGTCAAAAATTAGCGTCTGACCCTTTTCTGCCGCTGCGACTCAAACCCGTACAAAAGCAATGACTCCCCGAACATAAGGCGTGGCGAGCCGGCCACCATTAAACTTACCTGGCTGGGAGTTTCGCCGCGATCATGAAGGCGGCGGCTCCATGGTGAGGCTGATCCATTGCACTTTCGGATCGGTTGACCCGTGAGGCAACTTCGAGTTGAAGTTAGCCTACAGCTAAATTTTTGCGTGAGGGGCTGCGTTCGCGCGGCCCTGAAATCTCTTGAAAATCATGAATTTCTTTGAAATCGAGAAAATTTTGCTCGAAATCGGGATAATCGAGCTTTTCCAAAAACCTCAAAATCAGTTTTTTAACTGAAATCGACGAAAATTCGAGGCCGATTTTTACCAAAAGTCCCATTTCTGTGTGGTTCTGTCGAAATGTTGTTGGAAGCGGCGGAAACCGGCGTCTACGCCGCGTCTCGCGGCCTCCCCCGTATCGCGTCAGCGGTTGCCGGCCGCCATACCCTGGCGCCCAACAGACTATTCGGTTTAATTACCCAAGTTTGAGGTACTAAATACTTCCGACCCTGCGAATGTAGAGGTTGTTGAAATTTTGGAAAGCCCTTCCTTATGGGAGGGCAACAAATTCGAGAAATTGTGGAAATCTGCTCATTTCATGCTGTACATTTTCCGATGAAACTAGCTTTCCGCTGAAAATGCATGGAATTTTGTCCATTTCAGGTAGTTCCGGTCTACGTGAAAGCCTGTTTTTCGTAGTTTTCTCAAAATTTCAAGAACGTTTGCACGTTTCTTAACCCAAATTGCCAAGAATAACTATTTAACGTGCCCCGCAAAACCTCGAAAAACATGAAAATGTGTGAAAATTTTCAAAAAAAAAATCTGAAAAAAATGTTAAAAATTTAGTTATCCACAATTGCTCAGGAGAAAATTTTAACGTTGCCTGCAAATCCTGAAAATGCGAAAATTTTATGAAATTTTCATGAAAATCGAGAAAACATTTTCAAAAACCCGGTAAAACGAAAACATTCCAGACTGAAAATGTGATGAAACCTGATCAATTCAATCAAGTTGAAACATATTTTCAGGAAAAGTGACGAAAACGGTAGGATATCGCTAAAAATTTACAAAAATGACTTTTTCGATTTAGAGAATATAATAGTAAAATGGATTTCTGATTTTCTGTACCAAAAACCTTATCCTCTCCCAATCGGAAGGCGGAACTTCTTCGTTTTTTTTTTTTTTTTCATAAGTCCGGGGAAATTGCACTTTTTGCTCCAATGTAGCAAAAATCGGATAATTTTTCCAGCATCCAGGTTTACTTATATTTCAGTTAGACAAACAACATTCTTTCATTTAAGACTGCTATTTCAACTTCTCACCCCAATTCCGCTGAAAAAACATAGTTAAGTTGGAAAAAATCAGGCGATTTCTGTGTTTTTATAACGGCGAAAACACAACTTTCGATTTTTCTGGGAAAACAATTAAGTTTCATCGTATTAAAGAGCAAAAACATGTTTTGGGAGTTCTCGAAAGATGACATTATTTTTTAGTAAAAATAGAATCTTTTCAGGGAAAGTCATGTAATTTTTGGGGGTGGGCCGCTCCCGGCAATGGTGCAACGCCGGGCCGACCCTTGAGGTGAAGCTAGCAAGCCAGCTATCACCTCTAGTCTCAAAAATCGGTTAACCTTGTCTGCAGCGTTGTGCTACAGTATCGAAGGTTAATTCGATAAGAACGATTACTACACTTTGATCTTAGCCATTAGGCCGAGAAGCGATGTTGTGGTTAGGAATCCGGGCGCTAAGGCCTATTTCAGTGGTTGATCCCATACGGGTTTGACTTTCGGGTGTCTGACCCTCCAGTCTCTCGCTTTCGCTGGCTTCCCGACTCTAGATCGGACGGGCGCGGCGCCCAAACACAAATCGCTTTATTATTATGCAATTGTTATGAGAATACAAAAAGAGGCCAAAAATGCAAAAGCTTACGGCACCCAGGATTCCCAAGCCGTCTCCGATCCAAGTACTAACTGGGCCCAACGTTGCTTGACTTGCCAGATCGGACGGGATGGCGTAGTTTCAACGTGGTATGGTCGTAAGCGAAGGCAATAGAATGCGGCGCGTGGACAATCCAGCGTCACGTGATATGATTTAGCGATGGAATACGTGAAATTAGACTATTTTCCATCTTTCCTGAAGATTTGGGCCGATTTGGTTGACTTTGACTCCGATGCCAGGAGCTGACTTGGGCGCGCGGCCATGGAAATGCCCGCCGCAGTCGAGAGCGGTTGGGCCCTGAAATCCAAATTTTCCACTTTCTTACCAAATTCGGCTAAAAATTTGGAACGCTTCACGAATTTGCGTGTCATCCTTGCGCAGGGGCCATGCTAATCTTCTCTGTATTGTTCCAATTTTAGTATATGTCCATTGGTATGAACGAGTTCCCGGGTTTTCGACTCGTTTATATAACCCCTACTCCGGCAATGGCCGAGTTTTTACGGGTTTCGTTTCGAAAAAGCGATGTTTGGCTTGATTTTCGAAAATCGCTTTGAATCTGGCACCCGTAAACTATCGACAACTCCAAAACCTTAAGGCCCAACCGCTTCCACCGACGACAGCTTTGCGCAGAGGCGATAACGTGACCCATGAAGCTCTGCTGAGGTGCGTTTATTGCTGGTTGAAAACTTTTCCCAATTGCCCGCGATGCCCCCTGAAACATGGGAGGTATACGCAATTTTTGTAAGCCCCACGGGGGCAAAAGACTCGAAAATGTTCCCCTTCCTTCGAAGGGGGTTCCAAAATTTGACTGTCGCCGCAGTTCTGTTTAGAAACTGGGCGGAAACCATAGCGAACCTCACTAAGGCTTATGAAAAGCAACGATTCGGGGTCGGGAAAGGGTTAAGGCATTCGACGTATTCCGATTTCTTACGAGTGGGCGCGACGACTCGGCCAGGGCCACTTCCGGTCCTCCTCCGCCTTCAACCGCGAATATCTCGCTTCCCGTTGATTTTGACGAAAACTTCGAAAACGGAAAAGATTCTTAGAATTTTACGTAGATTTCAATTCTTTAGTCAAAACCTGGAATTTCCAAAACGTCTCATGAAGCGGTGGAAACTAGAGACTACCAAGCAGTCCGCCGCCCCACTCATATCGCCGCGGCTGGTGAGACCAGCCATAGTGCGGGGCATACAGTCCACTTTGGTTTAATTACCCAAGTTTGAGGTACTAAATAACTCCGACCCTACACGAAAATGTAGAGGTTGTCGAAATTTTGGAAAGCCTTTCCTTATGGAAGGGCAACAAATGAGGAAAAGTGGTGGAAATGGCCTGTTTTCACGTAGTTGAGGTCCACGTAAGTCTCACGTAAACTTCATTTTTGCATGAGAAATGACCGAATTTCACGGAAATCCGTACTTTTAACTAAATTCATTGTTTCCCGCTCTTTCGAGGGGATTCCAAAAAATGCATATTACTCATATGCGTCCACTTGCACGGAAATCTTTAGTAAAAGGCGAAAGATTTTCTCGTGAGAATGCAAGAGAACCAGAGATATTTTGAGTTTTGGGCTCGGAAGGTCACCAAATGGAGTAGCCGATTTCGTTTGGGTGGGAAATTTCGCTTTCGACCGTCTCCAGGTCACCCCACTAATCACCTGGATCGGTCAAAAATTAGCGTCTGACCCTTTTCTGCCGCTGCGACTCAAACCCGTACAAAAGCAATGACTCCCCGAACATAAGGCGTGGCGAGCCGGCCACCATTAAACTTACCTGGCTGGGAGTTTCGCCGCGATCATGAAGGCGGCGGCTCCATGGTGAGGCTGATCCATTGCACTTTCGGATCGGTTGACCCGTGAGGCAACTTCGAGTTGAAGTTAGCCTACAGCTAAATTTTTGCGTGAGGGGCTGCGTTCGCGCGGCCCTGAAATCTCTTGAAAATCATGAATTTCTTTGAAATCGAGAAAATTTTGCTCGAAATCGGGATAATCGAGCTTTTCCAAAAACCTCAAAATCAGTTTTTTAACTGAAATCGACGAAAATTCGAGGCCGATTTTTACCAAAAGTCCCATTTCTGTGTGGTTCTGTCGAAATGTTGTTGGAAGCGGCGGAAACCGGCGTCTACGCCGCGTCTCGCGGCCTCCCCCGTATCGCGTCAGCGGTTGCCGGCCGCCATACCCTGGCGCCCAACAGACTATTCGGTTTAATTACCCAAGTTTGAGGTACTAAATACTTCCGACCCTGCGAATGTAGAGGTTGTTGAAATTTTGGAAAGCCCTTCCTTATGGGAGGGCAACAAATTCGAGAAATTGTGGAAATCTGCTCATTTCATGCTGTACATTTTCCGATGAAACTAGCTTTCCGCTGAAAATGCATGGAATTTTGTCCATTTCAGGTAGTTCCGGTCTACGTGAAAGCCTGTTTTTCGTAGTTTTCTCAAAATTTCAAGAACGTTTGCACGTTTCTTAACCCAAATTGCCAAGAATAACTATTTAACGTGCCCCGCAAAACCTCGAAAAACATGAAAATGTGTGAAAATTTTCAAAAAAAAAATCTGAAAAAAATTTTAAAAATTTAGTTATCCACAATTGCTCAGGAGAAAATTTTAACGTTGCCTGCAAATCCTGAAAATGCGAAAATTTTATGAAATTTTCATGAAAATCGAGAAAACATTTTCAAAAACCCGGTAAAACGAAAACATTCCAGACTGAAAATGTGATGAAACCTGATCAATTCAATCAAGTTGAAACATATTTTCAGGAAAAGTGACGAAAACGGTAGGATATCGCTAAAAATTTACAAAAATGACTTTTTCGATTTAGAGAATATAATAGTAAAATGGATTTCTGATTTTCTGTACCAAAAACCTTATCCTCTCCCAATCGGAAGGCGGAACTTCTTCGTTTTTTTTTTTTTTTTCATAAGTCCGGGGAAATTGCACTTTTTGCTCCAATGTAGCAAAAATCGGATAATTTTTCCAGCATCCAGGTTTACTTATATTTCAGTTAGACAAACAACATTCTTTCATTTAAGACTGCTATTTCAACTTCTCACCCCAATTCCGCTGAAAAAACATAGTTAAGTTGGAAAAAATCAGGCGATTTCTGTGTTTTTATAACGGCGAAAACACAACTTTCGATTTTTCTGGGAAAACAATTAAGTTTCATCGTATTAAAGAGCAAAAACATGTTTTGGGAGTTCTCGAAAGATGACATTATTTTTTAGTAAAAATAGAATCTTTTCAGGGAAAGTCATGTAATTTTTGGGGGTGGGCCGCTCCCGGCAATGGTGCAACGCCGGGCCGACCCTTGAGGTGAAGCTAGCAAGCCAGCTATCACCTCTAGTATCAAAAATCGGTTAACCTTGTCTGCAGCGTTGTGCTACAGTATCGAAGGTTAATTCGATAAGAACGATTACTACACTTTGATCTTAGCCATTAGGCCGAGAAGCGATGTTGTGGTTAGGAATCCGGGCGCTAAGGCCTATTTCAGTGGTTGATCCCATACGGGTTTGACTTTCGGGTGTCTGACCCTCCAGTCTCTCGCTTTCGCTGGCTTCCCGACTCTAGATCGGACGGGCGCGGCGCCCAAACACAAATCGCTTTATTATTATGCAATTGTTATGAGAATACAAAAAGAGGCCAAAAATGCAAAAGCTTACGGCACCCAGGATTCCCAAGCCGTCTCCGATCCAAGTACTAACTGGGCCCAACGTTGCTTGACTTGCCAGATCGGACGGGATGGCGTAGTTTCAACGTGGTATGGTCGTAAGCGAAGGCAATAGAATGCGGCGCGTGGACAATCCAGCGTCACGTGATATGATTTAGCGATGGAATACGTGAAATTAGACTATTTTCCATCTTTCCTGAAGATTTGGGCCGATTTGGTTGACTTTGACTCCGATGCCAGGAGCTGACTTGGGCGCGCGGCCATGGAAATGCCCGCCGCAGTCGAGAGCGGTTGGGCCCTGAAATCCAAATTTTCCACTTTCTTACCAAATTCGGCTAAAAATTTGGAACGCTTCACGAATTTGCGTGTCATCCTTGCGCAGGGGCCATGCTAATCTTCTCTGTATTGTTCCAATTTTAGTATATGTCCATTGGTATGAACGAGTTCCCGGGTTTTCGACTCGTTTATATAACCCCTACTCCGGCAATGGCCGAGTTTTTACGGGTTTCGTTTCGAAAAAGCGATGTTTGGCTTGATTTTCGAAAATCGCTTTGAATCTGGCACCCGTAAACTATCGACAACTCCAAAACCTTAAGGCCCAACCGCTTCCACCGACGACAGCTTTGCGCAGAGGCGATAACGTGACCCATGAAGCTCTGCTGAGGTGCGTTTATTGCTGGTTGAAAACTTTTCCCAATTGCCCGCGATGCCCCCTGAAACATGGGAGGTATACGCAATTTTTGTAAGCCCCACGGGGGCAAAAGACTCGAAAATGTTCCCCTTCCTTCGAATGGGGTTCCAAAATTTGACTGTCGCCGCAGTTCTGTTTAGAAACTGGGCGGAAACCATAGCGAACCTCACTAAGGCTTATGAAAAGCAACGATTCGGGGTCGGGAAAGGGTTAAGGCATTCGACGTATTCCGATTTCTTACGAGTGGGCGCGACGACTCGGCCAGGGCCACTTCCGGTCCTCCTCCGCCTTCAACCGCGAATATCTCGCTTCCCGTTGATTTTGACGAAAACTTCGAAAACGGAAAAGATTCTTAGAATTTTACGTAGATTTCAATTCTTTAGTCAAAACCTGGAATTTCCAAAACGTCTCATGAAGCGGTGGAAACTAGAGACTACCAAGCAGTCCGCCGCCCCACTCATATCGCCGCGGCTGGTGAGACCAGCCATAGTGCGGGGCATACAGTCCACTTTGGTTTAATTACCCAAGTTTGAGGTACTAAATAACTGCGACCCTACACGAAAATGTAGAGGTTGTCGAAATTTTGGAAAGCCTTTCCTTATGGAAGGGCAACAAATGAGGAAAAGTGGTGGAAATGGCCTGTTTTCACGTAGTTGAGGTCCACGTAAGTCTCACGTAAACTTCATTTTTGCATGAGAAATGACCGAATTTCACGGAAATCCGTACTTTTAACTAAATTCATTGTTTCCCGCTCTTTCGAGGGGATTCCAAAAAATGCATATTACTCATATGCGTCCACTTGCACGGAAATCTTTAGTAAAAGGCGAAAGATTTTCTCGTGAGAATGCAAGAGAACCAGAGATATTTTGAGTTTTGGGCTCGGAAGGTCACCAAATGGAGTAGCCGATTTCGTTTGGGTGGGAAATTTCGCTTTCGACCGTCTCCAGGTCACCCCACTAATCACCTGGATCGGTCAAAAATTAGCGTCTGACCCTTTTCTGCCGCTGCGACTCAAACCCGTACAAAAGCAATGACTCCCCGAACATAAGGCGTGGCGAGCCGGCCACCATTAAACTTACCTGGCTGGGAGTTTCGCCGCGATCATGAAGGCGGCGGCTCCATGGTGAGGCTGATCCATTGCACTTTCGGATCGGTTGACCCGTGAGGCAACTTCGAGTTGAAGTTAGCCTACAGCTAAATTTTTGCGTGAGGGGCTGCGTTCGCGCGGCCCTGAAATCTCTTGAAAATCATGAATTTCTTTGAAATCGAGAAAATTTTGCTCGAAATCGGGATAATCGAGCTTTTCCAAAAACCTCAAAATCAGTTTTTTAACTGAAATCGACGAAAATTCGAGGCCGATTTTTACCAAAAGTCCCATTTCTGTGTGGTTCTGTCGAAATGTTGTTGGAAGCGGCGGAAACCGGCGTCTACGCCGCGTCTCGCGGCCTCCCCCGTATCGCGTCAGCGGTTGCCGGCCGCCATACCCTGGCGCCCAACAGACTATTCGGTTTAATTACCCAAGTTTGAGGTACTAAATACTTCCGACCCTGCGAATGTAGAGGTTGTTGAAATTTTGGAAAGCCCTTCCTTATGGGAGGGCAACAAATTCGAGAAATTGTGGAAATCTGCTCATTTCATGCTGTACATTTTCCGATGAAACTAGCTTTCCGCTGAAAATGCATGGAATTTTGTCCATTTCAGGTAGTTCCGGTCTACGTGAAAGCCTGTTTTTCGTAGTTTTCTCAAAATTTCAAGAACGTTTGCACGTTTCTTAACCCAAATTGCCAAGAATAACTATTTAACGTGCCCCGCAAAACCTCGAAAAACATGAAAATGTGTGAAAATTTTCAAAAAAAAAATCTGAAAAAAATGTTAAAAATTTAGTTATCCACAATTGCTCAGGAGAAAATTTTAACGTTGCCTGCAAATCCTGAAAATGCGAAAATTTTATGAAATTTTCATGAAAATCGAGAAAACATTTTCAAAAACCCGGTAAAACGAAAACATTCCAGACTGAAAATGTGATGAAACCTGATCAATTCAATCAAGTTGAAACATATTTTCAGGAAAAGTGACGAAAACGGTAGGATATCGCTAAAAATTTACAAAAATGACTTTTTCGAATTAGAGAATATAATAGTAAAATGGATTTCTGATTTTCTGTACCAAAAACCTTATTCTCTCCCAATCGGAAGGCGGAACTTCTTCGTTTTTTTTTTTTTTTCATAAGTCCGGGGAAATTGCACTTTTTGCTCCAATGTAGCAAAAATCGGATAATTTTTCCAGCATCCAGGTTTACTTATATTTCAGTTAGACAAACAACATTCTTTCATTTAAGACTGCTATTTCAACTTCTCACCCCAATTCCGCTGAAAAAACATAGTTAAGTTGGAAAAAATCAGGCGATTTCTGTGTTTTTATAACGGCGAAAACACAACTTTCGATTTTTCTGGGAAAACAATTAAGTTTCATCGTATTAAAGAGCAAAAACATGTTTTGGGAGTTCTCGAAAGATGACATTATTTTTTAGTAAAAATAGAATCTTTTCAGGGAAAGTCATGTAATTTTTGGGGGTGGGCCGCTCCCGGCAATGGTGCAACGCCGGGCCGACCCTTGAGGTGAAGCTAGCAAGCCAGCTATCACCTCTAGTCTCAAAAATCGGTTAACCTTGTCTGCAGCGTTGTGCTACAGTATCGAAGGTTAATTCGATAAGAACGATTACTACACTTTGATCTTAGCCATTAGGCCGAGAAGCGATGTTGTGGTTAGGAATCCGGGCGCTAAGGCCTATTTCAGTGGTTGATCCCATACGGGTTTGACTTTCGGGTGTCTGACCCTCCAGTCTCTCGCTTTCGCTGGCTTCCCGACTCTAGATCGGACGGGCGCGGCGCCCAAACACAAATCGCTTTATTATTATGCAATTGTTATGAGAATACAAAAAGAGGCCAAAAATGCAAAAGCTTACGGCACCCAGGATTCCCAAGCCGTCTCCGATCCAAGTACTAACTGGGCCCAACGTTGCTTGACTTGCCAGATCGGACGGGATGGCGTAGTTTCAACGTGGTATGGTCGTAAGCGAAGGCAATAGAATGCGGCGCGTGGACAATCCAGCGTCACGTTTCTTGCGGAAACGCTCACATTTTTATGATTTAGCGATGGAATACGTGAAATTAGACTATTTTCCATCTTTCCTGAAGATTTGGGCCGATTTGGTTGACTTTGACTCCGATGCCAGGAGCTGACTTGGGCGCGCGGCCATGGAAATGCCCGCCGCAGTCGAGAGCGGTTGGGCCCTGAAATCCAAATTTTCCACTTTCTTACCAAATTCGGCTAAAAATTTGGAACGCTTCACGAATTTGCGTGTCATCCTTGCGCAGGGGCCATGCTAATCTTCTCTGTATTGTTCCAATTTTAGTATATGTCCATTGGTATGAACGAGTTCCCGGGTTTTCGACTCGTTTATATAACCCCTACTCCGGCAATGGCCGAGTTTTTACGGGTTTCGTTTCGAAAAAGCGATGTTTGGCTTGATTTTCGAAAATCGCTTTGAATCTGGCACCCGTAAACTATCGACAACTCCAAAACCTTAAGGCCCAACCGCTTCCACCGACGACAGCTTTGCGCAGAGGCGATAACGTGACCCATGAAGCTCTGCTGAGGTGCGTTTATTGCTGGTTGAAAACTTTTCCCAATTGCCCGCGATGCCCCCTGAAACATGGGAGGTATACGCAATTTTTGTAAGCCCCACGGGGGCAAAAGACTCGAAAATGTTCCCCTTCCTTCGAATGGGGTTCCAAAATTTGACTGTCGCCGCAGTTCTGTTTAGAAACTGGGCGGAAACCATAGCGAACCTCACTAAGGCTTATGAAAAGCAACGATTCGGGGTCGGGAAAGGGTTAAGGCATTCGACGTATTCCGATTTCTTACGAGTGGGCGCGACGACTCGGCCAGGGCCACTTCCGGTCCTCCTCCGCCTTCAACCGCGAATATCTCGCTTCCCGTTGATTTTGACGAAAACTTCGAAAACGGAAAAGATTCTTAGAATTTTACGTAGATTTCAATTCTTTAGTCAAAACCTGGAATTTCCAAAACGTCTCATGAAGCGGTGGAAACTAGAGACTACCAAGCAGTCCGCCGCCCCACTCATATCGCCGCGGCTGGTGAGACCAGCCATAGTGCGGGGCATACAGTCCACTTTGGTTTAATTACCCAAGTTTGAGGTACTAAAAAACTCCGACCCTACACGATAATGTAGAGGTTGTCGAAATTTTGGAAAGCCTTTCCTTATGGAAGGGCAACAAATGAGGAAAAGTGGTGGAAATGGTCTGTTTTCACGTAGTTGAGGTCCACGTAAGTCTCACGTAAACTTCATTTTTGCATGAGAAATGACCGAATTTCACGGAAATCCGTACTTTTAACTAAATTCATTGTTTCCCGCTCTTTCGAGGGGATTCCAAAAAATGCATATTACTCATATGCGTCCACTTGCACGGAAATCTTTAGTAAAAGGCGAAAGATTTTTTCGTGAGAATGCAAGAGAACCAGAGATATTTTGAGTTTTGGGCTCGGAAGGTCACCAAATGGAGTAGCCGATTTCGTTTGGGTGGGAAATTTCGCTTTCGACCGTCTCCAGGTCACCCCACTAATCACCTGGATCGGTCAAAAATTAGCGTCTGACCCTTTTCTGCCGCTGCGAATCAAACCCGTACAAAAGCAATGACTCCCCGAACATAAGGCGTGGCGAGCCGGCCACCATTAAACTTACCTGGCTGGGAGTTTCGCCGCGATCATGAAGGCGGCGGCTCCATGGTGAGGCTGATCCATTGCACTTTCGGATCGGTTGACCCGTGAGGCAACTTCGAGTTGAAGTTAGCCTACAGCTAAATTTTTGCGTGAGGGGCTGCGTTCGCGCGGCCCTGAAATCTCTTGAAAATCATGAATTTCTTTGAAATCGAGAAAATTTTGCTCGAAATCGGGATAATCGAGCTTTTCCAAAAACCTCAAAATCAGTTTTTTAACTGAAATCGACGAAAATTCGAGGCCGATTTTTACCAAAAGTCCCATTTCTGTGTGGTTCTGTCGAAATGTTGTTGGAAGCGGCGGAAACCGGCGTCTACGCCGCGTCTCGCGGCCTCCCCCGTATCGCGTCAGCGGTTGCCGGCCGCCATACCCTGGCGCCCAACAGACTATTCGGTTTAATTACCCAAGTTTGAGGTACTAAATACTTCCGACCCTGCGAATGTAGAGGTTGTTGAAATTTTGGAAAGCCCTTCCTTATGGGAGGGCAACAAATTCGAGAAATTGTGGAAATCTGCTCATTTCATGCTGTACATTTTCCGATGAAACTAGCTTTCCGCTGAAAATGCATGGAATTTTGTCCATTTCAGGTAGTTCCGGTCTACGTGAAAGCCTGTTTTTCGTAGTTTTCTCAAAATTTCAAGAACGTTTGCACGTTTCTTAACCCAAATTGCCAAGAATAACTATTTAACGTGCCCCGCAAAACCTCGAAAAACATGAAAATGTGTGAAAATTTTCAAAAAAAAAATGTTAAAAATTTAGTTATCCACAATTGCTCAGGAGAAAATTTTAACGTTGCCTGCAAATCCTGAAAATGCGAAAATTTTATGAAATTTTCATGAAAATCGAGAAAACATTTTCAAAAACCCGGTAAAACGAAAACATTCCAGACTGAAAATGTGATGAAACCTGATCAATTCAATCAAGTTGAAACATATTTTCAGGAAAAGTGACGAAAACGGTAGGATATCGCTAAAAATTTACAAAAATGACTTTTTCGAATTAGAGAATATAATAGTAAAATGGATTTCTGATTTTCTGTACCAAAAACCTTATCCTCTCCCAATCGGAAGGCGGAACTTCTTCGTTTTTTTTTTTTTTTCATAAGTCCGGGGAAATTGCACTTTTTGCTCCAATGTAGCAAAAATCGGATAATTTTTCCAGCATCCAGGTTTACTTATATTTCAGTTAGACAAACAACATTCTTTCATTTAAGACTGCTATTTCAACTTCTCACCCCAATTCCGCTGAAAAAACATAGTTAAGTTGGAAAAAATCAGGCGATTTCTGTGTTTTTATAACGGCGAAAACACAACTTTCGATTTTTCTGGGAAAACAATTAAGTTTCATCGTATTAAAGAGCAAAAACATGTTTTGGGAGTTCTCGAAAGATGACATTATTTTTTAGTAAAAATAGAATCTTTTCAGGGAAAGTCATGTAATTTTTGGGGGTGGGCCGCTCCCGGCAATGGTGCAACGCCGGGCCGACCCTTGAGGTGAAGCTAGCAAGCCAGCTATCACCTCTAGTCTCAAAAATCGGTTAACCTTGTCTGCAGCGTTGTGCTACAGTATCGAAGGTTAATTCGATAAGAACGATTACTACACTTTGATCTTAGCCATTAGGCCGAGAAGCGATGTTGTGGTTAGGAATCCGGGCGCTAAGGCCTATTTCAGTGGTTGATCCCATACGGGTTTGACTTTCGGGTGTCTGACCCTCCAGTCTCTCGCTTTCGCTGGCTTCCCGACTCTAGATCGGACGGGCGCGGCGCCCAAACACAAATCGCTTTATTATTATGCAATTGTTATGAGAATACAAAAAGAGGCCAAAAATGCAAAAGCTTACGGCACCCAGGATTCCCAAGCCGTCTCCGATCCAAGTACTAACTGGGCCCAACGTTGCTTGACTTGCCAGATCGGACGGGATGGCGTAGTTTCAACGTGGTATGGTCGTAAGCGAAGGCAATAGAATGCGGCGCGTGGACAATCCAGCGTCACGTTTCTTGCGGAAACGCTCACATTTTTATGATTTAGCGATGGAATACGTGAAATTAGACTATTTTCCATCTTTCCTGAAGATTTGGGCCGATTTGGTTGACTTTGACTCCGATGCCAGGAGCTGACTTGGGCGCGCGGCCATGGAAATGCCCGCCGCAGTCGAGAGCGGTTGGGCCCTGAAATCCAAATTTTCCACTTTCTTACCAAATTCGGCTAAAAATTTGGAACGCTTCACGAATTTGCGTGTCATCCTTGCGCAGGGGCCATGCTAATCTTCTCTGTATTGTTCCAATTTTAGTATATGTCCATTGGTATGAACGAGTTCCCGGGTTTTCGACTCGTTTATATAACCCCTACTCCGGCAATGGCCGAGTTTTTACGGGTTTCGTTTCGAAAAAGCGATGTTTGGCTTGATTTTCGAAAATCGCTTTGAATCTGGCACCCGTAAACTATCGACAACTCCAAAACCTTAAGGCCCAACCGCTTCCACCGACGACAGCTTTGCGCAGAGGCGATAACGTGACCCATGAAGCTCTGCTGAGGTGCGTTTATTGCTGGTTGAAAACTTTTCCCAATTGCCCGCGATGCCCCCTGAAACATGGGAGGTATACGCAATTTTTGTAAGCCCCACGGGGGCAAAAGACTCGAAAATGTTCCCCTTCCTTCGAATGGGGTTCCAAAATTTGACTGTCGCCGCAGTTCTGTTTAGAAACTGGGCGGAAACCATAGCGAACCTCACTAAGGCTTATGAAAAGCAACGATTCGGGGTCGGGAAAGGGTTAAGGCATTCGACGTATTCCGATTTCTTACGAGTGGGCGCGACGACTCGGCCAGGGCCACTTCCGGTCCTCCTCCGCCTTCAACCGCGAATATCTCGCTTCCCGTTGATTTTGACGAAAACTTCGAAAACGGAAAAGATTCTTAGAATTTTACGTAGATTTCAATTCTTTAGTCAAAACCTGGAATTTCCAAAACGTCTCATGAAGCGGTGGAAACTAGAGACTACCAAGCAGTCCGCCGCCCCACTCATATCGCCGCGGCTGGTGAGACCAGCCATAGTGCGGGGCATACAGTCCACTTTGGTTTAATTACCCAAGTTTGAGGTACTAAATAACTCCGACCCTACACGAAAATGTAGAGGTTGTCGAAATTTTGGAAAGCCTTTCCTTATGGAAGGGCAACAAATGAGGAAAAGTGGTGGAAATGGCCTGTTTTCACGTAGTTGAGGTCCACGTAAGTCTCACGTAAACTTCATTTTTGCATGAGAAATGACCGAATTTCACGGAAATCCGTACTTTTAACTAAATTCATTGTTTCCCGCTCTTTCGAGGGGATTCCAAAAAATGCATATTACTCATATGCGTCCACTTGCACGGAAATCTTTAGTAAAAGGCGAAAGATTTTCTCGTGAGAATGCAAGAGAACCAGAGATATTTTGAGTTTTGGGCTCGGAAGGTCACCAAATGGAGTAGCCGATTTCGTTTGGGTGGGAAATTTCGCTTTCGACCGTCTCCAGGTCACCCCACTAATCACCTGGATCGGTCAAAAATTAGCGTCTGACCCTTTTCTGCCGCTGCGACTCAAACCCGTACAAAAGCAATGACTCCCCGAACATAAGGCGTGGCGAGCCGGCCACCATTAAACTTACCTGGCTGGGAGTTTCGCCGCGATCATGAAGGCGGCGGCTCCATGGTGAGGCTGATCCATTGCACTTTCGGATCGGTTGACCCGTGAGGCAACTTCGAGTTGAAGTTAGCCTACAGCTAAATTTTTGCGTGAGGGGCTGCGTTCGCGCGGCCCTGAAATCTCTTGAAAATCATGAATTTCTTTGAAATCGAGAAAATTTTGCTCGAAATCGGGATAATCGAGCTTTTCCAAAAACCTCAAAATCAGTTTTTTAACTGAAATCGACGAAAATTCGAGGCCGATTTTTACCAAAAGTCCCATTTCTGTGTGGTTCTGTCGAAATGTTGTTGGAAGCGGCGGAAACCGGCGTCTACGCCGCGTCTCGCGGCCTCCCCCGTATCGCGTCAGCGGTTGCCGGCCGCCATACCCTGGCGCCCAACAGACTATTCGGTTTAATTACCCAAGTTTGAGGTACTAAATACTTCCGACCCTGCGAATGTAGAGGTTGTTGAAATTTTGGAAAGCCCTTCCTTATGGGAGGGCAACAAATTCGAGAAATTGTGGAAATCTGCTCATTTCATGCTGTACATTTTCCGATGAAACTAGCTTTCCGCTGAAAATGCATGGAATTTTGTCCATTTCAGGTAGTTCCGGTCTACGTGAAAGCCTGTTTTTCGTAGTTTTCTCAAAATTTCAAGAACGTTTGCACGTTTCTTAACCCAAATTGCCAAGAATAACTATTTAACGTGCCCCGCAAAACCTCGAAAAACATGAAAATGTGTGAAAATTTTCAAAAAAAAAATCTGAAAAAAATGTTAAAAATTTAGTTATCCACAATTGCTCAGGAGAAAATTTTAACGTTGCCTGCAAATCCTGAAAATGCGAAAATTTTATGAAATTTTCATGAAAATCGAGAAAACATTTTCAAAAACCCGGTAAAACGAAAACATTCCAGACTGAAAATGTGATGAAACCTGATCAATTCAATCAAGTTGAAACATATTTTCAGGAAAAGTGACGAAAACGGTAGGATATCGCTAAAAATTTACAAAAATGACTTTTTCGAATTAGAGAATATAATAGTAAAATGGATTTCTGATTTTCTGTACCAAAAACCTTATCCTCTCCCAATCGGAAGGCGGAACTTCTTCGTTTTTTTTTTTTTTCATAAGTCTGGGGAAATTGCACTTTTTGCTCCAATGTAGCAAAAATCGGATAATTTTTCCAGCATCCAGGTTTACTTATATTTCAGTTAGACAAACAACATTCTTTCATTTAAGACTGCTATTTCAACTTCTCACCCCAATTCCGCTGAAAAAACATAGTTAAGTTGGAAAAAATCAGGCGATTTCTGTGTTTTTATAACGGCGAAAACACAACTTTCGATTTTTCTGGGAAAACAATTAAGTTTCATCGTATTAAAGAGCAAAAACATGTTTTGGGAGTTCTCGAAAGATGACATTATTTTTTAGTAAAAATAGAATATTTTCAGGGAAAGTCATGTAATTTTTGGGGGTGGGCCGCTCCCGGCAATGGTGCAACGCCGGGCCGACCCTTGAGGTGAAGCTAGCAAGCCAGCTATCACCTCTAGTCTCAAAAATCGGTTAACCTTGTCTGCAGCGTTGTGCTACAGTATCGAAGGTTAATTCGATAAGAACGATTACTACACTTTGATCTTAGCCATTAGGCCGAGAAGCGATGTTGTGGTTAGGAATCCGGGCGCTAAGGCCTATTTCAGTGGTTGATCCCATACGGGTTTGACTTTCGGGTGTCTGACCCTCCAGTCTCTCGCTTTCGCTGGCTTCCCGACTCTAGATCGGACGGGCGCGGCGCCCAAACACAAATCGCTTTATTATTATGCAATTGTTATGAGAATACAAAAAGAGGCCAAAAATGCAAAAGCTTACGGCACCCAGGATTCCCAAGCCGTCTCCGATCCAAGTACTAACTGGGCCCAACGTTGCTTGACTTGCCAGATCGGACGGGATGGCGTAGTTTCAACGTGGTATGGTCGTAAGCGAAGGCAATAGAATGCGGCGCGTGGACAATCCAGCGTCACGTGATATGATTTAGCGATGGAATACGTGAAATTAGACTATTTTCCATCTTTCCTGAAGATTTGGGCCGATTTGGTTGACTTTGACTCCGATGCCAGGAGCTGACTTGGGCGCGCGGCCATGGAAATGCCCGCCGCAGTCGAGAGCGGTTGGGCCCTGAAATCCAAATTTTCCACTTTCTTACCAAATTCGGCTAAAAATTTGGAACGCTTCACGAATTTGCGTGTCATCCTTGCGCAGGGGCCATGCTAATCTTCTCTGTATTGTTCCAATTTTAGTATATGTCCATTGGTATGAACGAGTTCCCGGGTTTTCGACTCGTTTATATAACCCCTACTCCGGCAATGGCCGAGTTTTTACGGGTTTCGTTTCGAAAAAGCGATGTTTGGCTTGATTTTCGAAAATCGCTTTGAATCTGGCACCCGTAAACTATCGACAACTCCAAAACCTTAAGGCCCAACCGCTTCCACCGACGACAGCTTTGCGCAGAGGCGATAACGTGACCCATGAAGCTCTGCTGAGGTGCGTTTATTGCTGGTTGAAAACTTTTCCCAATTGCCCGCGATGCCCCCTGAAACATGGGAGGTATACGCAATTTTTGTAAGCCCCACGGGGGCAAAAGACTCGAAAATGTTCCCCTTCCTTCGAATGGGGTTCCAAAATTTGACTGTCGCCGCAGTTCTGTTTAGAAACTGGGCGGAAACCATAGCGAACCTCACTAAGGCTTATGAAAAGCAACGATTCGGGGTCGGGAAAGGGTTAAGGCATTCGACGTATTCCGATTTCTTACGAGTGGGCGCGACGACTCGGCCAGGGCCACTTCCGGTCCTCCTCCGCCTTCAACCGCGAATATCTCGCTTCCCGTTGATTTTGACGAAAACTTCGAAAACGGAAAAGATTCTTAGAATTTTACGTAGATTTCAATTCTTTAGTCAAAACCTGGAATTTCCAAAACGTCTCATGAAGCGGTGGAAACTAGAGACTACCAAGCAGTCCGCCGCCCCACTCATATCGCCGCGGCTGGTGAGACCAGCCATAGTGCGGGGCATACAGTCCACTTTGGTTTAATTACCCAAGTTTGAGGTACTAAATAACTCCGACCCTACACGAAAATGTAGAGGTTGTCGAAATTTTGGAAAGCCTTTCCTTATGGAAGGGCAACAAATGAGGAAAAGTGGTGGAAATGGCCTGTTTTCACGTAGTTGAGGTCCACGTAAGTCTCACGTAAACTTCATTTTTGCATGAGAAATGACCGAATTTCACGGAAATCCGTACTTTTAACTAAATTCATTGTTTCCCGCTCTTTCGAGGGGATTCCAAAAAATGCATATTACTCATATGCGTCCACTTGCACGGAAATCTTTAGTAAAAGGCGAAAGATTTTCTCGTGAGAATGCAAGAGAACCAGAGATATTTTGAGTTTTGGGCTCGGAAGGTCACCAAATGGAGTAGCCGATTTCGTTTGGGTGGGAAATTTCGCTTTCGACCGTCTCCAGGTCACCCCACTAATCACCTGGATCAGTCAAAAATTAGCGTCTGACCCTTTTCTGCCGCTGCGACTCAAACCCGTACAAAAGCAATGACTCCCCGAACATAAGGCGTGGCGAGCCGGCCACCATTAAACTTACCTGGCTGGGAGTTTCGCCGCGATCATGAAGGCGGCGGCTCCATGGTGAGGCTGATCCATTGCACTTTCGGATCGGTTGACCCGTGAGGCAACTTCGAGTTGAAGTTAGCCTACAGCTAAATTTTTGCGTGAGGGGCTGCGTTCGCGCGGCCCTGAAATCTCTTGAAAATCATGAATTTCTTTGAAATCGAGAAAATTTTGCTCGAAATCGGGATAATCGAGCTTTTCCAAAAACCTCAAAATCAGTTTTTTAACTGAAATCGACGAAAATTCGAGGCCGATTTTTACCAAAAGTCCCATTTCTGTGTGGTTCTGTCGAAATGTTGTTGGAAGCGGCGGAAACCGGCGTCTACGCCGCGTCTCGCGGCCTCCCCCGTATCGCGTCAGCGGTTGCCGGCCGCCATACCCTGGCGCCCAACAGACTATTCGGTTTAATTACCCAAGTTTGAGGTACTAAATACTTCCGACCCTGCGAATGTAGAGGTTGTTGAAATTTTGGAAAGCCCTTCCTTATGGGAGGGCAACAAATTCGAGAAATTGTGGAAATCTGCTCATTTCATGCTGTACATTTTCCGATGAAACTAGCTTTCCGCTGAAAATGCATGGAATTTTGTCCATTTCAGGTAGTTCCGGTCTACGTGAAAGCCTGTTTTTCGTAGTTTTCTCAAAATTTCAAGAACGTTTGCACGTTTCTTAACCCAAATTGCCAAGAATAACTATTTAACGTGCCCCGCAAAACCTCGAAAAACATGAAAATGTGTGAAAATTTTCAAAAAAAAAATCTGAAAAAAATGTTAAAAATTTAGTTATCCACAATTGCTCAGGAGAAAATTTTAACGTTGCCTGCAAATCCTGAAAATGCGAAAATTTTATGAAATTTTCATGAAAATCGAGAAAACATTTTCAAAAACCCGGTAAAACGAAAACATTCCAGACTGAAAATGTGATGAAACCTGATCAATTCAATCAAGTTGAAACATATTTTCAGGAAAAGTGACGAAAACGGTAGGATATCGCTAAAAATTTACAAAAATGACTTTTTCGAATTAGAGAATATAATAGTAAAATGGATTTCTGATTTTCTGTACCAAAAACCTTATCCTCTCCCAATCGGAAGGCGGAACTTCTTCGTTTTTTTTTTTTCATAAGTCCGGGGAAATTGCACTTTTTGCTCCAATGTAGCAAAAATCGGATAATTTTTCCAGCATCCAGGTTTACTTATATTTCAGTTAGACAAACAACATTCTTTCATTTAAGACTGCTATTTCAACTTCTCACCCCAATTCCGCTGAAAAAACATAGTTAAGTTGGAAAAAATCAGGCGATTTCTGTGTTTTTATAACGGCGAAAACACAACTTTCGATTTTTCTGGGAAAACAATTAAGTTTCATCGTATTAAAGAGCAAAAACATGTTTTGGGAGTTCTCGAAAGATGACATTATTTTTTAGTAAAAATAGAATATTTTCAGGGAAAGTCATGTAATTTTTGGGGGTGGGCCGCTCCCGGCAATGGTGCAACGCCGGGCCGACCCTTGAGGTGAAGCTAGCAAGCCAGCTATCACCTCTAGTCTCAAAAATCGGTTAACCTTGTCTGCAGCGTTGTGCTACAGTATCGAAGGTTAATTCGATAAGAACGATTACTACACTTTGATCTTAGCCATTAGGCCGAGAAGCGATGTTGTGGTTAGGAATCCGGGCGCTAAGGCCTATTTCAGTGGTTGATCCCATACGGGTTTGACTTTCGGGTGTCTGACCCTCCAGTCTCTCGCTTTCGCTGGCTTCCCGACTCTAGATCGGACGGGCGCGGCGCCCAAACACAAATCGCTTTATTATTATGCAATTGTTATGAGAATACAAAAAGAGGCCAAAAATGCAAAAGCTTACGGCACCCAGGATTCCCAAGCCGTCTCCGATCCAAGTACTAACTGGGCCCAACGTTGCTTGACTTGCCAGATCGGACGGGATGGCGTAGTTTCAACGTGGTATGGTCGTAAGCGAAGGCAATAGAATGCGGCGCGTGGACAATCCAGCGTCACGTGATATGATTTAGCGATGGAATACGTGAAATTAGACTATTTTCCATCTTTCCTGAAGATTTGGGCCGATTTGGTTGACTTTGACTCCGATGCCAGGAGCTGACTTGGGCGCGCGGCCATGGAAATGCCCGCCGCAGTCGAGAGCGGTTGGGCCCTGAAATCCAAATTTTCCACTTTCTTACCAAATTCGGCTAAAAATTTGGAACGCTTCACGAATTTGCGTGTCATCCTTGCGCAGGGGCCATGCTAATCTTCTCTGTATTGTTCCAATTTTAGTATATGTCCATTGGTATGAACGAGTTCCCGGGTTTTCGACTCGTTTATATAACCCCTACTCCGGCAATGGCCGAGTTTTTACGGGTTTCGTTTCGAAAAAGCGATGTTTGGCTTGATTTTCGAAAATCGCTTTGAATCTGGCACCCGTAAACTATCGACAACTCCAAAACCTTAAGGCCCAACCGCTTCCACCGACGACAGCTTTGCGCAGAGGCGATAACGTGACCCATGAAGCTCTGCTGAGGTGCGTTTATTGCTGGTTGAAAACTTTTCCCAATTGCCCGCGATGCCCCCTGAAACATGGGAGGTATACGCAATTTTTGTAAGCCCCACGGGGGCAAAAGACTCGAAAATGTTCCCCTTCCTTCGAATGGGGTTCCAAAATTTGACTGTCGCCGCAGTTCTGTTTAGAAACTGGGCGGAAACCATAGCGAACCTCACTAAGGCTTATGAAAAGCAACGATTCGGGGTCGGGAAAGGGTTAAGGCATTCGACGTATTCCGATTTCTTACGAGTGGGCGCGACGACTCGGCCAGGGCCACTTCCGGTCCTCCTCCGCCTTCAACCGCGAATATCTCGCTTCCCGTTGATTTTGACGAAAACTTCGAAAACGGAAAAGATTCTTAGAATTTTACGTAGATTTCAATTCTTTAGTCAAAACCTGGAATTTCCAAAACGTCTCATGAAGCGGTGGAAACTAGAGACTACCAAGCAGTCCGCCGCCCCACTCATATCGCCGCGGCTGGTGAGACCAGCCATAGTGCGGGGCATACAGTCCACTTTGGTTTAATTACCCAAGTTTGAGGTACTAAATAACTCCGACCCTACACGAAAATGTAGAGGTTGTCGAAATTTTGGAAAGCCTTTCCTTATGGAAGGGCAACAAATGAGGAAAAGTGGTGGAAATGGCCTGTTTTCACGTAGTTGAGGTCCACGTAAGTCTCACGTAAACTTCATTTTTGCATGAGAAATGACCGAATTTCACGGAAATCCGTACTTTTAACTAAATTCATTGTTTCCCGCTCTTTCGAGGGGATTCCAAAAAATGCATATTACTCATATGCGTCCACTTGCACGGAAATCTTTAGTAAAAGGCGAAAGATTTTCTCGTGAGAATGCAAGAGAACCAGAGATATTTTGAGTTTTGGGCTCGGAAGGTCACCAAATGGAGTAGCCGATTTCGTTTGGGTGGGAAATTTCGCTTTCGACCGTCTCCAGGTCACCCCACTAATCACCTGGATCGGTCAAAAATTAGCGTCTGACCCTTTTCTGCCGCTGCGACTCAAACCCGTACAAAAGCAATGACTCCCCGAACATAAGGCGTGGCGAGCCGGCCACCATTAAACTTACCTGGCTGGGAGTTTCGCCGCGATCATGAAGGCGGCGGCTCCATGGTGAGGCTGATCCATTGCACTTTCGGATCGGTTGACCCGTGAGGCAACTTCGAGTTGAAGTTAGCCTACAGCTAAATTTTTGCGTGAGGGGCTGCGTTCGCGCGGCCCTGAAATCTCTTGAAAATCATGAATTTCTTTGAAATCGAGAAAATTTTGCTCGAAATCGGGATAATCGAGCTTTTCCAAAAACCTCAAAATCAGTTTTTTAACTGAAATCGACGAAAATTCGAGGCCGATTTTTACCAAAAGTCCCATTTCTGTGTGGTTCTGTCGAAATGTTGTTGGAAGCGGCGGAAACCGGCGTCTACGCCGCGTCTCGCGGCCTCCCCCGTATCGCGTCAGCGGTTGCCGGCCGCCATACCCTGGCGCCCAACAGACTATTCGGTTTAATTACCCAAGTTTGAGGTACTAAATACTTCCGACCCTGCGAATGTAGAGGTTGTTGAAATTTTGGAAAGCCCTTCCTTATGGGAGGGCAACAAATTCGAGAAATTGTGGAAATCTGCTCATTTCATGCTGTACATTTTCCGATGAAACTAGCTTTCCGCTGAAAATGCATGGAATTTTGTCCATTTCAGGTAGTTCCGGTCTACGTGAAAGCCTGTTTTTCGTAGTTTTCTCAAAATTTCAAGAACGTTTGCACGTTTCTTAACCCAAATTGCCAAGAATAACTATTTAACGTGCCCCGCAAAACCTCGAAAAACATGAAAATGTGTGAAAATTTTCAAAAAAAAAATCTGAAAAAAATGTTAAAAATTTAGTTATCCACAATTGCTCAGGAGAAAATTTTAACGTTGCCTGCAAATCCTGAAAATGCGAAAATTTTATGAAATTTTCATGAAAATCGAGAAAACATTTTCAAAAACCCGGTAAAACGAAAACATTCCAGACTGAAAATGTGATGAAACCTGATCAATTCAATCAAGTTGAAACATATTTTCAGGAAAAGTGACGAAAACGGTAGGATATCGCTAAAAATTTACAAAAATGACTTTTTCGATTTAGAGAATATAATAGTAAAATGGATTTCTGATTTTCTGAACCAAAAACCTTATCCTCTCCCAATCGGAAGGCGGAACTTCTTCGTTTTTTTTTTTTTTTCATAAGTCCGGGGAAATTGCACTTTTTGCTCCAATGTAGCAAAAATCGGATAATTTTTCCAGCATCCAGGTTTACTTATATTTCAGTTAGACAAACAACATTCTTTCATTTAAGACTGCTATTTCAACTTCTCACCCCAATTCCGCTGAAAAAACATAGTTAAGTTGGAAAAAATCAGGCGATTTCTGTGTTTTTATAACGGCGAAAACACAACTTTCGATTTTTCTGGGAAAACAATTAAGTTTCATCGTATTAAAGAGCAAAAACATGTTTTGGGAGTTCTCGAAAGATGACATTATTTTTTAGTAAAAATAGAATCTTTTCAGGGAAAGTCATGTAATTTTTGGGGGTGGGCCGCTCCCGGCAATGGTGCAACGCCGGGCCGACCCTTGAGGTGAAGCTAGCAAGCCAGCTATCACCTCTAGTATCAAAAATCGGTTAACCTTGTCTGCAGCGTTGTGCTACAGTATCGAAGGTTAATTCGATAAGAACGATTACTACACTTTGATCTTAGCCATTAGGCCGAGAAGCGATGTTGTGGTTAGGAATCCGGGCGCTAAGGCCTATTTCAGTGGTTGATCCCATACGGGTTTGACTTTCGGGTGTCTGACCCTCCAGTCTCTCGCTTTCGCTGGCTTCCCGACTCTAGATCGGACGGGCGCGGCGCCCAAACACAAATCGCTTTATTATTATGCAATTGTTATGAGAATACAAAAAGAGGCCAAAAATGCAAAAGCTTACGGCACCCAGGATTCCCAAGCCGTCTCCGATCCAAGTACTAACTGGGCCCAACGTTGCTTGACTTGCCAGATCGGACGGGATGGCGTAGTTTCAACGTGGTATGGTCGTAAGCGAAGGCAATAGAATGCGGCGCGTGGACAATCCAGCGTCACGTGATATGATTTAGCGATGGAATACGTGAAATTAGACTATTTTCCATCTTTCCTGAAGATTTGGGCCGATTTGGTTGACTTTGACTCCGATGCCAGGAGCTGACTTGGGCGCGCGGCCATGGAAATGCCCGCCGCAGTCGAGAGCGGTTGGGCCCTGAAATCCAAATTTTCCACTTTCTTACCAAATTCGGCTAAAAATTTGGAACGCTTCACGAATTTGCGTGTCATCCTTGCGCAGGGGCCATGCTAATCTTCTCTGTATTGTTCCAATTTTAGTATATGTCCATTGGTATGAACGAGTTCCCGGGTTTTCGACTCGTTTATATAACCCCTACTCCGGCAATGGCCGAGTTTTTACGGGTTTCGTTTCGAAAAAGCGATGTTTGGCTTGATTTTCGAAAATCGCTTTGAATCTGGCACCCGTAAACTATCGACAACTCCAAAACCTTAAGGCCCAACCGCTTCCACCGACGACAGCTTTGCGCAGAGGCGATAACGTGACCCATGAAGCTCTGCTGAGGTGCGTTTATTGCTGGTTGAAAACTTTTCCCAATTGCCCGCGATGCCCCCTGAAACATTGGAGGTATACGCAATTTTTGTAAGCCCCACGGGGGCAAAAGACTCGAAAATGTTCCCCTTCCTTCGAATGGGGTTCCAAAATTTGACTGTCGCCGCAGTTCTGTTTAGAAACTGGGCGGAAACCATAGCGAACCTCACTAAGGCTTATGAAAAGCAACGATTCGGGGTCGGGAAAGGGTTAAGGCATTCGACGTATTCCGATTTCTTACGAGTGGGCGCGACGACTCGGCCAGGGCCACTTCCGGTCCTCCTCCGCCTTCAACCGCGAATATCTCGCTTCCCGTTGATTTTGACGAAAACTTCGAAAACGGAAAAGATTCTTAGAATTTTACGTAGATTTCAATTCTTTAGTCAAAACCTGGAATTTCCAAAACGTCTCATGAAGCGGTGGAAACTAGAGACTACCAAGCAGTCCGCCGCCCCACTCATATCGCCGCGGCTGGTGAGACCAGCCATAGTGCGGGGCATACAGTCCACTTTGGTTTAATTACCCAAGTTTGAGGTACTAAATAACTCCGACCCTACACGAAAATGTAGAGGTTGTCGAAATTTTGGAAAGCCTTTCCTTATGGAAGGGCAACAAATGAGGAAAAGTGGTGGAAATGGCCTGTTTTCACGTAGTTGAGGTCCACGTAAGTCTCACGTAAACTTCATTTTTGCATGAGAAATGACCGAATTTCACGGAAATCCGTACTTTTAACTAAATTCATTGTTTCCCGCTCTTTCGAGGGGATTCCAAAAAATGCATATTACTCATATGCGTCCACTTGCACGGAAATCTTTAGTAAAAGGCGAAAGATTTTCTCGTGAGAATGCAAGAGAACCAGAGATATTTTGAGTTTTGGGCTCGGAAGGTCACCAAATGGAGTAGCCGATTTCGTTTGGGTGGGAAATTTCGCTTTCGACCGTCTCCAGGTCACCCCACTAATCACCTGGATCGGTCAAAAATTAGCGTCTGACCCTTTTCTGCCGCTGCGACTCAAACCCGTACAAAAGCAATGACTCCCCGAACATAAGGCGTGGCGAGCCGGCCACCATTAAACTTACCTGGCTGGGAGTTTCGCCGCGATCATGAAGGCGGCGGCTCCATGGTGAGGCTGATCCATTGCACTTTCGGATCGGTTGACCCGTGAGGCAACTTCGAGTTGAAGTTAGCCTACAGCTAAATTTTTGCGTGAGGGGCTGCGTTCGCGCGGCCCTGAAATCTCTTGAAAATCATGAATTTCTTTGAAATCGAGAAAATTTTGCTCGAAATCGGGATAATCGAGCTTTTCCAAAAACCTCAAAATCAGTTTTTTAACTGAAATCGACGAAAATTCGAGGCCGATTTTTACCAAAAGTCCCATTTCTGTGTGGTTCTGTCGAAATGTTGTTGGAAGCGGCGGAAACCGGCGTCTACGCCGCGTCTCGCGGCCTCCCCCGTATCGCGTCAGCGGTTGCCGGCCGCCATACCCTGGCGCCCAACAGACTATTCGGTTTAATTACCCAAGTTTGAGGTACTAAATACTTCCGACCCTGCGAATGTAGAGGTTGTTGAAATTTTGGAAAGCCCTTCCTTATGGGAGGGCAACAAATTCGAGAAATTGTGGAAATCTGCTCATTTCATGCTGTACATTTTCCGATGAAGCTAGCTTTCCGCTGAAAATGCATGGAATTTTGTCCATTTCAGGTAGTTCCGGTCTACGTGAAAGCCTGCTTTTCGTAGTTTTCTCAAAATTTCAAGAACGTTTGCACGTTTCTTAACCCAAATTGCCAAGAATAACTATTTAACGTGCCCCGCAAAACCTCGAAAAACATGAAAATGTGTGAAAATTTTCAAAAAAAAAATCTGAAAAAAATGTTAAAAATTTAGTTATCCACAATTGCTCAGGAGAAAATTTTAACGTTGCCTGCAAATCCTGAAAATGCGAAAATTTTATGAAATTTTCATGAAAATCGAGAAAACATTTTCAAAAACCCGGTAAAACGAAAACATTCCAGACTGAAAATGTGATGAAACCTGATCAATTCAATCAAGTTGAAACATATTTTCAGGAAAAGTGACGAAAACGGTAGGATATCGCTAAAAATTTACAAAAATGACTTTTTCGATTTAGAGAATATAATAGTAAAATGGATTTCTGATTTTCTGTACCAAAAACCTTATCCTCTCCCAATCGGAAGGCGGAACTTCTTCGTTTTTTTTTTTTTCATAAGTCCGGGGAAATTGCACTTTTTGCTCCAATGTAGCAAAAATCGGATAATTTTTCCAGCATCCAGGTTTACTTATATTTCAGTTAGACAAACAACATTCTTTCATTTAAGACTGCTATTTCAACTTCTCACCCCAATTCCGCTGAAAAAACATAGTTAAGTTGGAAAAAATCAGGCGATTTCTGTGTTTTTATAACGGCGAAAACACAACTTTCGATTTTTCTGGGAAAACAATTAAGTTTCATCGTATTAAAGAGCAAAAACATGTTTTGGGAGTTCTCGAAAGATGACATTATTTTTTAGTAAAAATAGAATCTTTTCAGGGAAAGTCATGTAATTTTTGGGGGTGGGCCGCTCCCGGCAATGGTGCAACGCCGGGCCGACCCTTGAGGTGAAGCTAGCAAGCCAGCTATCACCTCTAGTCTCAAAAATCGGTTAACCTTGTCTGCAGCGTTGTGCTACAGTATCGAAGGTTAATTCGATAAGAACGATTACTACACTTTGATCTTAGCCATTAGGCCGAGAAGCGATGTTGTGGTTAGGAATCCGGGCGCTAAGGCCTATTTCAGTGGTTGATCCCATACGGGTTTGACTTTCGGGTGTCTGACCCTCCAGTCTCTCGCTTTCGCTGGCTTCCCGACTCTAGATCGGACGGGCGCGGCGCCCAAACACAAATCGCTTTATTATTATGCAATTGTTATGAGAATACAAAAAGAGGCCAAAAATGCAAAAGCTTACGGCACCCAGGATTCCCAAGCCGTCTCCGATCCAAGTACTAACTGGGCCCAACGTTGCTTGACTTGCCAGATCGGACGGGATGGCGTAGTTTCAACGTGGTATGGTCGTAAGCGAAGGCAATAGAATGCGGCGCGTGGACAATCCAGCGTCACGTGATATGATTTAGCGATGGAATACGTGAAATTAGACTATTTTCCATCTTTCCTGAAGATTTGGGCCGATTTGGTTGACTTTGACTCCGATGCCAGGAGCTGACTTGGGCGCGCGGCCATGGAAATGCCCGCCGCAGTCGAGAGCGGTTGGGCCCTGAAATCCAAATTTTCCACTTTCTTACCAAATTCGGCTAAAAATTTGGAACGCTTCACGAATTTGCGTGTCATCCTTGCGCAGGGGCCATGCTAATCTTCTCTGTATTGTTCCAATTTTAGTATATGTCCATTGGTATGAACGAGTTCCCGGGTTTTCGACTCGTTTATATAACCCCTACTCCGGCAATGGCCGAGTTTTTACGGGTTTCGTTTCGAAAAAGCGATGTTTGGCTTGATTTTCGAAAATCGCTTTGAATCTGGCACCCGTAAACTATCGACAACTCCAAAACCTTAAGGCCCAACCGCTTCCACCGACGACAGCTTTGCGCAGAGGCGATAACGTGACCCATGAAGCTCTGCTGAGGTGCGTTTATTGCTGGTTGAAAACTTTTCCCAATTGCCCGCGATGCCCCCTGAAACATGGGAGGTATACGCAATTTTTGTAAGCCCCACGGGGGCAAAAGACTCGAAAATGTTCCCCTTCCTTCGAATGGGGTTCCAAAATTTGACTGTCGCCGCAGTTCTGTTTAGAAACTGGGCGGAAACCATAGCGAACCTCACTAAGGCTTATGAAAAGCAACGATTCGGGGTCGGGAAAGGGTTAAGGCATTCGACGTATTCCGATTTCTTACGAGTGGGCGCGACGACTCGGCCAGGGCCACTTCCGGTCCTCCTCCGCCTTCAACCGCGAATATCTCGCTTCCCGTTGATTTTGACGAAAACTTCGAAAACGGAAAAGATTCTTAGAATTTTACGTAGATTTCAATTCTTTAGTCAAAACCTGGAATTTCCAAAACGTCTCATGAAGCGGTGGAAACTAGAGACTACCAAGCAGTCCGCCGCCCCACTCATATCGCCGCGGCTGGTGAGACCAGCCATAGTGCGGGGCATACAGTCCACTTTGGTTTAATTACCCAAGTTTGAGGTACTAAATAACTCCGACCCTACACGAAAATGTAGAGGTTGTCGAAATTTTGGAAAGCCTTTCCTTATGGAAGGGCAACAAATGAGGAAAAGTGGTGGAAATGGCCTGTTTTCACGTAGTTGAGGTCCACGTAAGTCTCACGTAAACTTCATTTTTGCATGAGAAATGACCGAATTTCACGGAAATCCGTACTTTTAACTAAATTCATTGTTTCCCGCTCTTTCGAGGGGATTCCAAAAAATGCATATTACTCATATGCGTCCACTTGCACGGAAATCTTTAGTAAAAGGCGAAAGATTTTCTCGTGAGAATGCAAGAGAACCAGAGATATTTTGAGTTTTGGGCTCGGAAGGTCACCAAATGGAGTAGCCGATTTCGTTTGGGTGGGAAATTTCGCTTTCGACCGTCTCCAGGTCACCCCACTAATCACCTGGATCGGTCAAAAATTAGCGTCTGACCCTTTTCTGCCGCTGCGACTCAAACCCGTACAAAAGCAATGACTCCCCGAACATAAGGCGTGGCGAGCCGGCCACCATTAAACTTACCTGGCTGGGAGTTTCGCCGCGATCATGAAGGCGGCGGCTCCATGGTGAGGCTGATCCATTGCACTTTCGGATCGGTTGACCCGTGAGGCAACTTCGAGTTGAAGTTAGCCTACAGCTAAATTTTTGCGTGAGGGGCTGCGTTCGCGCGGCCCTGAAATCTCTTGAAAATCATGAATTTCTTTGAAATCGAGAAAATTTTGCTCGAAATCGGGATAATCGAGCTTTTCCAAAAACCTCAAAATCAGTTTTTTAACTGAAATCGACGAAAATTCGAGGCCGATTTTTACCAAAAGTCCCATTTCTGTGTGGTTCTGTCGAAATGTTGTTGGAAGCGGCGGAAACCGGCGTCTACGCCGCGTCTCGCGGCCTCCCCCGTATCGCGTCAGCGGTTGCCGGCCGCCATACCCTGGCGCCCAACAGACTATTCGGTTTAATTACCCAAGTTTGAGGTACTAAATACTTCCGACCCTGCGAATGTAGAGGTTGTTGAAATTTTGGAAAGCCCTTCCTTATGGGAGGGCAACAAATTCGAGAAATTGTGGAAATCTGCTCATTTCATGCTGTACATTTTCCGATGAAACTAGCTTTCCGCTGAAAATGCATGGAATTTTGTCCATTTCAGGTAGTTCCGGTCTACGTGAAAGCCTGTTTTTCGTAGTTTTCTCAAAATTTCAAGAACGTTTGCACGTTTCTTAACCCAAATTGCCAAGAATAACTATTTAACGTGCCCCGCAAAACCTCGAAAAACATGAAAATGTGTGAAAATTTTCAAAAAAAAAATCTGAAAAAAATGTTAAAAATTTAGTTATCCACAATTGCTCAGGAGAAAATTTTAACGTTGCCTGCAAATCCTGAAAATGCGAAAATTTTATGAAATTTTCATGAAAATCGAGAAAACATTTTCAAAAACCCGGTAAAACGAAAACATTCCAGACTGAAAATGTGATGAAACCTGATCAATTCAATCAAGTTGAAACATATTTTCAGGAAAAGTGACGAAAACGGTAGGATATCGCTAAAAATTTACAAAAATGACTTTTTCGAATTAGAGAATATAATAGTAAAATGGATTTCTGATTTTCTGTACCAAAAACCTTATCCTCTCCCAATCGGAAGGCGGAACTTCTTCGTTTTTTTTTTTTTTTCATAAGTCTGGGGAAATTGCACTTTTTGCTCCAATGTAGCAAAAATCGGATAATTTTTCCAGCATCCAGGTTTACTTATATTTCAGTTAGACAAACAACATTCTTTCATTTAAGACTGCTATTTCAACTTCTCACCCCAATTCCGCTGAAAAAACATAGTTAAGTTGGAAAAAATCAGGCGATTTCTGTGTTTTTATAACGGCGAAAACACAACTTTCGATTTTTCTGGGAAAACAATTAAGTTTCATCGTATTAAAGAGCAAAAACATGTTTTGGGAGTTCTCGAAAGATGACATTATTTTTTAGTAAAAATAGAATCTTTTCAGGGAAAGTCATGTAATTTTTGGGGGTGGGCCGCTCCCGGCAATGGTGCAACGCCGGGCCGACCCTTGAGGTGAAGCTAGCAAGCCAGCTATCACCTCTAGTCTCAAAAATCGGTTAACCTTGTCTGCAGCGTTGTGCTACAGTATCGAAGGTTAATTCGATAAGAACGATTACTACACTTTGATCTTAGCCATTAGGCCGAGAAGCGATGTTGTGGTTAGGAATCCGGGCGCTAAGGCCTATTTCAGTGGTTGATCCCATACGGGTTTGACTTTCGGGTGTCTGACCCTCCAGTCTCTCGCTTTCGCTGGCTTCCCGACTCTAGATCGGACGGGCGCGGCGCCCAAACACAAATCGCTTTATTATTATGCAATTGTTATGAGAATACAAAAAGAGGCCAAAAATGCAAAAGCTTACGGCACCCAGGATTCCCAAGCCGTCTCCGATCCAAGTACTAACTGGGCCCAACGTTGCTTGACTTGCCAGATCGGACGGGATGGCGTAGTTTCAACGTGGTATGGTCGTAAGCGAAGGCAATAGAATGCGGCGCGTGGACAATCCAGCGTCACGTGATATGATTTAGCGATGGAATACGTGAAATTAGACTATTTTCCATCTTTCCTGAAGATTTGGGCCGATTTGGTTGACTTTGACTCCGATGCCAGGAGCTGACTTGGGCGCGCGGCCATGGAAATGCCCGCCGCAGTCGAGAGCGGTTGGGCCCTGAAATCCAAATTTTCCACTTTCTTACCAAATTCGGCTAAAAATTTGGAACGCTTCACGAATTTGCGTGTCATCCTTGCGCAGGGGCCATGCTAATCTTCTCTGTATTGTTCCAATTTTAGTATATGTCCATTGGTATGAACGAGTTCCCGGGTTTTCGACTCGTTTATATAACCCCTACTCCGGCAATGGCCGAGTTTTAACGGGTTTCGTTTCGAAAAAGCGATGTTTGGCTTGATTTTCGAAAATCGCTTTGAATCTGGCACCCGTAAACTATCGACAACTCCAAAACCTTAAGGCCCAACCGCTTCCACCGACGACAGCTTTGCGCAGAGGCGATAACGTGACCCATGAAGCTCTGCTGAGGTGCGTTTATTGCTGGTTGAAAACTTTTCCCAATTGCCCGCGATGCCCCCTGAAACATGGGAGGTATACGCAATTTTTGTAAGCCCCACGGGGGCAAAAGACTCGAAAATGTTCCCCTTCCTTCGAATGGGGTTCCAAAATTTGACTGTCGCCGCAGTTCTGTTTAGAAACTGGGCGGAAACCATAGCGAACCTCACTAAGGCTTATGAAAAGCAACGATTCGGGGTCGGGAAAGGGTTAAGGCATTCGACGTATTCCGATTTCTTACGAGTGGGCGCGACGACTCGGCCAGGGCCACTTCCGGTCCTCCTCCGCCTTCAACCGCGAATATCTCGCTTCCCGTTGATTTTGACGAAAACTTCGAAAACGGAAAAGATTCTTAGAATTTTACGTAGATTTCAATTCTTTAGTCAAAACCTGGAATTTCCAAAACGTCTCATGAAGCGGTGGAAACTAGAGACTACCAAGCAGTCCGCCGCCCCACTCATATCGCCGCGGCTGGTGAGACCAGCCATAGTGCGGGGCATACAGTCCACTTTGGTTTAATTACCCAAGTTTGAGGTACTAAATAACTCCGACCCTACACGAAAATGTAGAGGTTGTCGAAATTTTGGAAAGCCTTTCCTTATGGAAGGGCAACAAATGAGGAAAAGTGGTGGAAATGGCCTGTTTTCACGTAGTTGAGGTCCACGTAAGTCTCACGTAAACTTCATTTTTGCATGAGAAATGACCGAATTTCACGGAAATCCGTACTTTTAACTAAATTCATTGTTTCCCGCTCTTTCGAGGGGATTCCAAAAAATGCATATTACTCATATGCGTCCACTTGCACGGAAATCTTTAGTAAAAGGCGAAAGATTTTCTCGTGAGAATGCAAGAGAACCAGAGATATTTTGAGTTTTGGGCTCGGAAGGTCACCAAATGGAGTAGCCGATTTCGTTTGGGTGGGAAATTTCGCTTTCGACCGTCTCCAGGTCACCCCACTAATCACCTGGATCGGTCAAAAATTAGCGTCTGACCCTTTTCTGCCGCTGCGACTCAAACCCGTACAAAAGCAATGACTCCCCGAACATAAGGCGTGGCGAGCCGGCCACCATTAAACTTACCTGGCTGGGAGTTTCGCCGCGATCATGAAGGCGGCGGCTCCATGGTGAGGCTGATCCATTGCACTTTCGGATCGGTTGACCCGTGAGGCAACTTCGAGTTGAAGTTAGCCTACAGCTAAATTTTTGCGTGAGGGGCTGCGTTCGCGCGGCCCTGAAATCTCTTGAAAATCATGAATTTCTTTGAAATCGAGAAAATTTTGCTCGAAATCGGGATAATCGAGCTTTTCCAAAAACCTCAAAATCAGTTTTTTAACTGAAATCGACGAAAATTCGAGGCCGATTTTTACCAAAAGTCCCATTTCTGTGTGGTTCTGTCGAAATGTTGTTGGAAGCGGCGGAAACCGGCGTCTACGCCGCGTCTCGCGGCCTCCCCCGTATCGCGTCAGCGGTTGCCGGCCGCCATACCCTGGCGCCCAACAGACTATTCGGTTTAATTACACAAGTTTGAGGTACTAAATACTTCCGACCCTGCGAATGTAGAGGTTGTTGAAATTTTGGAAAGCCCTTCCTTATGGGAGGGCAACAAATTCGAGAAATTGTGGAAATCTGCTCATTTCATGCTGTACATTTTCCGATGAAACTAGCTTTCCGCTGAAAATGCATGGAATTTTGTCCATTTCAGGTAGTTCCGGTCTACGTGAAAGCCTGTTTTTCGTAGTTTTCTCAAAATTTCAAGAACGTTTGCACGTTTCTTAACCCAAATTGCCAAGAATAACTATTTAACGTGCCCCGCAAAACCTCGAAAAACATGAAAATGTGTGAAAATTTTCAAAAAAAAAATCTGAAAAAAATGTTAAAAATTTAGTTATCCACAATTGCTCAGGAGAAAATTTTAACGTTGCCTGCAAATCCTGAAAATGCGAAAATTTTATGAAATTTTCATGAAAATCGAGAAAACATTTTCAAAAACCCGGTAAAACGAAAACATTCCAGACTGAAAATGTGATGAAACCTGATCAATTCAATCAAGTTGAAACATATTTTCAGGAAAAGTGACGAAAACGGTAGGATATCGCTAAAAATTTACAAAAATGACTTTTTCGATTTAGAGAATATAATAGTAAAATGGATTTCTGATTTTCTGTACCAAAAACCTTATCCTCTCCCAATCGGAAGGCGGAACTTCTTCGTTTTTTTTTTTTTTCATAAGTCCGGGGAAATTGCACTTTTTGCTCCAATGTAGCAAAAATCGGATAATTTTTCCAGCATCCAGGTTTACTTATATTTCAGTTAGACAAACAACATTCTTTCATTTAAGACTGCTATTTCAACTTCTCACCCCAATTCCGCTGAAAAAACATAGTTAAGTTGGAAAAAATCAGGCGATTTCTGTGTTTTTATAACGGCGAAAACACAACTTTCGATTTTTCTGGGAAAACAATTAAGTTTCATCGTATTAAAGAGCAAAAACATGTTTTGGGAGTTCTCGAAAGATGACATTATTTTTTAGTAAAAATAGAATCTTTTCAGGGAAAGTCATGTAATTTTTGGGGGGCCGACCCTTGAGGTGAAGCTAGCAAGCCAGCTATCACCTCTAGTATCAAAAATCGGTTAACCTTGTCTGCAGCGTTGTGCTACAGTATCGAAGGTTAATTCGATAAGAACGATTACTACACTTTGATCTTAGCCATTAGGCCGAGAAGCGATGTTGTGTTTAGGAATCCGGGCGCTAAGGCCTATTTCAGTGGTTGATCCCATACGGGTTTGACTTTCGGGTGTCTGACCCTCCAGTCTCTCGCTTTCGCTGGCTTCCCGACTCTAGATCGGACGGGCGCGGCGCCCAAACACAAATCGCTTTATTATTATGCAATTGTTATGAGAATACAAAAAGAGGCCAAAATGCAAAAGCTTACGGCACCCAGGATTCCCAAGCCGTCTCCGATCCAAGTACTAACTGGGCCCAACGTTGCTTGACTTGCCAGATCGGACGGGATGGCGTAGTTTCAACGTGGTATGGTCGTAAGCGAAGGCAATAGAATGCGGCGCGTGGACAATCCAGCGTCACGTGATATGATTTAGCGATGGAATACGTGAAATTAGACTATTTTCCATCTTTCCTGAAGATTTGGGCCGATTTGGTTGACTTTGACTCCGATGCCAGGAGCTGACTTGGGCGCGCGGCCATGGAAATGCCCGCCGCAGTCGAGAGCGGTTGGGCCCTGAAATCCAAATTTTCCACTTTCTTACCAAATTCGGCTAAAAATTTGGAACGCTTCACGAATTTGCGTGTCATCCTTGCGCAGGGGCCATGCTAATCTTCTCTGTATTGTTCCAATTTTAGTATATGTCCATTGGTATGAACGAGTTCCCGGGTTTTCGACTCGTTTATATAACCCCTACTCCGGCAATGGCCGAGTTTTTACGGGTTTCGTTTCGAAAAAGCGATGTTTGGCTTGATTTTCGAAAATCGCTTTGAATCTGGCACCCGTAAACTATCGACAACTCCAAAACCTTAAGGCCCAACCGCTTCCACCGACGACAGCTTTGCGCAGAGGCGATAACGTGACCCATGAAGCTCTGCTGAGGTGCGTTTATTGCTGGTTGAAAACTTTTCCCAATTGCCCGCGATGCCCCCTGAAACATGGGAGGTATACGCAATTTTTGTAAGCCCCACGGGGGCAAAAGACTCGAAAATGTTCCCCTTCCTTCGAAGGGGGTTCCAAAATTTGACTGTCGCCGCAGTTCTGTTTAGAAACTGGGCGGAAACCATAGCGAACCTCACTAAGGCTTATGAAAAGCAACGATTCGGGGTCGGGAAAGGGTTAAGGCATTCGACGTATTCCGATTTCTTACGAGTGGGCGCGACGACTCGGCCAGGGCCACTTCCGGTCCTCCTCCGCCTTCAACCGCGAATATCTCGCTTCCCGTTGATTTTGACGAAAACTTCGAAAACGGAAAAGATTCTTAGAATTTTACGTAGATTTCAATTCTTTAGTCAAAACCTGGAATTTCCAAAACGTCTCATGAAGCGGTGGAAACTAGAGACTACCAAGCAGTCCGCCGCCCCACTCATATCGCCGCGGCTGGTGAGACCAGCCATAGTGCGGGGCATACAGTCCACTTTGGTTTAATTACCCAAGTTTGAGGTACTAAATAACTGCGACCCTACACGAAAATGTAGAGGTTGTCGAAATTTTGGAAAGCCTTTCCTTATGGAAGGGCAACAAATGAGGAAAAGTGGTGGAAATGGCCTGTTTTCACGTAGTTGAGGTCCACGTAAGTCTCACGTAAACTTCATTTTTGCATGAGAAATGACCGAATTTCACGGAAATCCGTACTTTTAACTAAATTCATTGTTTCCCGCTCTTTCGAGGGGATTCCAAAAAATGCATATTACTCATATGCGTCCACTTGCACGGAAATCTTTAGTAAAAGGCGAAAGATTTTCTCGTGAAAATGCAAGAGAACCAGAGATATTTTGAGTTTTGGGCTCGGAAGGTCACCAAATGGAGTAGCCGATTTCGTTTGGGTGGGAAATTTCGCTTTCGACCGTCTCCAGGTCACCCCACTAATCACCTGGATCGGTCAAAAATTAGCGTCTGACCCTTTTCTGCCGCTGCGACTCAAACCCGTACAAAAGCAATGACTCCCCGAACATAAGGCGTGGCGAGCCGGCCACCATTAAACTTACCTGGCTGGGAGTTTCGCCGCGATCATGAAGGCGGCGGCTCCATGGTGAGGCTGATCCATTGCACTTTCGGATCGGTTGACCCGTGAGGCAACTTCGAGTTGAAGTTAGCCTACAGCTAAATTTTTGCGTGAGGGGCTGCGTTCGCGCGGCCCTGAAATCTCTTGAAAATCATGAATTTCTTTGAAATCGAGAAAATTTTGCTCGAAATCGGGATAATCGAGCTTTTCCAAAAACCTCAAAATCAGTTTTTTAACTGAAATCGACGAAAATTCGAGGCCGATTTTTACCAAAAGTCCCATTTCTGTGTGGTTCTGTCGAAATGTTGTTGGAAGCGGCGGAAACCGGCGTCTACGCCGCGTCTCGCGGCCTCCCCCGTATCGCGTCAGCGGTTGCCGGCCGCCATACCCTGGCGCCCAACAGACTATTCGGTTTAATTACCCAAGTTTGAGGTACTAAATACTTCCGACCCTGCGAATGTAGAGGTTGTTGAAATTTTGGAAAGCCCTTCCTTATGGGAGGGCAACAAATTCGAGAAATTGTGGAAATCTGCTCATTTCATGCTGTACATTTTCCGATGAAACTAGCTTTCCGCTGAAAATGCATGGAATTTTGTCCATTTCAGGTAGTTCCGGTCTACGTGAAAGCCTGTTTTTCGTAGTTTTCTCAAAATTTCAAGAACGTTTGCACGTTTCTTAACCCAAATTGCCAAGAATAACTATTTAACGTGCCCCGCAAAACCTCGAAAAACATGAAAATGTGTGAAAATTTTCAAAAAAAAAATCTGAAAAAAATTTTAAAAATTTAGTTATCCACAATTGCTCAGGAGAAAATTTTAACGTTGCCTGCAAATCCTGAAAATGCGAAAATTTTATGAAATTTTCATGAAAATCGAGAAAACATTTTCAAAAACCCGGTAAAACGAAAACATTCCAGACTGAAAATGTGATGAAACCTGATCAATTCAATCAAGTTGAAACATATTTTCAGGAAAAGTGACGAAAACGGTAGGATATCGCTAAAAATTTACAAAAATGACTTTTTCGATTTAGAGAATATAATAGTAAAATGGATTTCTGATTTTCTGTACCAAAAACCTTATCCTCTCCCAATCGGAAGGCGGAACTTCTTCGTTTTTTTTTTTTTTTTCATAAGTCCGGGGAAATTGCACTTTTTGCTCCAATGTAGCAAAAATCGGATAATTTTTCCAGCATCCAGGTTTACTTATATTTCAGTTAGACAAACAACATTCTTTCATTTAAGACTGCTATTTCAACTTCTCACCCCAATTCCGCTGAAAAAACATAGTTAAGTTGGAAAAAATCAGGCGATTTCTGTGTTTTTATAACGGCGAAAACACAACTTTCGATTTTTCTGGGAAAACAATTAAGTTTCATCGTATTAAAGAGCAAAAACATGTTTTGGGAGTTCTCGAAAGATGACATTATTTTTTAGTAAAAATAGAATCTTTTCAGGGAAAGTCATGTAATTTTTGGGGGTGGGCCGCTCCCGGCAATGGTGCAACGCCGGGCCGACCCTTGAGGTGAAGCTAGCAAGCCAGCTATCACCTCTAGTATCAAAAATCGGTTAACCTTGTCTGCAGCGTTGTGCTACAGTATCGAAGGTTAATTCGATAAGAACGATTACTACACTTTGATCTTAGCCATTAGGCCGAGAAGCGATGTTGTGGTTAGGAATCCGGGCGCTAAGGCCTATTTCAGTGGTTGATCCCATACGGGTTTGACTTTCGGGTGTCTGACCCTCCAGTCTCTCGCTTTCGCTGGCTTCCCGACTCTAGATCGGACGGGCGCGGCGCCCAAACACAAATCGCTTTATTATTATGCAATTGTTATGAGAATACAAAAAGAGGCCAAAAATGCAAAAGCTTACGGCACCCAGGATTCCCAAGCCGTCTCCGATCCAAGTACTAACTGGGCCCAACGTTGCTTGACTTGCCAGATCGGACGGGATGGCGTAGTTTCAACGTGGTATGGTCGTAAGCGAAGGCAATAGAATGCGGCGCGTGGACAATCCAGCGTCACGTGATATGATTTAGCGATGGAATACGTGAAATTAGACTATTTTCCATCTTTCCTGAAGATTTGGGCCGATTTGGTTGACTTTGACTCCGATGCCAGGAGCTGACTTGGGCGCGCGGCCATGGAAATGCCCGCCGCAGTCGAGAGCGGTTGGGCCCTGAAATCCAAATTTTCCACTTTCTTACCAAATTCGGCTAAAAATTTGGAACGCTTCACGAATTTGCGTGTCATCCTTGCGCAGGGGCCATGCTAATCTTCTCTGTATTGTTCCAATTTTAGTATATGTCCATTGGTATGAACGAGTTCCCGGGTTTTCGACTCGTTTATATAACCCCTACTCCGGCAATGGCCGAGTTTTTACGGGTTTCGTTTCGAAAAAGCGATGTTTGGCTTGATTTTCGAAAATCGCTTTGAATCTGGCACCCGTAAACTATCGACAACTCCAAAACCTTAAGGCCCAACCGCTTCCACCGACGACAGCTTTGCGCAGAGGCGATAACGTGACCCATGAAGCTCTGCTGAGGTGCGTTTATTGCTGGTTGAAAACTTTTCCCAATTGCCCGCGATGCCCCCTGAAACATGGGAGGTATACGCAATTTTTGTAAGCCCCACGGGGGCAAAACACTCGAAAATGTTCCCCTTCCTTCGAATGGGGTTCCAAAATTTGACTGTCGCCGCAGTTCTGTTTAGAAACTGGGCGGAAACCATAGCGAACCTCACTAAGGCTTATGAAAAGCAACGATTCGGGGTCGGGAAAGGGTTAAGGCATTCGACGTATTCCGATTTCTTACGAGTGGGCGCGACGACTCGGCCAGGGCCACTTCCGGTCCTCCTCCGCCTTCAACCGCGAATATCTCGCTTCCCGTTGATTTTGACGAAAACTTCGAAAACGGAAAAGATTCTTAGAATTTTACGTAGATTTCAATTCTTTAGTCAAAACCTGGAATTTCCAAAACGTCTCATGAAGCGGTGGAAACTAGAGACTACCAAGCAGTCCGCCGCCCCACTCATATCGCCGCGGCTGGTGAGACCAGCCATAGTGCGGGGCATACAGTCCACTTTGGTTTAATTACCCAAGTTTGAGGTACTAAATAACTGCGACCCTACACGAAAATGTAGAGGTTGTCGAAATTTTGGAAAGCCTTTCCTTATGGAAGGGCAACAAATGAGGAAAAGTGGTGGAAATGGCCTGTTTTCACGTAGTTGAGGTCCACGTAAGTCTCACGTAAACTTCATTTTTGCATGAGAAATGACCGAATTTCACGGAAATCCGTACTTTTAACTAAATTCATTGTTTCCCGCTCTTTCGAGGGGATTCCAAAAAATGCATATTACTCATATGCGTCCACTTGCACGGAAATCTTTAGTAAAAGGCGAAAGATTTTCTCGTGAGAATGCAAGAGAACCAGAGATATTTTGAGTTTTGGGCTCGGAAGGTCACCAAATGGAGTAGCCGATTTCGTTTGGGTGGGAAATTTCGCTTTCGACCGTCTCCAGGTCACCCCACTAATCACCTGGATCGGTCAAAAATTAGCGTCTGACCCTTTTCTGCCGCTGCGACTCAAACCCGTACAAAAGCAATGACTCCCCGAACATAAGGCGTGGCGAGCCGGCCACCATTAAACTTACCTGGCTGGGAGTTTCGCCGCGATCATGAAGGCGGCGGCTCCATGGTGAGGCTGATCCATTGCACTTTCGGATCGGTTGACCCGTGAGGCAACTTCGAGTTGAAGTTAGCCTACAGCTAAATTTTTGCGTGAGGGGCTGCGTTCGCGCGGCCCTGAAATCTCTTGAAAATCATGAATTTCTTTGAAATCGAGAAAATTTTGCTCGAAATCGGGATAATCGAGCTTTTCCAAAAACCTCAAAATCAGTTTTTTAACTGAAATCGACGAAAATTCGAGGCCGATTTTTACCAAAAGTCCCATTTCTGTGTGGTTCTGTCGAAATGTTGTTGGAAGCGGCGGAAACCGGCGTCTACGCCGCGTCTCGCGGCCTCCCCCGTATCGCGTCAGCGGTTGCCGGCCGCCATACCCTGGCGCCCAACAGACTATTCGGTTTAATTACCCAAGTTTGAGGTACTAAATACTTCCGACCCTGCGAATGTAGAGGTTGTTGAAATTTTGGAAAGCCCTTCCTTATGGGAGGGCAACAAATTCGAGAAATTGTGGAAATCTGCTCATTTCATGCTGTACATTTTCCGATGAAACTAGCTTTCCGCTGAAAATGCATGGAATTTTGTCCATTTCAGGTAGTTCCGGTCTACGTGAAAGCCTGTTTTTCGTAGTTTTCTCAAAATTTCAAGAACGTTTGCACGTTTCTTAACCCAAATTGCCAAGAATAACTATTTAACGTGCCCCGCAAAACCTCGAAAAACATGAAAATGTGTGAAAATTTTCAAAAAAAAAATCTGAAAAAAATGTTAAAAATTTAGTTATCCACAATTGCTCAGGAGAAAATTTTAACGTTGCCTGCAAATCCTGAAAATGCGAAAATTTTATGAAATTTTCATGAAAATCGAGAAAACATTTTCAAAAACCCGGTAAAACGAAAACATTCCAGACTGAAAATGTGATGAAACCTGATCAATTCAATCAAGTTGAAACATATTTTCAGGAAAAGTGACGAAAACGGTAGGATATCGCTAAAAATTTACAAAAATGACTTTTTCGAATTAGAGAATATAATAGTAAAATGGATTTCTGATTTTCTGTACCAAAAACCTTATCCTCTCCCAATCGGAAGGCGGAACTTCTTCGTTTTTTTTTTTTTTTCATAAGTCCGGGGAAATTGCACTTTTTGCTCCAATGTAGCAAAAATCGGATAATTTTTCCAGCATCCAGGTTTACTTATATTTCAGTTAGACAAACAACATTCTTTCATTTAAGACTGCTATTTCAACTTCTCACCCCAATTCCGCTGAAAAAACATAGTTAAGTTGGAAAAAATCAGGCGATTTCTGTGTTTTTATAACGGCGAAAACACAACTTTCGATTTTTCTGGGAAAACAATTAAGTTTCATCGTATTAAAGAGCAAAAACATGTTTTGGGAGTTCTCGAAAGATGACATTATTTTTTAGTAAAAATAGAATCTTTTCAGGGAAAGTCATGTAATTTTTGGGGGTGGGCCGCTCCCGGCAATGGTGCAACGCCGGGCCGACCCTTGAGGTGAAGCTAGCAAGCCAGCTATCACCTCTAGTCTCAAAAATCGGTTAACCTTGTCTGCAGCGTTGTGCTACAGTATCGAAGGTTAATTCGATAAGAACGATTACTACACTTTGATCTTAGCCATTAGGCCGAGAAGCGATGTTGTGGTTAGGAATCCGGGCGCTAAGGCCTATTTCAGTGGTTGATCCCATACGGGTTTGACTTTCGGGTGTCTGACCCTCCAGTCTCTCGCTTTCGCTGGCTTCCCGACTCTAGATCGGACGGGCGCGGCGCCCAAACACAAATCGCTTTATTATTATGCAATTGTTATGAGAATACAAAAAGAGGCCAAAATGCAAAAGCTTACGGCACCCAGGATTCCCAAGCCGTCTCCGATCCAAGTACTAACTGGGCCCAACGTTGCTTGACTTGCCAGATCGGACGGGATGGCGTAGTTTCAACGTGGTATGGTCGTAAGCGAAGGCAATAGAATGCGGCGCGTGGACAATCCAGCGTCACGTGATATGATTTAGCGATGGAATACGTGAAATTAGACTATTTTCCATCTTTCCTGAAGATTTGGGCCGATTTGGTTGACTTTGACTCCGATGCCAGGAGCTGACTTGGGCGCGCGGCCATGGAAATGCCCGCCGCAGTCGAGAGCGGTTGGGCCCTGAAATCCAAATTTTCCACTTTCTTACCAAATTCGGCTAAAAATTTGGAACGCTTCACGAATTTGCGTGTCATCCTTGCGCAGGGGCCATGCTAATCTTCTCTGTATTGTTCCAATTTTAGTATATGTCCATTGGTATGAACGAGTTCCCGGGTTTTCGACTCGTTTATATAACCCCTACTCCGGCAATGGCCGAGTTTTTACGGGTTTCGTTTCGAAAAAGCGATGTTTGGCTTGATTTTCGAAAATCGCTTTGAATCTGGCACCCGTAAACTATCGACAACTCCAAAACCTTAAGGCCCAACCGCTTCCACCGACGACAGCTTTGCGCAGAGGCGATAACGTGACCCATGAAGCTCTGCTGAGGTGCGTTTATTGCTGGTTGAAAACTTTTCCCAATTGCCCGCGATGCCCCCTGAAACATGGGAGGTATACGCAATTTTTGTAAGCCCCACGGGGGCAAAAGACTCGAAAATGTTCCCCTTCCTTCGAATGGGGTTCCAAAATTTGACTGTCGCCGCAGTTCTGTTTAGAAACTGGGCGGAAACCATAGCGAACCTCACTAAGGCTTATGAAAAGCAACGATTCGGGGTCGGGAAAGGGTTAAGGCATTCGACGTATTCCGATTTCTTACGAGTGGGCGCGACGACTCGGCCAGGGCCACTTCCGGTCCTCCTCCGCCTTCAACCGCGAATATCTCGCTTCCCGTTGATTTTGACGAAAACTTCGAAAACGGAAAAGATTCTTAGAATTTTACGTAGATTTCAATTCTTTAGTCAAAACCTGGAATTTCCAAAACGTCTCATGAAGCGGTGGAAACTAGAGACTACCAAGCAGTCCGCCGCCCCACTCATATCGCCGCGGCTGGTGAGACCAGCCATAGTGCGGGGCATACAGTCCACTTTGGTTTAATTACCCAAGTTTGAGGTACTAAATAACTCCGACCCTACACGAAAATGTAGAGGTTGTCGAAATTTTGGAAAGCCTTTCCTTATGGAAGGGCAACAAATGAGGAAAAGTGGTGGAAATGGCCTGTTTTCACGTAGTTGAGGTCCACGTAAGTCTCACGTAAACTTCATTTTTGCATGAGAAATGACCGAATTTCACGGAAATCCGTACTTTTAACTAAATTCATTGTTTCCCGCTCTTTCGAGGGGATTCCAAAAAATGCATATTACTCATATGCGTCCACTTGCACGGAAATCTTTAGTAAAAGGCGAAAGATTTTCTCGTGAGAATGCAAGAGAACCAGAGATATTTTGAGTTTTGGGCTCGGAAGGTCACCAAATGGAGTAGCCGATTTCGTTTGGGTGGGAAATTTCGCTTTCGACCGTCTCCAGGTCACCCCACTAATCACCTGGATCGGTCAAAAATTAGCGTCTGACCCTTTTCTGCCGCTGCGACTCAAACCCGTACAAAAGCAATGACTCCCCGAACATAAGGCGTGGCGAGCCGGCCACCATTAAACTTACCTGGCTGGGAGTTTCGCCGCGATCATGAAGGCGGCGGCTCCATGGTGAGGCTGATCCATTGCACTTTCGGATCGGTTGACCCGTGAGGCAACTTCGAGTTGAAGTTAGCCTACAGCTAAATTTTTGCGTGAGGGGCTGCGTTCGCGCGGCCCTGAAATCTCTTGAAAATCATGAATTTCTTTGAAATCGAGAAAATTTTGCTCGAAATCGGGATAATCGAGCTTTTCCAAAAACCTCAAAATCAGTTTTTTAACTGAAATCGACGAAAATTCGAGGCCGATTTTTACCAAAAGTCCCATTTCTGTGTGGTTCTGTCGAAATGTTGTTGGAAGCGGCGGAAACCGGCGTCTACGCCGCGTCTCGCGGCCTCCCCCGTATCGCGTCAGCGGTTGCCGGCCGCCATACCCTGGCGCCCAACAGACTATTCGGTTTAATTACCCAAGTTTGAGGTACTAAATACTTCCGACCCTGCGAATGTAGAGGTTGTTGAAATTTTGGAAAGCCCTTCCTTATGGGAGGGCAACAAATTCGAGAAATTGTGGAAATCTGCTCATTTCATGCTGTACATTTTCCGATGAAACTAGCTTTCCGCTGAAAATGCATGGAATTTTGTCCATTTCAGGTAGTTCCGGTCTACGTGAAAGCCTGTTTTTCGTAGTTTTCTCAAAATTTCAAGAACGTTTGCACGTTTCTTAACCCAAATTGCCAAGAATAACTATTTAACGTGCCCCGCAAAACCTCGAAAAACATGAAAATGTGTGAAAATTTTCAAAAAAAAAATCTGAAAAAAATGTTAAAAATTTAGTTATCCACAATTGCTCAGGAGAAAATTTTAACGTTGCCTGCAAATCCTGAAAATGCGAAAATTTTATGAAATTTTCATGAAAATCGAGAAAACATTTTCAAAAACCCGGTAAAACGAAAACATTCCAGACTGAAAATGTGATGAAACCTGATCAATTCAATCAAGTTGAAACATATTTTCAGGAAAAGTGACGAAAACGGTAGGATATCGCTAAAAATTTACAAAAATGACTTTTTCGATTTAGAGAATATAATAGTAAAATGGATTTCTGATTTTCTGTACCAAAAACCTTATCCTCTCCCAATCGGAAGGCGGAACTTCTTCGTTTTTTTTTTTTTTTTTCATAAGTCCGGGGAAATTGCACTTTTTGCTCCAATGTAGCAAAAATCGGATAATTTTTCCAGCATCCAGGTTTACTTATATTTCAGTTAGACAAACAACATTCTTTCATTTAAGACTGCTATTTCAACTTCTCACCCCAATTCCGCTGAAAAAACATAGTTAAGTTGGAAAAAATCAGGCGATTTCTGTGTTTTTATAACGGCGAAAACACAACTTTCGATTTTTCTGGGAAAACAATTAAGTTTCATCGTATTAAAGAGCAAAAACATGTTTTGGGAGTTCTCGAAAGATGACATTATTTTTTAGTAAAAATAGAATCTTTTCAGGGAAAGTCATGTAATTTTTGGGGGTGGGCCGCTCCCGGCAATGGTGCAACGCCGGGCCGACCCTTGAGGTGAAGCTAGCAAGCCAGCTATCACCTCTAGTCTCAAAAATCGGTTAACCTTGTCTGCAGCGTTGTGCTACAGTATCGAAGGTTAATTCGATAAGAACGATTACTACACTTTGATCTTAGCCATTAGGCCGAGAAGCGATGTTGTGGTTAGGAATCCGGGCGCTAAGGCCTATTTCAGTGGTTGATCCCATACGGGTTTGACTTTCGGGTGTCTGACCCTCCAGTCTCTCGCTTTCGCTGGCTTCCCGACTCTAGATCGGACGGGCGCGGCGCCCAAACACAAATCGCTTTATTATTATGCAATTGTTATGAGAATACAAAAAGAGGCCAAAAATGCAAAAGCTTACGGCACCCAGGATTCCCAAGCCGTCTCCGATCCAAGTACTAACTGGGCCCAACGTTGCTTGACTTGCCAGATCGGACGGGATGGCGTAGTTTCAACGTGGTATGGTCGTAAGCGAAGGCAATAGAATGCGGCGCGTGGACAATCCAGCGTCACGTGATATGATTTAGCGATGGAATACGTGAAATTAGACTATTTTCCATCTTTCCTGAAGATTTGGGCCGATTTGGTTGACTTTGACTCCGATGCCAGGAGCTGACTTGGGCGCGCGGCCATGGAAATGCCCGCCGCAGTCGAGAGCGGTTGGGCCCTGAAATCCAAATTTTCCACTTTCTTACCAAATTCGGCTAAAAATTTGGAACGCTTCACGAATTTGCGTGTCATCCTTGCGCAGGGGCCATGCTAATCTTCTCTGTATTGTTCCAATTTTAGTATATGTCCATTGGTATGAACGAGTTCCCGGGTTTTCGACTCGTTTATATAACCCCTACTCCGGCAATGGCCGAGTTTTTACGGGTTTCGTTTCGAAAAAGCGATGTTTGGCTTGATTTTCGAAAATCGCTTTGAATCTGGCACCCGTAAACTATCGACAACTCCAAAACCTTAAGGCCCAACCGCTTCCACCGACGACAGCTTTGCGCAGAGGCGATAACGTGACCCATGAAGCTCTGCTGAGGTGCGTTTATTGCTGGTTGAAAACTTTTCCCAATTGCCCGCGATGCCCCCTGAAACATGGGAGGTATACGCAATTTTTGTAAGCCCCACGGGGGCAAAAGACTCGAAAATGTTCCCCTTCCTTCGAATGGGGTTCCAAAATTTGACTGTCGCCGCAGTTCTGTTTAGAAACTGGGCGGAAACCATAGCGAACCTCACTAAGGCTTATGAAAAGCAACGATTCGGGGTCGGGAAAGGGTTAAGGCATTCGACGTATTCCGATTTCTTACGAGTGGGCGCGACGACTCGGCCAGGGCCACTTCCGGTCCTCCTCCGCCTTCAACCGCGAATATCTCGCTTCCCGTTGATTTTGACGAAAACTTCGAAAACGGAAAAGATTCTTAGAATTTTACGTAGATTTCAATTCTTTAGTCAAAACCTGGAATTTCCAAAACGTCTCATGAAGCGGTGGAAACTAGAGACTACCAAGCAGTCCGCCGCCCCACTCATATCGCCGCGGCTGGTGAGACCAGCCATAGTGCGGGGCATACAGTCCACTTTGGTTTAATTACCCAAGTTTGAGGTACTAAATAACTCCGACCCTACACGAAAATGTAGAGGTTGTCGAAATTTTGGAAAGCCTTTCCTTATGGAAGGGCAACAAATGAGGAAAAGTGGTGGAAATGGCCTGTTTTCACGTAGTTGAGGTCCACGTAAGTCTCACGTAAACTTCATTTTTGCATGAGAAATGACCGAATTTCACGGAAATCCGTACTTTTAACTAAATTCATTGTTTCCCGCTCTTTCGAGGGGATTCCAAAAAATGCATATTACTCATATGCGTCCACTTGCACGGAAATCTTTAGTAAAAGGCGAAAGATTTTCTCGTGAGAATGCAAGAGAACCAGAGATATTTTGAGTTTTCGGCTCGGAAGGTCACCAAATGGAGTAGCCGATTTCGTTTGGGTGGGAAATTTCGCTTTCGACCGTCTCCAGGTCACCCCACTAATCACCTGGATCGGTCAAAAATTAGCGTCTGACCCTTTTCTGCCGCTGCGACTCAAACCCGTACAAAAGCAATGACTCCCCGAACATAAGGCGTGGCGAGCCGGCCACCATTAAACTTACCTGGCTGGGAGTTTCGCCGCGATCATGAAGGCGGCGGCTCCATGGTGAGGCTGATCCATTGCACTTTCGGATCGGTTGACCCGTGAGGCAACTTCGAGTTGAAGTTAGCCTACAGCTAAATTTTTGCGTGAGGGGCTGCGTTCGCGCGGCCCTGAAATCTCTTGAAAATCATGAATTTCTTTGAAATCGAGAAAATTTTGCTCGAAATCGGGATAATCGAGCTTTTCCAAAAACCTCAAAATCAGTTTTTTAACTGAAATCGACGAAAATTCGAGGCCGATTTTTACCAAAAGTCCCATTTCTGTGTGGTTCTGTCGAAATGTTGTTGGAAGCGGCGGAAACCGGCGTCTACGCCGCGTCTCGCGGCCTCCCCCGTATCGCGTCAGCGGTTGCCGGCCGCCATACCCTGGCGCCCAACAGACTATTCGGTTTAATTACCCAAGTTTGAGGTACTAAATACTTCCGACCCTGCGAATGTAGAGGTTGTTGAAATTTTGGAAAGCCCTTCCTTATGGGAGGGCAACAAATTCGAGAAATTGTGGAAATCTGCTCATTTCATGCTGTACATTTTCCGATGAAACTAGCTTTCCGCTGAAAATGCATGGAATTTTGTCCATTTCAGGTAGTTCCGGTCTACGTGAAAGCCTGTTTTTCGTAGTTTTCTCAAAATTTCAAGAACGTTTGCACGTTTCTTAACCCAAATTGCCAAGAATAACTATTTAACGTGCCCCGCAAAACCTCGAAAAACATGAAAATGTGTGAAAATTTTCAAAAAAAAAATCTGAAAAAAATGTTAAAAATTTAGTTATCCACAATTGCTCAGGAGAAAATTTTAACGTTGCCTGCAAATCCTGAAAATGCGAAAATTTTATGAAATTTTCATGAAAATCGAGAAAACATTTTCAAAAACCCGGTAAAACGAAAACATTCCAGACTGAAAATGTGATGAAACCTGATCAATTCAATCAAGTTGAAACATATTTTCAGGAAAAGTGACGAAAACGGTAGGATATCGCTAAAAATTTACAAAAATGACTTTTTCGATTTAGAGAATATAATAGTAAAATGGATTTCTGATTTTCTGTACCAAAAACCTTATCCTCTCCCAATCGGAAGGCGGAACTTCTTCGTTTTTTTTTTTTTTTTTCATAAGTCCGGGGAAATTGCACTTTTTGCTCCAATGTAGCAAAAATCGGATAATTTTTCCAGCATCCAGGTTTACTTATATTTCAGTTAGACAAACAACATTCTTTCATTTAAGACTGCTATTTCAACTTCTCACCCCAATTCCGCTGAAAAAACATAGTTAAGTTGGAAAAAATCAGGCGATTTCTGTGTTTTTATAACGGCGAAAACACAACTTTCGATTTTTCTGGGAAAACAATTAAGTTTCATCGTATTAAAGAGCAAAAACATGTTTTGGGAGTTCTCGAAAGATGACATTATTTTTTAGTAAAAATAGAATCTTTTCAGGGAAAGTCATGTAATTTTTGGGGGTGGGCCGCTCCCGGCAATGGTGCAACGCCGGGCCGACCCTTGAGGTGAAGCTAGCAAGCCAGCTATCACCTCTAGTCTCAAAAATCGGTTAACCTTGTCTGCAGCGTTGTGCTACAGTATCGAAGGTTAATTCGATAAGAACGATTACTACACTTTGATCTTAGCCATTAGGCCGAGAAGCGATGTTGTGGTTAGGAATCCGGGCGCTAAGGCCTATTTCAGTGGTTGATCCCATACGGGTTTGACTTTCGGGTGTCTGACCCTCCAGTCTCTCGCTTTCGCTGGCTTCCCGACTCTAGATCGGACGGGCGCGGCGCCCAAACACAAATCGCTTTATTATTATGCAATTGTTATGAGAATACAAAAAGAGGCCAAAAATGCAAAAGCTTACGGCACCCAGGATTCCCAAGCCGTCTCCGATCCAAGTACTAACTGGGCCCAACGTTGCTTGACTTGCCAGATCGGACGGGATGGCGTAGTTTCAACGTGGTATGGTCGTAAGCGAAGGCAATAGAATGCGGCGCGTGGACAATCCAGCGTCACGTGATATGATTTAGCGATGGAATACGTGAAATTAGACTATTTTCCATCTTTCCTGAAGATTTGGGCCGATTTGGTTGACTTTGACTCCGATGCCAGGAGCTGACTTGGGCGCGCGGCCATGGAAATGCCCGCCGCAGTCGAGAGCGGTTGGGCCCTGAAATCCAAATTTTCCACTTTCTTACCAAATTCGGCTAAAAATTTGGAACGCTTCACGAATTTGCGTGTCATCCTTGCGCAGGGGCCATGCTAATCTTCTCTGTATTGTTCCAATTTTAGTATATGTCCATTGGTATGAACGAGTTCCCGGGTTTTCGACTCGTTTATATAACCCCTACTCCGGCAATGGCCGAGTTTTTACGGGTTTCGTTTCGAAAAAGCGATGTTTGGCTTGATTTTCGAAAATCGCTTTGAATCTGGCACCCGTAAACTATCGACAACTCCAAAACCTTAAGGCCCAACCGCTTCCACCGACGACAGCTTTGCGCAGAGGCGATAACGTGACCCATGAAGCTCTGCTGAGGTGCGTTTATTGCTGGTTGAAAACTTTTCCCAATTGCCCGCGATGCCCCCTGAAACATGGGAGGTATACGCAATTTTTGTAAGCCCCACGGGGGCAAAAGACTCGAAAATGTTCCCCTTCCTTCGAATGGGGTTCCAAAATTTGACTGTCGCCGCAGTTCTGTTTAGAAACTGGGCGGAAACCATAGCGAACCTCACTAAGGCTTATGAAAAGCAACGATTCGGGGTCGGGAAAGGGTTAAGGCATTCGACGTATTCCGATTTCTTACGAGTGGGCGCGACGACTCGGCCAGGGCCACTTCCGGTCCTCCTCCGCCTTCAACCGCGAATATCTCGCTTCCCGTTGATTTTGACGAAAACTTCGAAAACGGAAAAGATTCTTAGAATTTTACGTAGATTTCAATTCTTTAGTCAAAACCTGGAATTTCCAAAACGTCTCATGAAGCGGTGGAAACTAGAGACTACCAAGCAGTCCGCCGCCCCACTCATATCGCCGCGGCTGGTGAGACCAGCCATAGTGCGGGGCATACAGTCCACTTTGGTTTAATTACCCAAGTTTGAGGTACTAAATAACTCCGACCCTACACGAAAATGTAGAGGTTGTCGAAATTTTGGAAAGCCTTTCCTTATGGAAGGGCAACAAATGAGGAAAAGTGGTGGAAATGGCCTGTTTTCACGTAGTTGAGGTCCACGTAAGTCTCACGTAAACTTCATTTTTGCATGAGAAATGACCGAATTTCACGGAAATCCGTACTTTTAACTAAATTCATTGTTTCCCGCTCTTTCGAGGGGATTCCAAAAAATGCATATTACTCATATGCGTCCACTTGCACGGAAATCTTTAGTAAAAGGCGAAAGATTTTCTCGTGAGAATGCAAGAGAACCAGAGATATTTTGAGTTTTGGGCTCGGAAGGTCACCAAATGGAGTAGCCGATTTCGTTTGGGTGGGAAATTTCGCTTTCGACCGTCTCCAGGTCACCCCACTAATCACCTGGATCGGTCAAAAATTAGCGTCTGACCCTTTTCTGCCGCTGCGACTCAAACCCGTACAAAAGCAATGACTCCCCGAACATAAGGCGTGGCGAGCCGGCCACCATTAAACTTACCTGGCTGGGAGTTTCGCCGCGATCATGAAGGCGGCGGCTCCATGGTGAGGCTGATCCATTGCACTTTCGGATCGGTTGACCCGTGAGGCAACTTCGAGTTGAAGTTAGCCTACAGCTAAATTTTTGCGTGAGGGGCTGCGTTCGCGCGGCCCTGAAATCTCTTGAAAATCATGAATTTCTTTGAAATCGAGAAAATTTTGCTCGAAATCGGGATAATCGAGCTTTTCCAAAAACCTCAAAATCAGTTTTTTAACTGAAATCGACGAAAATTCGAGGCCGATTTTTACCAAAAGTCCCATTTCTGTGTGGTTCTGTCGAAATGTTGTTGGAAGCGGCGGAAACCGGCGTCTACGCCGCGTCTCGCGGCCTCCCCCGTATCGCGTCAGCGGTTGCCGGCCGCCATACCCTGGCGCCCAACAGACTATTCGGTTTAATTACCCAAGTTTGAGGTACTAAATACTTCCGACCCTGCGAATGTAGAGGTTGTTGAAATTTTGGAAAGCCCTTCCTTATGGGAGGGCAACAAATTCGAGAAATTGTGGAAATCTGCTCATTTCATGCTGTACATTTTCCGATGAAACTAGCTTTCCGCTGAAAATGCATGGAATTTTGTCCATTTCAGGTAGTTCCGGTCTACGTGAAAGCCTGTTTTTCGTAGTTTTCTCAAAATTTCAAGAACGTTTGCACGTTTCTTAACCCAAATTGCCAAGAATAACTATTTAACGTGCCCCGCAAAACCTCGAAAAACATGAAAATGTGTGAAAATTTTCAAAAAAAAAAATCTGAAAAAAATGTTAAAAATTTAGTTATCCACAATTGCTCAGGAGAAAATTTTAACGTTGCCTGCAAATCCTGAAAATGCGAAAATTTTATGAAATTTTCATGAAAATCGAGAAAACATTTTCAAAAACCCGGTAAAACGAAAACATTCCAGACTGAAAATGTGATGAAACCTGATCAATTCAATCAAGTTGAAACATATTTTCAGGAAAAGTGACGAAAACGGTAGGATATCGCTAAAAATTTACAAAAATGACTTTTTCGAATTAGAGAATATAATAGTAAAATGGATTTCTGATTTTCTGTACCAAAAACCTTATCCTCTCCCAATCGGAAGGCGGAACTTCTTCGTTTTTTTTTTTTTTTTTTTTTTCATAAGTCTGGGGAAATTGCACTTTTTGCTCCAATGTAGCAAAAATCGGATAATTTTTCCAGCATCCAGGTTTACTTATATTTCAGTTAGACAAACAACATTCTTTCATTTAAGACTGCTATTTCAACTTCTCACCCCAATTCCGCTGAAAAAACATAGTTAAGTTGGAAAAAATCAGGCGATTTCTGTGTTTTTATAACGGCGAAAACACAACTTTCGATTTTTCTGGGAAAACAATTAAGTTTCATCGTATTAAAGAGCAAAAACATGTTTTGGGAGTTCTCGAAAGATGACATTATTTCTTAGTAAAAATAGAATCTTTTCAGGGAAAGTCATGTAATTTTTGGGGGTGGGACGCTCCCGGCAATGGTGCAACGCCGGGCCGACCCTTGAGGTGAAGCTAGCAAGCCAGCTATCACCTCTAGTCTCAAAAATCGGTTAACCTTGTCTGCAGCGTTGTGCTACAGTATCGAAGGTTAATTCGATAAGAACGATTACTACACTTTGATCTTAGCCATTAGGCCGAGAAGCGATGTTGTGGTTAGGAATCCGGGCGCTAAGGCCTATTTCAGTGGTTGATCCCATACGGGTTTGACTTTCGGGTGTCTGACCCTCCAGTCTCTCGCTTTCGCTGGCTTCCCGACTCTAGATCGGACGGGCGCGGCGCCCAAACACAAATCGCTTTATTATTATGCAATTGTTATGAGAATACAAAAAGAGGCCAAAAATGCAAAAGCTTACGGCACCCAGGATTCCCAAGCCGTCTCCGATCCAAGTACTAACTGGGCCCAACGTTGCTTGACTTGCCAGATCGGACGGGATGGCGTAGTTTCAACGTGGTATGGTCGTAAGCGAAGGCAATAGAATGCGGCGCGTGGACAATCCAGCGTCACGTGATATGATTTAGCGATGGAATACGTGAAATTAGACTATTTTCCATCTTTCCTGAAGATTTGGGCCGATTTGGTTGACTTTGACTCCGATGCCAGGAGCTGACTTGGGCGCGCGGCCATGGAAATGCCCGCCGCAGTCGAGAGCGGTTGGGCCCTGAAATCCAAATTTTCCACTTTCTTACCAAATTCGGCTAAAAATTTGGAACGCTTCACGAATTTGCGTGTCATCCTTGCGCAGGGGCCATGCTAATCTTCTCTGTATTGTTCCAATTTTAGTATATGTCCATTGGTATGAACGAGTTCCCGGGTTTTCGACTCGTTTATATAACCCCTACTCCGGCAATGGCCGAGTTTTTACGGGTTTCGTTTCGAAAAAGCGATGTTTGGCTTGATTTTCGAAAATCGCTTTGAATCTGGCACCCGTAAACTATCGACAACTCCAAAACCTTAAGGCCCAACCGCTTCCACCGACGACAGCTTTGCGCAGAGGCGATAACGTGACCCATGAAGCTCTGCTGAGGTGCGTTTATTGCTGGTTGAAAACTTTTCCCAATTGCCCGCGATGCCCCCTGAAACATGGGAGGTATACGCAATTTTTGTAAGCCCCACGGGGGCAAAAGACTCGAAAATGTTCCCCTTCCTTCGAATGGGGTTCCAAAATTTGACTGTCGCCGCAGTTCTGTTTAGAAACTGGGCGGAAACCATAGCGAACCTCACTAAGGCTTATGAAAAGCAACGATTCGGGGTCGGGAAAGGGTTAAGGCATTCGACGTATTCCGATTTCTTACGAGTGGGCGCGACGACTCGGCCAGGGCCACTTCCGGTCCTCCTCCGCCTTCAACCGCGAATATCTCGCTTCCCGTTGATTTTGACGAAAACTTCGAAAACGGAAAAGATTCTTAGAATTTTACGTAGATTTCAATTCTTTAGTCAAAACCTGGAATTTCCAAAACGTCTCATGAAGCGGTGGAAACTAGAGACTACCAAGCAGTCCGCCGCCCCACTCATATCGCCGCGGCTGGTGAGACCAGCCATAGTGCGGGGCATACAGTCCACTTTGGTTTAATTACCCAAGTTTGAGGTACTAAATAACTCCGACCCTACACGAAAATGTAGAGGTTGTCGAAATTTTGGAAAGCCTTTCCTTATGGAAGGGCAACAAATGAGGAAAAGTGGTGGAAATGGCCTGTTTTCACGTAGTTGAGGTCCACGTAAGTCTCACGTAAACTTCATTTTTGCATGAGAAATGACCGAATTTCACGGAAATCCGTACTTTTAACTAAATTCATTGTTTCCCGCTCTTTCGAGGGGATTCCAAAAAATGCATATTACTCATATGCGTCCACTTGCACGGAAATCTTTAGTAAAAGGCGAAAGATTTTCTCGTGAGAATGCAAGAGAACCAGAGATATTTTGAGTTTTCGGCTCGGAAGGTCACCAAATGGAGTAGCCGATTTCGTTTGGGTGGGAAATTTCGCTTTCGACCGTCTCCAGGTCACCCCACTAATCACCTGGATCGGTCAAAAATTAGCGTCTGACCCTTTTCTGCCGCTGCGACTCAAACCCGTACAAAAGCAATGACTCCCCGAACATAAGGCGTGGCGAGCCGGCCACCATTAAACTTACCTGGCTGGGAGTTTCGCCGCGATCATGAAGGCGGCGGCTCCATGGTGAGGCTGATCCATTGCACTTTCGGATCGGTTGACCCGTGAGGCAACTTCGAGTTGAAGTTAGCCTACAGCTAAATTTTTGCGTGAGGGGCTGCGTTCGCGCGGCCCTGAAATCTCTTGAAAATCATGAATTTCTTTGAAATCGAGAAAATTTTGCTCGAAATCGGGATAATCGAGCTTTTCCAAAAACCTCAAAATCAGTTTTTTAACTGAAATCGACGAAAATTCGAGGCCGATTTTTACCAAAAGTCCCATTTCTGTGTGGTTCTGTCGAAATGTTGTTGGAAGCGGCGGAAACCGGCGTCTACGCCGCGTCTCGCGGCCTCCCCCGTATCGCGTCAGCGGTTGCCGGCCGCCATACCCTGGCGCCCAACAGACTATTCGGTTTAATTACCCAAGTTTGAGGTACTAAATACTTCCGACCCTGCGAATGTAGAGGTTGTTGAAATTTTGGAAAGCCCTTCCTTATGGGAGGGCAACAAATTCGAGAAATTGTGGAAATCTGCTCATTTCATGCTGTACATTTTCCGATGAAACTAGCTTTCCGCTGAAAATGCATGGAATTTTGTCCATTTCAGGTAGTTCCGGTCTACGTGAAAGCCTGTTTTTCGTAGTTTTCTCAAAATTTCAAGAACGTTTGCACGTTTCTTAACCCAAATTGCCAAGAATAACTATTTAACGTGCCCCGCAAAACCTCGAAAAACATGAAAATGTGTGAAAATTTTCAAAAAAAAAATCTGAAAAAAATGTTAAAAATTTAGTTATCCACAATTGCTCAGGAGAAAATTTTAACGTTGCCTGCAAATCCTGAAAATGCGAAAATTTTATGAAATTTTCATGAAAATCGAGAAAACATTTTCAAAAACCCGGTAAAACGAAAACATTCCAGACTGAAAATGTGATGAAACCTGATCAATTCAATCAAGTTGAAACATATTTTCAGGAAAAGTGACGAAAACGGTAGGATATCGCTAAAAATTTACAAAAATGACTTTTTCGAATTAGAGAATATAATAGTAAAATGGATTTCTGATTTTCTGTACCAAAAACCTTATCCTCTCCCAATCGGAAGGCGGAACTTCTTCGTTTTTTTTTTTTTCATAAGTCTGGGGAAATTGCACTTTTTGCTCCAATGTAGCAAAAATCGGATAATTTTTCCAGCATCCAGGTTTACTTATATTTCAGTTAGACAAACAACATTCTTTCATTTAAGACTGCTATTTCAACTTCTCACCCCAATTCCGCTGAAAAAACATAGTTAAGTTGGAAAAAATCAGGCGATTTCTGTGTTTTTATAACGGCGAAAACACAACTTTCGATTTTTCTGGGAAAACAATTAAGTTTCATCGTATTAAAGAGCAAAAACATGTTTTGGGAGTTCTCGAAAGATGACATTATTTTTTAGTAAAAATAGAATCTTTTCAGGGAAAGTCATGTAATTTTTGGGGGTGGGCCGCTCCCGGCAATGGTGCAACGCCGGGCCGACCCTTGAGGTGAAGCTAGCAAGCCAGCTATCACCTCTAGTCTCAAAAATCGGTTAACCTTGTCTGCAGCGTTGTGCTACAGTATCGAAGGTTAATTCGATAAGAACGATTACTACACTTTGATCTTAGCCATTAGGCCGAGAAGCGATGTTGTGGTTAGGAATCCGGGCGCTAAGGCCTATTTCAGTGGTTGATCCCATACGGGTTTGACTTTCGGGTGTCTGACCCTCCAGTCTCTCGCTTTCGCTGGCTTCCCGACTCTAGATCGGACGGGCGCGGCGCCCAAACACAAATCGCTTTATTATTATGCAATTGTTATGAGAATACAAAAAGAGGCCAAAAATGCAAAAGCTTACGGCACCCAGGATTCCCAAGCCGTCTCCGATCCAAGTACTAACTGGGCCCAACGTTGCTTGACTTGCCAGATCGGACGGGATGGCGTAGTTTCAACGTGGTATGGTCGTAAGCGAAGGCAATAGAATGCGGCGCGTGGACAATCCAGCGTCACGTGATATGATTTAGCGATGGAATACGTGAAATTAGACTATTTTCCATCTTTCCTGAAGATTTGGGCCGATTTGGTTGACTTTGACTCCGATGCCAGGAGCTGACTTGGGCGCGCGGCCATGGAAATGCCCGCCGCAGTCGAGAGCGGTTGGGCCCTGAAATCCAAATTTTCCACTTTCTTACCAAATTCGGCTAAAAATTTGGAACGCTTCACGAATTTGCGTGTCATCCTTGCGCAGGGGCCATGCTAATCTTCTCTGTATTGTTCCAATTTTAGTATATGTCCATTGGTATGAACGAGTTCCCGGGTTTTCGACTCGTTTATATAACCCCTACTCCGGCAATGGCCGAGTTTTTACGGGTTTCGTTTCGAAAAAGCGATGTTTGGCTTGATTTTCGAAAATCGCTTTGAATCTGGCACCCGTAAACTATCGACAACTCCAAAACCTTAAGGCCCAACCGCTTCCACCGACGACAGCTTTGCGCAGAGGCGATAACGTGACCCATGAAGCTCTGCTGAGGTGCGTTTATTGCTGGTTGAAAACTTTTCCCAATTGCCCGCGATGCCCCCTGAAACATGGGAGGTATACGCAATTTTTGTAAGCCCCACGGGGGCAAAAGACTCGAAAATGTTCCCCTTCCTTCGAATGGGGTTCCAAAATTTGACTGTCGCCGCAGTTCTGTTTAGAAACTGGGCGGAAACCATAGCGAACCTCACTAAGGCTTATGAAAAGCAACGATTCGGGGTCGGGAAAGGGTTAAGGCATTCGACGTATTCCGATTTCTTACGAGTGGGCGCGACGACTCGGCCAGGGCCACTTCCGGTCCTCCTCCGCCTTCAACCGCGAATATCTCGCTTCCCGTTGATTTTGACGAAAACTTCGAAAACGGAAAAGATTCTTAGAATTTTACGTAGATTTCAATTCTTTAGTCAAAACCTGGAATTTCCAAAACGTCTCATGAAGCGGTGGAAACTAGAGACTACCAAGCAGTCCGCCGCCCCACTCATATCGCCGCGGCTGGTGAGACCAGCCATAGTGCGGGGCATACAGTCCACTTTGGTTTAATTACCCAAGTTTGAGGTACTAAATAACTCCGACCCTACACGAAAATGTAGAGGTTGTCGAAATTTTGGAAAGCCTTTCCTTATGGAAGGGCAACAAATGAGGAAAAGTGGTGGAAATGGCCTGTTTTCACGTAGTTGAGGTCCACGTAAGTCTCACGTAAACTTCATTTTTGCATGAGAAATGACCGAATTTCACGGAAATCCGTACTTTTAACTAAATTCATTGTTTCCCGCTCTTTCGAGGGGATTCCAAAAAATGCATATTACTCATATGCGTCCACTTGCACGGAAATCTTTAGTAAAAGGCGAAAGATTTTCTCGTGAGAATGCAAGAGAACCAGAGATATTTTGAGTTTTGGGCTCGGAAGGTCACCAAATGGAGTAGCCGATTTCGTTTGGGTGGGAAATTTCGCTTTCGACCGTCTCCAGGTCACCCCACTAATCACCTGGATCGGTCAAAAATTAGCGTCTGACCCTTTTCTGCCGCTGCGACTCAAACCCGTACAAAAGCAATGACTCCCCGAACATAAGGCGTGGCGAGCCGGCCACCATTAAACTTACCTGGCTGGGAGTTTCGCCGCGATCATGAAGGCGGCGGCTCCATGGTGAGGCTGATCCATTGCACTTTCGGATCGGTTGACCCGTGAGGCAACTTCGAGTTGAAGTTAGCCTACAGCTAAATTTTTGCGTGAGGGGCTGCGTTCGCGCGGCCCTGAAATCTCTTGAAAATCATGAATTTCTTTGAAATCGAGAAAATTTTGCTCGAAATCGGGATAATCGAGCTTTTCCAAAAACCTCAAAATCAGTTTTTTAACTGAAATCGACGAAAATTCGAGGCCGATTTTTACCAAAAGTCCCATTTCTGTGTGGTTCTGTCGAAATGTTGTTGGAAGCGGCGGAAACCGGCGTCTACGCCGCGTCTCGCGGCCTCCCCCGTATCGCGTCAGCGGTTGCCGGCCGCCATACCCTGGCGCCCAACAGACTATTCGGTTTAATTACACAAGTTTGAGGTACTAAATACTTCCGACCCTGCGAATGTAGAGGTTGTTGAAATTTTGGAAAGCCCTTCCTTATGGGAGGGCAACAAATTCGAGAAATTGTGGAAATCTGCTCATTTCATGCTGTACATTTTCCGATGAAACTAGCTTTCCGCTGAAAATGCATGGAATTTTGTCCATTTCAGGTAGTTCCGGTCTACGTGAAAGCCTGTTTTTCGTAGTTTTCTCAAAATTTCAAGAACGTTTGCACGTTTCTTAACCCAAATTGCCAAGAATAACTATTTAACGTGCCCCGCAAAACCTCGAAAAACATGAAAATGTGTGAAAATTTTCAAAAAAAAAATCTGAAAAAAATGTTAAAAATTTAGTTATCCACAATTGCTCAGGAGAAAATTTTAACGTTGCCTGCAAATCCTGAAAATGCGAAAATTTTATGAAATTTTCATGAAAATCGAGAAAACATTTTCAAAAACCCGGTAAAACGAAAACATTCCAGACTGAAAATGTGATGAAACCTGATCAATTCAATCAAGTTGAAACATATTTTCAGGAAAAGTGACGAAAACGGTAGGATATCGCTAAAAATTTACAAAAATGACTTTTTCGAATTAGAGAATATAATAGTAAAATGGATTTCTGATTTTCTGTACCAAAAACCTTATCCTCTCCCAATCGGAAGGCGGAACTTCTTCGTTTTTTTTTTTTTTCATAAGTCTGGGGAAATTGCACTTTTTGCTCCAATGTAGCAAAAATCGGATAATTTTTCCAGCATCCAGGTTTACTTATATTTCAGTTAGACAAACAACATTCTTTCATTTAAGACTGCTATTTCAACTTCTCACCCCAATTCCGCTGAAAAAACATAGTTAAGTTGGAAAAAATCAGGCGATTTCTGTGTTTTTATAACGGCGAAAACACAACTTTCGATTTTTCTGGGAAAACAATTAAGTTTCATCGTATTAAAGAGCAAAAACATGTTTTGGGAGTTCTCGAAAGATGACATTATTTCTTAGTAAAAATAGAATCTTTTCAGGGAAAGTCATGTAATTTTTGGGGGTGGGACGCTCCCGGCAATGGTGCAACGCCGGGCCGACCCTTGAGGTGAAGCTAGCAAGCCAGCTATCACCTCTAGTCTCAAAAATCGGTTAACCTTGTCTGCAGCGTTGTGCTACAGTATCGAAGGTTAATTCGATAAGAACGATTACTACACTTTGATCTTAGCCATTAGGCCGAGAAGCGATGTTGTGGTTAGGAATCCGGGCGCTAAGGCCTATTTCAGTGGTTGATCCCATACGGGTTTGACTTTCGGGTGTCTGACCCTCCAGTCTCTCGCTTTCGCTGGCTTCCCGACTCTAGATCGGACGGGCGCGGCGCCCAAACACAAATCGCTTTATTATTATGCAATTGTTATGAGAATACAAAAAGAGGCCAAAAATGCAAAAGCTTACGGCACCCAGGATTCCCAAGCCGTCTCCGATCCAAGTACTAACTGGGCCCAACGTTGCTTGACTTGCCAGATCGGACGGGATGGCGTAGTTTCAACGTGGTATGGTCGTAAGCGAAGGCAATAGAATGCGGCGCGTGGACAATCCAGCGTCACGTGATATGATTTAGCGATGGAATACGTGAAATTAGACTATTTTCCATCTTTCCTGAAGATTTGGGCCGATTTGGTTGACTTTGACTCCGATGCCAGGAGCTGACTTGGGCGCGCGGCCATGGAAATGCCCGCCGCAGTCGAGAGCGGTTGGGCCCTGAAATCCAAATTTTCCACTTTCTTACCAAATTCGGCTAAAAATTTGGAACGCTTCACGAATTTGCGTGTCATCCTTGCGCAGGGGCCATGCTAATCTTCTCTGTATTGTTCCAATTTTAGTATATGTCCATTGGTATGAACGAGTTCCCGGGTTTTCGACTCGTTTATATAACCCCTACTCCGGCAATGGCCGAGTTTTTACGGGTTTCGTTTCGAAAAAGCGATGTTTGGCTTGATTTTCGAAAATCGCTTTGAATCTGGCACCCGTAAACTATCGACAACTCCAAAACCTTAAGGCCCAACCGCTTCCACCGACGACAGCTTTGCGCAGAGGCGATAACGTGACCCATGAAGCTCTGCTGAGGTGCGTTTATTGCTGGTTGAAAACTTTTCCCAATTGCCCGCGATGCCCCCTGAAACATGGGAGGTATACGCAATTTTTGTAAGCCCCACGGGGGCAAAAGACTCGAAAATGTTCCCCTTCCTTCGAATGGGGTTCCAAAATTTGACTGTCGCCGCAGTTCTGTTTAGAAACTGGGCGGAAACCATAGCGAACCTCACTAAGGCTTATGAAAAGCAACGATTCGGGGTCGGGAAAGGGTTAAGGCATTCGACGTATTCCGATTTCTTACGAGTGGGCGCGACGACTCGGCCAGGGCCACTTCCGGTCCTCCTCCGCCTTCAACCGCGAATATCTCGCTTCCCGTTGATTTTGACGAAAACTTCGAAAACGGAAAAGATTCTTAGAATTTTACGTAGATTTCAATTCTTTAGTCAAAACCTGGAATTTCCAAAACGTCTCATGAAGCGGTGGAAACTAGAGACTACCAAGCAGTCCGCCGCCCCACTCATATCGCCGCGGCTGGTGAGACCAGCCATAGTGCGGGGCATACAGTCCACTTTGGTTTAATTACCCAAGTTTGAGGTACTAAATAACTCCGACCCTACACGAAAATGTAGAGGTTGTCGAAATTTTGGAAAGCCTTTCCTTATGGAAGGGCAACAAATGAGGAAAAGTGGTGGAAATGGCCTGTTTTCACGTAGTTGAGGTCCACGTAAGTCTCACGTAAACTTCATTTTTGCATGAGAAATGACCGAATTTCACGGAAATCCGTACTTTTAACTAAATTCATTGTTTCCCGCTCTTTCGAGGGGATTCCAAAAAATGCATATTACTCATATGCGTCCACTTGCACGGAAATCTTTAGTAAAAGGCGAAAGATTTTCTCGTGAGAATGCAAGAGAACCAGAGATATTTTGAGTTTTGGGCTCGGAAGGTCACCAAATGGAGTAGCCGATTTCGTTTGGGTGGGAAATTTCGCTTTCGACCGTCTCCAGGTCACCCCACTAATCACCTGGATCGGTCAAAAATTAGCGTCTGACCCTTTTCTGCCGCTGCGACTCAAACCCGTACAAAAGCAATGACTCCCCGAACATAAGGCGTGGCGAGCCGGCCACCATTAAACTTACCTGGCTGGGAGTTTCGCCGCGATCATGAAGGCGGCGGCTCCATGGTGAGGCTGATCCATTGCACTTTCGGATCGGTTGACCCGTGAGGCAACTTCGAGTTGAAGTTAGCCTACAGCTAAATTTTTGCGTGAGGGGCTGCGTTCGCGCGGCCCTGAAATCTCTTGAAAATCATGAATTTCTTTGAAATCGAGAAAATTTTGCTCGAAATCGGGATAATCGAGCTTTTCCAAAAACCTCAAAATCAGTTTTTTAACTGAAATCGACGAAAATTCGAGGCCGATTTTTACCAAAAGTCCCATTTCTGTGTGGTTCTGTCGAAATGTTGTTGGAAGCGGCGGAAACCGGCGTCTACGCCGCGTCTCGCGGCCTCCCCCGTATCGCGTCAGCGGTTGCCGGCCGCCATACCCTGGCGCCCAACAGACTATTCGGTTTAATTACCCAAGTTTGAGGTACTAAATACTTCCGACCCTGCGAATGTAGAGGTTGTTGAAATTTTGGAAAGCCCTTCCTTATGGGAGGGCAACAAATTCGAGAAATTGTGGAAATCTGCTCATTTCATGCTGTACATTTTCCGATGAAACTAGCTTTCCGCTGAAAATGCATGGAATTTTGTCCATTTCAGGTAGTTCCGGTCTACGTGAAAGCCTGTTTTTCGTAGTTTTCTCAAAATTTCAAGAACGTTTGCACGTTTCTTAACCCAAATTGCCAAGAATAACTATTTAACGTGCCCCGCAAAACCTCGAAAAACATGAAAATGTGTGAAAATTTTCAAAAAAAATCTGAAAAAAATGTTAAAAATTTAGTTATCCACAATTGCTCAGGAGAAAATTTTAACGTTGCCTGCAAATCCTGAAAATGCGAAAATTTTATGAAATTTTCATGAAAATCGAGAAAACATTTTCAAAAACCCGGTAAAACGAAAACATTCCAGACTGAAAATGTGATGAAACCTGATCAATTCAATCAAGTTGAAACATATTTTCAGGAAAAGTGACGAAAACGGTAGGATATCGCTAAAAATTTACAAAAATGACTTTTTCGATTTAGAGAATATAATAGTAAAATGGATTTCTGATTTTCTGTACCAAAAACCTTATCCTCTCCCAATCGGAAGGCGGAACTTCTTCGTTTTTTTTTTTTCATAAGTCCGGGGAAATTGCACTTTTTGCTCCAATGTAGCAAAAATCGGATAATTTTTCCAGCATCCAGGTTTACTTATATTTCAGTTAGACAAACAACATTCTTTCATTTAAGACTGCTATTTCAACTTCTCACCCCAATTCCGCTGAAAAAACATAGTTAAGTTGGAAAAAATCAGGCGATTTCTGTGTTTTTATAACGGCGAAAACACAACTTTCGATTTTTCTGGGAAAACAATTAAGTTTCATCGTATTAAAGAGCAAAAACATGTTTTGGGAGTTCTCGAAAGATGACATTATTTTTTAGTAAAAATAGAATATTTTCAGGGAAAGTCATGTAATTTTTGGGGGTGGGCCGCTCCCGGCAATGGTGCAACGCCGGGCCGACCCTTGAGGTGAAGCTAGCAAGCCAGCTATCACCTCTAGTCTCAAAAATCGGTTAACCTTGTCTGCAGCGTTGTGCTACAGTATCGAAGGTTAATTCGATAAGAACGATTACTACACTTTGATCTTAGCCATTAGGCCGAGAAGCGATGTTGTGGTTAGGAATCCGGGCGCTAAGGCCTATTTCAGTGGTTGATCCCATACGGGTTTGACTTTCGGGTGTCTGACCCTCCAGTCTCTCGCTTTCGCTGGCTTCCCGACTCTAGATCGGACGGGCGCGGCGCCCAAACACAAATCGCTTTATTATTATGCAATTGTTATGAGAATACAAAAAGAGGCCAAAAATGCAAAAGCTTACGGCACCCAGGATTCCCAAGCCGTCTCCGATCCAAGTACTAACTGGGCCCAACGTTGCTTGACTTGCCAGATCGGACGGGATGGCGTAGTTTCAACGTGGTATGGTCGTAAGCGAAGGCAATAGAATGCGGCGCGTGGACAATCCAGCGTCACGTGATATGATTTAGCGATGGAATACGTGAAATTAGACTATTTTCCATCTTTCCTGAAGATTTGGGCCGATTTGGTTGACTTTGACTCCGATGCCAGGAGCTGACTTGGGCGCGCGGCCATGGAAATGCCCGCCGCAGTCGAGAGCGGTTGGGCCCTGAAATCCAAATTTTCCACTTTCTTACCAAATTCGGCTAAAAATTTGGAACGCTTCACGAATTTGCGTGTCATCCTTGCGCAGGGGCCATGCTAATCTTCTCTGTATTGTTCCAATTTTAGTATATGTCCATTGGTATGAACGAGTTCCCGGGTTTTCGACTCGTTTATATAACCCCTACTCCGGCAATGGCCGAGTTTTTACGGGTTTCGTTTCGAAAAAGCGATGTTTGGCTTGATTTTCGAAAATCGCTTTGAATCTGGCACCCGTAAACTATCGACAACTCCAAAACCTTAAGGCCCAACCGCTTCCACCGACGACAGCTTTGCGCAGAGGCGATAACGTGACCCATGAAGCTCTGCTGAGGTGCGTTTATTGCTGGTTGAAAACTTTTCCCAATTGCCCGCGATGCCCCCTGAAACATGGGAGGTATACGCAATTTTTGTAAGCCCCACGGGGGCAAAAGACTCGAAAATGTTCCCCTTCCTTCGAATGGGGTTCCAAAATTTGACTGTCGCCGCAGTTCTGTTTAGAAACTGGGCGGAAACCATAGCGAACCTCACTAAGGCTTATGAAAAGCAACGATTCGGGGTCGGGAAAGGGTTAAGGCATTCGACGTATTCCGATTTCTTACGAGTGGGCGCGACGACTCGGCCAGGGCCACTTCCGGTCCTCCTCCGCCTTCAACCGCGAATATCTCGCTTCCCGTTGATTTTGACGAAAACTTCGAAAACGGAAAAGATTCTTAGAATTTTACGTAGATTTCAATTCTTTAGTCAAAACCTGGAATTTCCAAAACGTCTCATGAAGCGGTGGAAACTAGAGACTACCAAGCAGTCCGCCGCCCCACTCATATCGCCGCGGCTGGTGAGACCAGCCATAGTGCGGGGCATACAGTCCACTTTGGTTTAATTACCCAAGTTTGAGGTACTAAATAACTCCGACCCTACACGAAAATGTAGAGGTTGTCGAAATTTTGGAAAGCCTTTCCTTATGGAAGGGCAACAAATGAGGAAAAGTGGTGGAAATGGCCTGTTTTCACGTAGTTGAGGTCCACGTAAGTCTCACGTAAACTTCATTTTTGCATGAGAAATGACCGAATTTCACGGAAATCCGTACTTTTAACTAAATTCATTGTTTCCCGCTCTTTCGAGGGGATTCCAAAAAATGCATATTACTCATATGCGTCCACTTGCACGGAAATCTTTAGTAAAAGGCGAAAGATTTTCTCGTGAGAATGCAAGAGAACCAGAGATATTTTGAGTTTTGGGCTCGGAAGGTCACCAAATGGAGTAGCCGATTTCGTTTGGGTGGGAAATTTCGCTTTCGACCGTCTCCAGGTCACCCCACTAATCACCTGGATCGGTCAAAAATTAGCGTCTGACCCTTTTCTGCCGCTGCGACTCAAACCCGTACAAAAGCAATGACTCCCCGAACATAAGGCGTGGCGAGCCGGCCACCATTAAACTTACCTGGCTGGGAGTTTCGCCGCGATCATGAAGGCGGCGGCTCCATGGTGAGGCTGATCCATTGCACTTTCGGATCGGTTGACCCGTGAGGCAACTTCGAGTTGAAGTTAGCCTACAGCTAAATTTTTGCGTGAGGGGCTGCGTTCGCGCGGCCCTGAAATCTCTTGAAAATCATGAATTTCTTTGAAATCGAGAAAATTTTGCTCGAAATCGGGATAATCGAGCTTTTCCAAAAACCTCAAAATCAGTTTTTTAACTGAAATCGACGAAAATTCGAGGCCGATTTTTACCAAAAGTCCCATTTCTGTGTGGTTCTGTCGAAATGTTGTTGGAAGCGGCGGAAACCGGCGTCTACGCCGCGTCTCGCGGCCTCCCCCGTATCGCGTCAGCGGTTGCCGGCCGCCATACCCTGGCGCCCAACAGACTATTCGGTTTAATTACCCAAGTTTGAGGTACTAAATACTTCCGACCCTGCGAATGTAGAGGTTGTTGAAATTTTGGAAAGCCCTTCCTTATGGGAGGGCAACAAATTCGAGAAATTGTGGAAATCTGCTCATTTCATGCTGTACATTTTCCGATGAAACTAGCTTTCCGCTGAAAATGCATGGAATTTTGTCCATTTCAGGTAGTTCCGGTCTACGTGAAAGCCTGTTTTTCGTAGTTTTCTCAAAATTTCAAGAACGTTTGCACGTTTCTTAACCCAAATTGCCAAGAATAACTATTTAACGTGCCCCGCAAAACCTCGAAAAACATGAAAATGTGTGAAAATTTTCAAAAAAAATCTGAAAAAAATGTTAAAAATTTAGTTATCCACAATTGCTCAGGAGAAAATTTTAACGTTGCCTGCAAATCCTGAAAATGCGAAAATTTTATGAAATTTTCATGAAAATCGAGAAAACATTTTCAAAAACCCGGTAAAACGAAAACATTCCAGACTGAAAATGTGATGAAACCTGATCAATTCAATCAAGTTGAAACATATTTTCAGGAAAAGTGACGAAAACGGTAGGATATCGCTAAAAATTTACAAAAATGACTTTTTCGATTTAGAGAATATAATAGTAAAATGGATTTCTGATTTTCTGTACCAAAAACCTTATCCTCTCCCAATCGGAAGGCGGAACTTCTTCGTTTTTTTTTTTTTCATAAGTCCGGGGAAATTGCACTTTTTGCTCCAATGTAGCAAAAATCGGATAATTTTTCCAGCATCCAGGTTTACTTATATTTCAGTTAGACAAACAACATTCTTTCATTTAAGACTGCTATTTCAACTTCTCACCCCAATTCCGCTGAAAAAACATAGTTAAGTTGGAAAAAATCAGGCGATTTCTGTGTTTTTATAACGGCGAAAACACAACTTTCGATTTTTCTGGGAAAACAATTAAGTTTCATCGTATTAAAGAGCAAAAACATGTTTTGGGAGTTCTCGAAAGATGACATTATTTTTTAGTAAAAATAGAATATTTTCAGGGAAAGTCATGTAATTTTTGGGGGTGGGCCGCTCCCGGCAATGGTGCAACGCCGGGCCGACCCTTGAGGTGAAGCTAGCAAGCCAGCTATCACCTCTAGTCTCAAAAATCGGTTAACCTTGTCTGCAGCGTTGTGCTACAGTATCGAAGGTTAATTCGATAAGAACGATTACTACACTTTGATCTTAGCCATTAGGCCGAGAAGCGATGTTGTGGTTAGGAATCCGGGCGCTAAGGCCTATTTCAGTGGTTGATCCCATACGGGTTTGACTTTCGGGTGTCTGACCCTCCAGTCTCTCGCTTTCGCTGGCTTCCCGACTCTAGATCGGACGGGCGCGGCGCCCAAACACAAATCGCTTTATTATTATGCAATTGTTATGAGAATACAAAAAGAGGCCAAAAATGCAAAAGCTTACGGCACCCAGGATTCCCAAGCCGTCTCCGATCCAAGTACTAACTGGGCCCAACGTTGCTTGACTTGCCAGATCGGACGGGATGGCGTAGTTTCAACGTGGTATGGTCGTAAGCGAAGGCAATAGAATGCGGCGCGTGGAGAATCCAGCGTCACGTGATATGATTTAGCGATGGAATACGTGAAATTAGACTATTTTCCATCTTTCCTGAAGATTTGGGCCGATTTGGTTGACTTTGACTCCGATGCCAGGAGCTGACTTGGGCGCGCGGCCATGGAAATGCCCGCCGCAGTCGAGAGCGGTTGGGCCCTGAAATCCAAATTTTCCACTTTCTTACCAAATTCGGCTAAAAATTTGGAACGCTTCACGAATTTGCGTGTCATCCTTGCGCAGGGGCCATGCTAATCTTCTCTGTATTGTTCCAATTTTAGTATATGTCCATTGGTATGAACGAGTTCCCGGGTTTTCGACTCGTTTATATAACCCCTACTCCGGCAATGGCCGAGTTTTTACGGGTTTCGTTTCGAAAAAGCGATGTTTGGCTTGATTTTCGAAAATCGCTTTGAATCTGGCACCCGTAAACTATCGACAACTCCAAAACCTTAAGGCCCAACCGCTTCCACCGACGACAGCTTTGCGCAGAGGCGATAACGTGACCCATGAAGCTCTGCTGAGGTGCGTTTATTGCTGGTTGAAAACTTTTCCCAATTGCCCGCGATGCCCCCTGAAACATGGGAGGTATACGCAATTTTTGTAAGCCCCACGGGGGCAAAAGACTCGAAAATGTTCCCCTTCCTTCGAATGGGGTTCCAAAATTTGACTGTCGCCGCAGTTCTGTTTAGAAACTGGGCGGAAACCATAGCGAACCTCACTAAGGCTTATGAAAAGCAACGATTCGGGGTCGGGAAAGGGTTAAGGCATTCGACGTATTCCGATTTCTTACGAGTGGGCGCGACGACTCGGCCAGGGCCACTTCCGGTCCTCCTCCGCCTTCAACCGCGAATATCTCGCTTCCCGTTGATTTTGACGAAAACTTCGAAAACGGAAAAGATTCTTAGAATTTTACGTAGATTTCAATTCTTTAGTCAAAACCTGGAATTTCCAAAACGTCTCATGAAGCGGTGGAAACTAGAGACTACCAAGCAGTCCGCCGCCCCACTCATATCGCCGCGGCTGGTGAGACCAGCCATAGTGCGGGGCATACAGTCCACTTTGGTTTAATTACCCAAGTTTGAGGTACTAAATAACTCCGACCCTACACGAAAATGTAGAGGTTGTCGAAATTTTGGAAAGCCTTTCCTTATGGAAGGGCAACAAATGAGGAAAAGTGGTGGAAATGGCCTGTTTTCACGTAGTTGAGGTCCACGTAAGTCTCACGTAAACTTCATTTTTGCATGAGAAATGACCGAATTTCACGGAAATCCGTACTTTTAACTAAATTCATTGCTTCCCGCTCTTTCGAGGGGATTCCAAAAAATGCATATTACTCATATGCGTCCACTTGCACGGAAATCTTTAGTAAAAGGCGAAAGATTTTCTCGTGAGAATGCAAGAGAACCAGAGATATTTTGAGTTTTGGGCTCGGAAGGTCACCAAATGGAGTAGCCGATTTCGTTTGGGTGGGAAATTTCGCTTTCGACCGTCTCCAGGTCACCCCACTAATCACCTGGATCGGTCAAAAATTAGCGTCTGACCCTTTTCTGCCGCTGCGACTCAAACCCGTACAAAAGCAATGACTCCCCGAACATAAGGCGTGGCGAGCCGGCCACCATTAAACTTACCTGGCTGGGAGTTTCGCCGCGATCATGAAGGCGGCGGCTCCATGGTGAGGCTGATCCATTGCACTTTCGGATCGGTTGACCCGTGAGGCAACTTCGAGTTGAAGTTAGCCTACAGCTAAATTTTTGCGTGAGGGGCTGCGTTCGCGCGGCCCTGAAATCTCTTGAAAATCATGAATTTCTTTGAAATCGAGAAAATTTTGCTCGAAATCGGGATAATCGAGCTTTTCCAAAAACCTCAAAATCAGTTTTTTAACTGAAATCGACGAAAATTCGAGGCCGATTTTTACCAAAAGTCCCATTTCTGTGTGGTTCTGTCGAAATGTTGTTGGAAGCGGCGGAAACCGGCGTCTACGCCGCGTCTCGCGGCCTCCCCCGTATCGCGTCAGCGGTTGCCGGCCGCCATACCCTGGCGCCCAACAGACTATTCGGTTTAATTACCCAAGTTTGAGGTACTAAATACTTCCGACCCTGCGAATGTAGAGGTTGTTGAAATTTTGGAAAGCCCTTCCTTATGGGAGGGCAACAAATTCGAGAAATTGTGGAAATCTGCTCATTTCATGCTGTACATTTTCCGATGAAACTAGCTTTCCGCTGAAAATGCATGGAATTTTGTCCATTTCAGGTAGTTCCGGTCTACGTGAAAGCCTGTTTTTCGTAGTTTTCTCAAAATTTCAAGAACGTTTGCACGTTTCTTAACCCAAATTGCCAAGAATAACTATTTAACGTGCCCCGCAAAACCTCGAAAAACATGAAAATGTGTGAAAATTTTCAAAAAAAAAATCTGAAAAAAATGTTAAAAATTTAGTTATCCACAATTGCTCAGGAGAAAATTTTAACGTTGCCTGCAAATCCTGAAAATGCGAAAATTTTATGAAATTTTCATGAAAATCGAGAAAACATTTTCAAAAACCCGGTAAAACGAAAACATTCCAGACTGAAAATGTGATGAAACCTGATCAATTCAATCAAGTTGAAACATATTTTCAGGAAAAGTGACGAAAACGGTAGGATATCGCTAAAAATTTACAAAAATGACTTTTTCGATTTAGAGAATATAATAGTAAAATGGATTTCTGATTTTCTGTACCAAAAACCTTATCCTCTCCCAATCGGAAGGCGGAACTTCTTCGTTTTTTTTTTTTTTTTCATAAGTCCGGGGGAAATTGCACTTTTTGCTCCAATGTAGCAAAAATCGGATAATTTTTCCAGCATCCAGGTTTACTTATATTTCAGTTAGACAAACAACATTCTTTCATTTAAGACTGCTATTTCAACTTCTCACCCCAATTCCGCTGAAAAAACATAGTTAAGTTGGAAAAAATCAGGCGATTTCTGTGTTTTTATAACGGCGAAAACACAACTTTCGATTTTTCTGGGAAAACAATTAAGTTTCATCGTATTAAAGAGCAAAAACATGTTTTGGGAGTTCTCGAAAGATGACATTATTTTTTAGTAAAAATAGAATATTTTCAGGGAAAGTCATGTAATTTTTGGGGGTGGGCCGCTCCCGGCAATGGTGCAACGCCGGGCCGACCCTTGAGGTGAAGCTAGCAAGCCAGCTATCACCTCTAGTCTCAAAAATCGGTTAACCTTGTCTGCAGCGTTGTGCTACAGTATCGAAGGTTAATTCGATAAGAACGATTACTACACTTTGATCTTAGCCATTAGGCCGAGAAGCGATGTTGTGGTTAGGAATCCGGGCGCTAAGGCCTATTTCAGTGGTTGATCCCATACGGGTTTGACTTTCGGGTGTCTGACCCTCCAGTCTCTCGCTTTCGCTGGCTTCCCGACTCTAGATCGGACGGGCGCGGCGCCCAAACACAAATCGCTTTATTATTATGCAATTGTTATGAGAATACAAAAAGAGGCCAAAAATGCAAAAGCTTACGGCACCCAGGATTCCCAAGCCGTCTCCGATCCAAGTACTAACTGGGCCCAACGTTGCTTGACTTGCCAGATCGGACGGGATGGCGTAGTTTCAACGTGGTATGGTCGTAAGCGAAGGCAATAGAATGCGGCGCGTGGACAATCCAGCGTCACGTGATATGATTTAGCGATGGAATACGTGAAATTAGACTATTTTCCATCTTTCCTGAAGATTTGGGCCGATTTGGTTGACTTTGACTCCGATGCCAGGAGCTGACTTGGGCGCGCGGCCATGGAAATGCCCGCCGCAGTCGAGAGCGGTTGGGCCCTGAAATCCAAATTTTCCACTTTCTTACCAAATTCGGCTAAAAATTTGGAACGCTTCACGAATTTGCGTGTCATCCTTGCGCAGGGGCCATGCTAATCTTCTCTGTATTGTTCCAATTTTAGTATATGTCCATTGGTATGAACGAGTTCCCGGGTTTTCGACTCGTTTATATAACCCCTACTCCGGCAATGGCCGAGTTTTTACGGGTTTCGTTTCGAAAAAGCGATGTTTGGCTTGATTTTCGAAAATCGCTTTGAATCTGGCACCCGTAAACTATCGACAACTCCAAAACCTTAAGGCCCAACCGCTTCCACCGACGACAGCTTTGCGCAGAGGCGATAACGTGACCCATGAAGCTCTGCTGAGGTGCGTTTATTGCTGGTTGAAAACTTTTCCCAATTGCCCGCGATGCCCCCTGAAACATGGGAGGTATACGCAATTTTTGTAAGCCCCACGGGGGCAAAAGACTCGAAAATGTTCCCCTTCCTTCGAATGGGGTTCCAAAATTTGACTGTCGCCGCAGTTCTGTTTAGAAACTGGGCGGAAACCATAGCGAACCTCACTAAGGCTTATGAAAAGCAACGATTCGGGGTCGGGAAAGGGTTAAGGCATTCGACGTATTCCGATTTCTTACGAGTGGGCGCGACGACTCGGCCAGGGCCACTTCCGGTCCTCCTCCGCCTTCAACCGCGAATATCTCGCTTCCCGTTGATTTTGACGAAAACTTCGAAAACGGAAAAGATTCTTAGAATTTTACGTAGATTTCAATTCTTTAGTCAAAACCTGGAATTTCCAAAACGTCTCATGAAGCGGTGGAAACTAGAGACTACCAAGCAGTCCGCCGCCCCACTCATATCGCCGCGGCTGGTGAGACCAGCCATAGTGCGGGGCATACAGTCCACTTTGGTTTAATTACCCAAGTTTGAGGTACTAAATAACTCCGACCCTACACGAAAATGTAGAGGTTGTCGAAATTTTGGAAAGCCTTTCCTTATGGAAGGGCAACAAATGAGGAAAAGTGGTGGAAATGGCCTGTTTTCACGTAGTTGAGGTCCACGTAAGTCTCACGTAAACTTCATTTTTGCATGAGAAATGACCGAATTTCACGGAAATCCGTACTTTTAACTAAATTCATTGTTTCCCGCTCTTTCGAGGGGATTCCAAAAAATGCATATTACTCATATGCGTCCACTTGCACGGAAATCTTTAGTAAAAGGCGAAAGATTTTCTCGTGAGAATGCAAGAGAACCAGAGATATTTTGAGTTTTGGGCTCGGAAGGTCACCAAATGGAGTAGCCGATTTCGTTTGGGTGGGAAATTTCGCTTTCGACCGTCTCCAGGTCACCCCACTAATCACCTGGATCGGTCAAAAATTAGCGTCTGACCCTTTTCTGCCGCTGCGACTCAAACCCGTACAAAAGCAATGACTCCCCGAACATAAGGCGTGGCGAGCCGGCCACCATTAAACTTACCTGGCTGGGAGTTTCGCCGCGATCATGAAGGCGGCGGCTCCATGGTGAGGCTGATCCATTGCACTTTCGGATCGGTTGACCCGTGAGGCAACTTCGAGTTGAAGTTAGCCTACAGCTAAATTTTTGCGTGAGGGGCTGCGTTCGCGCGGCCCTGAAATCTCTTGAAAATCATGAATTTCTTTGAAATCGAGAAAATTTTGCTCGAAATCGGGATAATCGAGCTTTTCCAAAAACCTCAAAATCAGTTTTTTAACTGAAATCGACGAAAATTCGAGGCCGATTTTTACCAAAAGTCCCATTTCTGTGTGGTTCTGTCGAAATGTTGTTGGAAGCGGCGGAAACCGGCGTCTACGCCGCGTCTCGCGGCCTCCCCCGTATCGCGTCAGCGGTTGCCGGCCGCCATACCCTGGCGCCCAACAGACTATTCGGTTTAATTACCCAAGTTTGAGGTACTAAATACTTCCGACCCTGCGAATGTAGAGGTTGTTGAAATTTTGGAAAGCCCTTCCTTATGGGAGGGCAACAAATTCGAGAAATTGTGGAAATCTGCTCATTTCATGCTGTACATTTTCCGATGAAACTAGCTTTCCGCTGAAAATGCATGGAATTTTGTCCATTTCAGGTAGTTCCGGTCTACGTGAAAGCCTGTTTTTCGTAGTTTTCTCAAAATTTCAAGAACGTTTGCACGTTTCTTAACCCAAATTGCCAAGAATAACTATTTAACGTGCCCCGCAAAACCTCGAAAAACATGAAAATGTGTGAAAATTTTCAAAAAAAAAAATCTGAAAAAAATGTTAAAAATTTAGTTATCCACAATTGCTCAGGAGAAAATTTTAACGTTGCCTGCAAATCCTGAAAATGCGAAAATTTTATGAAATTTTCATGAAAATCGAGAAAACATTTTCAAAAACCCGGTAAAACGAAAACATTCCAGACTGAAAATGTGATGAAACCTGATCAATTCAATCAAGTTGAAACATATTTTCAGGAAAAGTGACGAAAACGGTAGGATATCGCTAAAAATTTACAAAAATGACTTTTTCGATTTAGAGAATATAATAGTAAAATGGATTTCTGATTTTCTGTACCAAAAACCTTATCCTCTCCCAATCGGAAGGCGGAACTTCTTCGTTTTTTTTTTTTTTTTTTTTTTTTTCATAAGTCTGGGGAAATTGCACTTTTTGCTCCAATGTAGCAAAAATCGGATAATTTTTCCAGCATCCAGGTTTACTTATATTTCAGTTAGACAAACAACATTCTTTCATTTAAGACTGCTATTTCAACTTCTCACCCCAATTCCGCTGAAAAAACATAGTTAAGTTGGAAAAAATCAGGCGATTTCTGTGTTTTTATAACGGCGAAAACACAACTTTCGATTTTTCTGGGAAAACAATTAAGTTTCATCGTATTAAAGAGCAAAAACATGTTTTGGGAGTTCTCGAAAGATGACATTATTTTTTAGTAAAAATAGAATCTTTTCAGGGAATGTCATGTAATTTTTGGGGGTGGGCCGCTCCCGGCAATGGTGCAACGCCGGGCCGACCCTTGAGGTGAAGCTAGCAAGCCAGCTATCACCTCTAGTCTCAAAAATCGGTTAACCTTGTCTGCAGCGTTGTGCTACAGTATCGAAGGTTAATTCGATAAGAACGATTACTACACTTTGATCTTAGCCATTAGGCCGAGAAGCGATGTTGTGGTTAGGAATCCGGGCGCTAAGGCCTATTTCAGTGGTTGATCCCATACGGGTTTGACTTTCGGGTGTCTGACCCTCCAGTCTCTCGCTTTCGCTGGCTTCCCGACTCTAGATCGGACGGGCGCGGCGCCCAAACACAAATCGCTTTATTATTATGCAATTGTTATGAGAATACAAAAAGAGGCCAAAAATGCAAAAGCTTACGGCACCCAGGATTCCCAAGCCGTCTCCGATCCAAGTACTAACTGGGCCCAACGTTGCTTGACTTGCCAGATCGGACGGGATGGCGTAGTTTCAACGTGGTATGGTCGTAAGCGAAGGCAATAGAATGCGGCGCGTGGACAATCCAGCGTCACGTGATATGATTTAGCGATGGAATACGTGAAATTAGACTATTTTCCATCTTTCCTGAAGATTTGGGCCGATTTGGTTGACTTTGACTCCGATGCCAGGAGCTGACTTGGGCGCGCGGCCATGGAAATGCCCGCCGCAGTCGAGAGCGGTTGGGCCCTGAAATCCAAATTTTCCACTTTCTTACCAAATTCGGCTAAAAATTTGGAACGCTTCACGAATTTGCGTGTCATCCTTGCGCAGGGGCCATGCTAATCTTCTCTGTATTGTTCCAATTTTAGTATATGTCCATTGGTATGAACGAGTTCCCGGGTTTTCGACTCGTTTATATAACCCCTACTCCGGCAATGGCCGAGTTTTTACGGGTTTCGTTTCGAAAAAGCGATGTTTGGCTTGATTTTCGAAAATCGCTTTGAATCTGGCACCCGTAAACTATCGACAACTCCAAAACCTTAAGGCCCAACCGCTTCCACCGACGACAGCTTTGCGCAGAGGCGATAACGTGACCCATGAAGCTCTGCTGAGGTGCGTTTATTGCTGGTTGAAAACTTTTCCCAATTGCCCGCGATGCCCCCTGAAACATGGGAGGTATACGCAATTTTTGTAAGCCCCACGGGTGCAAAAGACTCGAAAATGTTCCCCTTCCTTCGAATGGGGTTCCAAAATTTGACTGTCGCCGCAGTTCTGTTTAGAAACTGGGCGGAAACCATAGCGAACCTCACTAAGGCTTATGAAAAGCAACGATTCGGGGTCGGGAAAGGGTTAAGGCATTCGACGTATTCCGATTTCTTACGAGTGGGCGCGACGACTCGGCCAGGGCCACTTCCGGTCCTCCTCCGCCTTCAACCGCGAATATCTCGCTTCCCGTTGATTTTGACGAAAACTTCGAAAACGGAAAAGATTCTTAGAATTTTACGTAGATTTCAATTCTTTAGTCAAAACCTGGAATTTCCAAAACGTCTCATGAAGCGGTGGAAACTAGAGACTACCAAGCAGTCCGCCGCCCCACTCATATCGCCGCGGCTGGTGAGACCAGCCATAGTGCGGGGCATACAGTCCACTTTGGTTTAATTACCCAAGTTTGAGGTACTAAATAACTCCGACCCTACACGAAAATGTAGAGGTTGTCGAAATTTTGGAAAGCCTTTCCTTATGGAAGGGCAACAAATGAGGAAAAGTGGTGGAAATGGCCTGTTTTCACGTAGTTGAGGTCCACGTAAGTCTCACGTAAACTTCATTTTTGCATGAGAAATGACCGAATTTCACGGAAATCCGTACTTTTAACTAAATTCATTGTTTCCCGCTCTTTCGAGGGGATTCCAAAAAATGCATATTACTCATATGCGTCCACTTGCACGGAAATCTTTAGTAAAAGGCGAAAGATTTTCTCGTGAGAATGCAAGAGAACCAGAGATATTTTGAGTTTTGGGCTCGGAAGGTCACCAAATGGAGTAGCCGATTTCGTTTGGGTGGGAAATTTCGCTTTCGACCGTCTCCAGGTCACCCCACTAATCACCTGGATCGGTCAAAAATTAGCGTCTGACCCTTTTCTGCCGCTGCGACTCAAACCCGTACAAAAGCAATGACTCCCCGAACATAAGGCGTGGCGAGCCGGCCACCATTAAACTTACCTGGCTGGGAGTTTCGCCGCGATCATGAAGGCGGCGGCTCCATGGTGAGGCTGATCCATTGCACTTTAGGATCGGTTGACCCGTGAGGCAACTTCGAGTTGAAGTTAGCCTACAGCTAAATTTTTGCGTGAGGGGCTGCGTTCGCGCGGCCCTGAAATCTCTTGAAAATCATGAATTTCTTTGAAATCGAGAAAATTTTGCTCGAAATCGGGATAATCGAGCTTTTCCAAAAACCTCAAAATCAGTTTTTTAACTGAAATCGACGAAAATTCGAGGCCGATTTTTACCAAAAGTCCCATTTCTGTGTGGTTCTGTCGAAATGTTGTTGGAAGCGGCGGAAACCGGCGTCTACGCCGCGTCTCGCGGCCTCCCCCGTATCGCGTCAGCGGTTGCCGGCCGCCATACCCTGGCGCCCAACAGACTATTCGGTTTAATTACCCAAGTTTGAGGTACTAAATACTTCCGACCCTGCGAATGTAGAGGTTGTTGAAATTTTGGAAAGCCCTTCCTTATGGGAGGGCAACAAATTCGAGAAATTGTGGAAATCTGCTCATTTCATGCTGTACATTTTCCGATGAAACTAGCTTTCCGCTGAAAATGCATGGAATTTTGTCCATTTCAGGTAGTTCCGGTCTACGTGAAAGCCTGTTTTTCGTAGTTTTCTCAAAATTTCAAGAACGTTTGCACGTTTCTTAACCCAAATTGCCAAGAATAACTATTTAACGTGCCCCGCAAAACCTCGAAAAACATGAAAATGTGTGAAAATTTTCAAAAAAAAAAATCTGAAAAAAATGTTAAAAATTTAGTTATCCACAATTGCTCAGGAGAAAATTTTAACGTTGCCTGCAAATCCTGAAAATGCGAAAATTTTATGAAATTTTCATGAAAATCGAGAAAACATTTTCAAAAACCCGGTAAAACGAAAACATTCCAGACTGAAAATGTGATGAAACCTGATCAATTCAATCAAGTTGAAACATATTTTCAGGAAAAGTGACGAAAACGGTAGGATATCGCTAAAAATTTACAAAAATGACTTTTTCGATTTAGAGAATATAATAGTAAAATGGATTTCTGATTTTCTGTACCAAAAACCTTATCCTCTCCCAATCGGAAGGCGGAACTTCTTCGTTTTTTTTTTTTCATAAGTCCGGGGAAATTGCACTTTTTGCTCCAATGTAGCAAAAATCGGATAATTTTTCCAGCATCCAGGTTTACTTATATTTCAGTTAGACAAACAACATTCTTTCATTTAAGACTGCTATTTCAACTTCTCACCCCAATTCCGCTGAAAAAACATAGTTAAGTTGGAAAAAATCAGGCGATTTCTGTGTTTTTATAACGGCGAAAACACAACTTTCGATTTTTCTGGGAAAACAATTAAGTTTCATCGTATTAAAGAGCAAAAACATGTTTTGGGAGTTCTCGAAAGATGACATTATTTTTTAGTAAAAATAGAATATTTTCAGGGAAAGTCATGTAATTTTTGGGGGTGGGCCGCTCCCGGCAATGGTGCAACGCCGGGCCGACCCTTGAGGTGAAGCTAGCAAGCCAGCTATCACCTCTAGTCTCAAAAATCGGTTAACCTTGTCTGCAGCGTTGTGCTACAGTATCGAAGGTTAATTCGATAAGAACGATTACTACACTTTGATCTTAGCCATTAGGCCGAGAAGCGATGTTGTGGTTAGGAATCCGGGCGCTAAGGCCTATTTCAGTGGTTGATCCCATACGGGTTTGACTTTCGGGTGTCTGACCCTCCAGTCTCTCGCTTTCGCTGGCTTCCCGACTCTAGATCGGACGGGCGCGGCGCCCAAACACAAATCGCTTTATTATTATGCAATTGTTATGAGAATACAAAAAGAGGCCAAAAATGCAAAAGCTTACGGCACCCAGGATTCCCAAGCCGTCTCCGATCCAAGTACTAACTGGGCCCAACGTTGCTTGACTTGCCAGATCGGACGGGATGGCGTAGTTTCAACGTGGTATGGTCGTAAGCGAAGGCAATAGAATGCGGCGCGTGGACAATCCAGCGTCACGTGATATGATTTAGCGATGGAATACGTGAAATTAGACTATTTTCCATCTTTCCTGAAGATTTGGGCCGATTTGGTTGACTTTGACTCCGATGCCAGGAGCTGACTTGGGCGCGCGGCCATGGAAATGCCCGCCGCAGTCGAGAGCGGTTGGGCCCTGAAATCCAAATTTTCCACTTTCTTACCAAATTCGGCTAAAAATTTGGAACGCTTCACGAATTTGCGTGTCATCCTTGCGCAGGGGCCATGCTAATCTTCTCTGTATTGTTCCAATTTTAGTATATGTCCATTGGTATGAACGAGTTCCCGGGTTTTCGACTCGTTTATATAACCCCTACTCCGGCAATGGCCGAGTTTTTACGGGTTTCGTTTCGAAAAAGCGATGTTTGGCTTGATTTTCGAAAATCGCTTTGAATCTGGCACCCGTAAACTATCGACAACTCCAAAACCTTAAGGCCCAACCGCTTCCACCGACGACAGCTTTGCGCAGAGGCGATAACGTGACCCATGAAGCTCTGCTGAGGTGCGTTTATTGCTGGTTGAAAACTTTTCCCAATTGCCCGCGATGCCCCCTGAAACATGGGAGGTATACGCAATTTTTGTAAGCCCCACGGGTGCAAAAGACTCGAAAATGTTCCCCTTCCTTCGAATGGGGTTCCAAAATTTGACTGTCGCCGCAGTTCTGTTTAGAAACTGGGCGGAAACCATAGCGAACCTCACTAAGGCTTATGAAAAGCAACGATTCGGGGTCGGGAAAGGGTTAAGGCATTCGACGTATTCCGATTTCTTACGAGTGGGCGCGACGACTCGGCCAGGGCCACTTCCGGTCCTCCTCCGCCTTCAACCGCGAATATCTCGCTTCCCGTTGATTTTGACGAAAACTTCGAAAACGGAAAAGATTCTTAGAATTTTACGTAGATTTCAATTCTTTAGTCAAAACCTGGAATTTCCAAAACGTCTCATGAAGCGGTGGAAACTAGAGACTACCAAGCAGTCCGCCGCCCCACTCATATCGCCGCGGCTGGTGAGACCAGCCATAGTGCGGGACATACAGTCCACTTTGGTTTAATTACCCAAGTTTGAGGTACTAAATAACTCCGACCCTACACGAAAATGTAGAGGTTGTCGAAATTTTGGAAAGCCTTTCCTTATGGAAGGGCAACAAATGAGGAAAAGTGGTGGAAATGGCCTGTTTTCACGTAGTTGAGGTCCACGTAAGTCTCACGTAAACTTCATTTTTGCATGAGAAATGACCGAATTTCACGGAAATCCGTACTTTTAACTAAATTCATTGTTTCCCGCTCTTTCGAGGGGATTCCAAAAAATGCATATTACTCATATGCGTCCACTTGCACGGAAATCTTTAGTAAAAGGCGAAAGATTTTCTCGTGAGAATGCAAGAGAACCAGAGATATTTTGAGTTTTGGGCTCGGAAGGTCACCAAATGGAGTAGCCGATTTCGTTTGGGTGGGAAATTTCGCTTTCGACCGTCTCCAGGTCACCCCACTAATCACCTGGATCGGTCAAAAATTAGCGTCTGACCCTTTTCTGCCGCTGCGACTCAAACCCGTACAAAAGCAATGACTCCCCGAACATAAGGCGTGGCGAGCCGGCCACCATTAAACTTACCTGGCTGGGAGTTTCGCCGCGATCATGAAGGCGGCGGCTCCATGGTGAGGCTGATCCATTGCACTTTCGGATCGGTTGACCCGTGAGGCAACTTCGAGTTGAAGTTAGCCTACAGCTAAATTTTTGCGTGAGGGGCTGCGTTCGCGCGGCCCTGAAATCTCTTGAAAATCATGAATTTCTTTGAAATCGAGAAAATTTTGCTCGAAATCGGGATAATCGAGCTTTTCCAAAAACCTCAAAATCAGTTTTTTAACTGAAATCGACGAAAATTCGAGGCCGATTTTTACCAAAAGTCCCATTTCTGTGTGGTTCTGTCGAAATGTTGTTGGAAGCGGCGGAAACCGGCGTCTACGCCGCGTCTCGCGGCCTCCCCCGTATCGCGTCAGCGGTTGCCGGCCGCCATACCCTGGCGCCCAACAGACTATTCGGTTTAATTACCCAAGTTTGAGGTACTAAATACTTCCGACCCTGCGAATGTAGAGGTTGTTGAAATTTTGGAAAGCCCTTCCTTATGGGAGGGCAACAAATTCGAGAAATTGTGGAAATCTGCTCATTTCATGCTGTACATTTTCCGATGAAACTAGCTTTCCGCTGAAAATGCATGGAATTTTGTCCATTTCAGGTAGTTCCGGTCTACGTGAAAGCCTGTTTTTCGTAGTTTTCTCAAAATTTCAAGAACGTTTGCACGTTTCTTAACCCAAATTGCCAAGAATAACTATTTAACGTGCCCCGCAAAACCTCGAAAAACATGAAAATGTGTGAAAATTTTCAAAAAAAAAAATCTGAAAAAAATGTTAAAAATTTAGTTATCCACAATTGCTCAGGAGAAAATTTTAACGTTGCCTGCAAATCCTGAAAATGCGAAAATTTTATGAAATTTTCATGAAAATCGAGAAAACATTTTCAAAAACCCGGTAAAACGAAAACATTCCAGACTGAAAATGTGATGAAACCTGATCAATTCAATCAAGTTGAAACATATTTTCAGGAAAAGTGACGAAAACGGTAGGATATCGCTAAAAATTTACAAAAATGACTTTTTCGATTTAGAGAATATAATAGTAAAATGGATTTCTGATTTTCTGTACCAAAAACCTTATCCTCTCCCAATCGGAAGGCGGAACTTCTTCGTTTTTTTTTTTTTTTTTTTTTTTTTTCATAAGTCTGGGGAAATTGCACTTTTTGCTCCAATGTAGCAAAAATCGGATAATTTTTCCAGCATCCAGGTTTACTTATATTTCAGTTAGACAAACAACATTCTTTCATTTAAGACTGCTATTTCAACTTCTCACCCCAATTCCGCTGAAAAAACATAGTTAAGTTGGAAAAAATCAGGCGATTTCTGTGTTTTTATAACGGCGAAAACACAACTTTCGATTTTTCTGGGAAAACAATTAAGTTTCATCGTATTAAAGAGCAAAAACATGTTTTGGGAGTTCTCGAAAGATGACATTATTTTTTAGTAAAAATAGAATCTTTTCAGGGAATGTCATGTAATTTTTGGGGGTGGGCCGCTCCCGGCAATGGTGCAACGCCGGGCCGACCCTTGAGGTGAAGCTAGCAAGCCAGCTATCACCTCTAGTCTCAAAAATCGGTTAACCTTGTCTGCAGCGTTGTGCTACAGTATCGAAGGTTAATTCGATAAGAACGATTACTACACTTTGATCTTAGCCATTAGGCCGAGAAGCGATGTTGTGGTTAGGAATCCGGGCGCTAAGGCCTATTTCAGTGGTTGATCCCATACGGGTTTGACTTTCGGGTGTCTGACCCTCCAGTCTCTCGCTTTCGCTGGCTTCCCGACTCTAGATCGGACGGGCGCGGCGCCCAAACACAAATCGCTTTATTATTATGCAATTGTTATGAGAATACAAAAAGAGGCCAAAAATGCAAAAGCTTACGGCACCCAGGATTCCCAAGCCGTCTCCGATCCAAGTACTAACTGGGCCCAACGTTGCTTGACTTGCCAGATCGGACGGGATGGCGTAGTTTCAACGTGGTATGGTCGTAAGCGAAGGCAATAGAATGCGGCGCGTGGACAATCCAGCGTCACGTGATATGATTTAGCGATGGAATACGTGAAATTAGACTATTTTCCATCTTTCCTGAAGATTTGGGCCGATTTGGTTGACTTTGACTCCGATGCCAGGAGCTGACTTGGGCGCGCGGCCATGGAAATGCCCGCCGCAGTCGAGAGCGGTTGGGCCCTGAAATCCAAATTTTCCACTTTCTTACCAAATTCGGCTAAAAATTTGGAACGCTTCACGAATTTGCGTGTCATCCTTGCGCAGGGGCCATGCTAATCTTCTCTGTATTGTTCCAATTTTAGTATATGTCCATTGGTATGAACGAGTTCCCGGGTTTTCGACTCGTTTATATAACCCCTACTCCGGCAATGGCCGAGTTTTTACGGGTTTCGTTTCGAAAAAGCGATGTTTGGCTTGATTTTCGAAAATCGCTTTGAATCTGGCACCCGTAAACTATCGACAACTCCAAAACCTTAAGGCCCAACCGCTTCCACCGACGACAGCTTTGCGCAGAGGCGATAACGTGACCCATGAAGCTCTGCTGAGGTGCGTTTATTGCTGGTTGAAAACTTTTCCCAATTGCCCGCGATGCCCCCTGAAACATGGGAGGTATACGCAATTTTTGTAAGCCCCACGGGTGCAAAAGACTCGAAAATGTTCCCCTTCCTTCGAATGGGGTTCCAAAATTTGACTGTCGCCGCAGTTCTGTTTAGAAACTGGGCGGAAACCATAGCGAACCTCACTAAGGCTTATGAAAAGCAACGATTCGGGGTCGGGAAAGGGTTAAGGCATTCGACGTATTCCGATTTCTTACGAGTGGGCGCGACGACTCGGCCAGGGCCACTTCCGGTCCTCCTCCGCCTTCAACCGCGAATATCTCGCTTCCCGTTGATTTTGACGAAAACTTCGAAAACGGAAAAGATTCTTAGAATTTTACGTAGATTTCAATTCTTTAGTCAAAACCTGGAATTTCCAAAACGTCTCATGAAGCGGTGGAAACTAGAGACTACCAAGCAGTCCGCCGCCCCACTCATATCGCCGCGGCTGGTGAGACCAGCCATAGTGCGGGGCATACAGTCCACTTTGGTTTAATTACCCAAGTTTGAGGTACTAAATAACTGCGACCCTACACGAAAATGTAGAGGTTGTCGAAATTTTGGAAAGCCTTTCCTTATGGAAGGGCAACAAATGAGGAAAAGTGGTGGAAATGGCCTGTTTTCACGTAGTTGAGGTCCACGTAAGTCTCACGTAAACTTCATTTTTGCATGAGAAATGACCGAATTTCACGGAAATCCGTACTTTTAACTAAATTCATTGTTTCCCGCTCTTTCGAGGGGATTCCAAAAAATGCATATTACTCATATGCGTCCACTTGCACGGAAATCTTTAGTAAAAGGCGAAAGATTTTCTCGTGAGAATGCAAGAGAACCAGAGATATTTTGAGTTTTGGGCTCGGAAGGTCACCAAATGGAGTAGCCGATTTCGTTTGGGTGGGAAATTTCGCTTTCGACCGTCTCCAGGTCACCCCACTAATCACCTGGATCGGTCAAAAATTAGCGTCTGACCCTTTTCTGCCGCTGCGACTCAAACCCGTACAAAAGCAATGACTCCCCGAACATAAGGCGTGGCGAGCCGGCCACCATTAAACTTACCTGGCTGGGAGTTTCGCCGCGATCATGAAGGCGGCGGCTCCATGGTGAGGCTGATCCATTGCACTTTCGGATCGGTTGACCCGTGAGGCAACTTCGAGTTGAAGTTAGCCTACAGCTAAATTTTTGCGTGAGGGGCTGCGTTCGCGCGGCCCTGAAATCTCTTGAAAATCATGAATTTCTTTGAAATCGAGAAAATTTTGCTCGAAATCGGGATAATCGAGCTTTTCCAAAAACCTCAAAATCAGTTTTTTAACTGAAATCGACGAAAATTCGAGGCCGATTTTTACCAAAAGTCCCATTTCTGTGTGGTTCTGTCGAAATGTTGTTGGAAGCGGCGGAAACCGGCGTCTACGCCGCGTCTCGCGGCCTCCCCCGTATCGCGTCAGCGGTTGCCGGCCGCCATACCCTGGCGCCCAACAGACTATTCGGTTTAATTACCCAAGTTTGAGGTACTAAATACTTCCGACCCTGCGAATGTAGAGGTTGTTGAAATTTTGGAAAGCCCTTCCTTATGGGAGGGCAACAAATTCGAGAAATTGTGGAAATCTGCTCATTTCATGCTGTACATTTTCCGATGAAACTAGCTTTCCGCTGAAAATGCATGGAATTTTGTCCATTTCAGGTAGTTCCGGTCTACGTGAAAGCCTGTTTTTCGTAGTTTTCTCAAAATTTCAAGAACGTTTGCACGTTTCTTAACCCAAATTGCCAAGAATAACTATTTAACGTGCCCCGCAAAACCTCGAAAAACATGAAAATGTGTGAAAATTTTCAAAAAAAAAAATCTGAAAAAAATGTTAAAAATTTAGTTATCCACAATTGCTCAGGAGAAAATTTTAACGTTGCCTGCAAATCCTGAAAATGCGAAAATTTTATGAAATTTTCATGAAAATCGAGAAAACATTTTCAAAAACCCGGTAAAACGAAAACATTCCAGACTGAAAATGTGATGAAACCTGATCAATTCAATCAAGTTGAAACATATTTTCAGGAAAAGTGACGAAAACGGTAGGATATCGCTAAAAATTTACAAAAATGACTTTTTCGATTTAGAGAATATAATAGTAAAATGGATTTCTGATTTTCTGTACCAAAAACCTTATCCTCTCCCAATCGGAAGGCGGAACTTCTTCGTTTTTTTTTTTTTTTTTTTTTTTTTTCATAAGTCTGGGGAAATTGCACTTTTTGCTCCAATGTAGCAAAAATCGGATAATTTTTCCAGCATCCAGGTTTACTTATATTTCAGTTAGACAAACAACATTCTTTCATTTAAGACTGCTATTTCAACTTCTCACCCCAATTCCGCTGAAAAAACATAGTTAAGTTGGAAAAAATCAGGCGATTTCTGTGTTTTTATAACGGCGAAAACACAACTTTCGATTTTTCTGGGAAAACAATTAAGTTTCATCGTATTAAAGAGCAAAAACATGTTTTGGGAGTTCTCGAAAGATGACATTATTTTTTAGTAAAAATAGAATCTTTTCAGGGAATGTCATGTAATTTTTGGGGGTGGGCCGCTCCCGGCAATGGTGCAACGCCGGGCCGACCCTTGAGGTGAAGCTAGCAAGCCAGCTATCACCTCTAGTCTCAAAAATCGGTTAACCTTGTCTGCAGCGTTGTGCTACAGTATCGAAGGTTAATTCGATAAGAACGATTACTACACTTTGATCTTAGCCATTAGGCCGAGAAGCGATGTTGTGGTTAGGAATCCGGGCGCTAAGGCCTATTTCAGTGGTTGATCCCATACGGGTTTGACTTTCGGGTGTCTGACCCTCCAGTCTCTCGCTTTCGCTGGCTTCCCGACTCTAGATCGGACGGGCGCGGCGCCCAAACACAAATCGCTTTATTATTATGCAATTGTTATGAGAATACAAAAAGAGGCCAAAAATGCAAAAGCTTACGGCACCCAGGATTCCCAAGCCGTCTCCGATCCAAGTACTAACTGGGCCCAACGTTGCTTGACTTGCCAGATCGGACGGGATGGCGTAGTTTCAACGTGGTATGGTCGTAAGCGAAGGCAATAGAATGCGGCGCGTGGACAATCCAGCGTCACGTGATATGATTTAGCGATGGAATACGTGAAATTAGACTATTTTCCATCTTTCCTGAAGATTTGGGCCGATTTGGTTGACTTTGACTCCGATGCCAGGAGCTGACTTGGGCGCGCGGCCATGGAAATGCCCGCCGCAGTCGAGAGCGGTTGGGCCCTGAAATCCAAATTTTCCACTTTCTTACCAAATTCGGCTAAAAATTTGGAACGCTTCACGAATTTGCGTGTCATCCTTGCGCAGGGGCCATGCTAATCTTCTCTGTATTGTTCCAATTTTAGTATATGTCCATTGGTATGAACGAGTTCCCGGGTTTTCGACTCGTTTATATAACCCCTACTCCGGCAATGGCCGAGTTTTTACGGGTTTCGTTTCGAAAAAGCGATGTTTGGCTTGATTTTCGAAAATCGCTTTGAATCTGGCACCCGTAAACTATCGACAACTCCAAAACCTTAAGGCCCAACCGCTTCCACCGACGACAGCTTTGCGCAGAGGCGATAACGTGACCCATGAAGCTCTGCTGAGGTGCGTTTATTGCTGGTTGAAAACTTTTCCCAATTGCCCGCGATGCCCCCTGAAACATGGGAGGTATACGCAATTTTTGTAAGCCCCACGGGGGCAAAAGACTCGAAAATGTTCCCCTTCCTTCGAATGGGGTTCCAAAATTTGACTGTCGCCGCAGTTCTGTTTAGAAACTGGGCGGAAACCATAGCGAACCTCACTAAGGCTTATGAAAAGCAACGATTCGGGGTCGGGAAAGGGTTAAGGCATTCGACGTATTCCGATTTCTTACGAGTGGGCGCGACGACTCGGCCAGGGCCACTTCCGGTCCTCCTCCGCCTTCAACCGCGAATATCTCGCTTCCCGTTGATTTTGACGAAAACTTCGAAAACGGAAAAGATTCTTAGAATTTTACGTAGATTTCAATTCTTTAGTCAAAACCTGGAATTTCCAAAACGTCTCATGAAGCGGTGGAAACTAGAGACTACCAAGCAGTCCGCCGCCCCACTCATATCGCCGCGGCTGGTGAGACCAGCCATAGTGCGGGGCATACAGTCCACTTTGGTTTAATTACCCAAGTTTGAGGTACTAAATAACTGCGACCCTACACGAAAATGTAGAGGTTGTCGAAATTTTGGAAAGCCTTTCCTTATGGAAGGGCAACAAATGAGGAAAAGTGGTGGAAATGGCCTGTTTTCACGTAGTTGAGGTCCACGTAAGTCTCACGTAAACTTCATTTTTGCATGAGAAATGACCGAATTTCACGGAAATCCGTACTTTTAACTAAATTCATTGTTTCCCGCTCTTTCGAGGGGATTCCAAAAAATGCATATTACTCATATGCGTCCACTTGCACGGAAATCTTTAGTAAAAGGCGAAAGATTTTCTCGTGAGAATGCAAGAGAACCAGAGATATTTTGAGTTTTGGGCTCGGAAGGTCACCAAATGGAGTAGCCGATTTCGTTTGGGTGGGAAATTTCGCTTTCGACCGTCTCCAGGTCACCCCACTAATCACCTGGATCGGTCAAAAATTAGCGTCTGACCCTTTTCTGCCGCTGCGACTCAAACCCGTACAAAAGCAATGACTCCCCGAACATAAGGCGTGGCGAGCCGGCCACCATTAAACTTACCTGGCTGGGAGTTTCGCCGCGATCATGAAGGCGGCGGCTCCATGGTGAGGCTGATCCATTGCACTTTCGGATCGGTTGACCCGTGAGGCAACTTCGAGTTGAAGTTAGCCTACAGCTAAATTTTTGCGTGAGGGGCTGCGTTCGCGCGGCCCTGAAATCTCTTGAAAATCATGAATTTCTTTGAAATCGAGAAAATTTTGCTCGAAATCGGGATAATCGAGCTTTTCCAAAAACCTCAAAATCAGTTTTTTAACTGAAATCGACGAAAATTCGAGGCCGATTTTTACCAAAAGTCCCATTTCTGTGTGGTTCTGTCGAAATGTTGTTGGAAGCGGCGGAAACCGGCGTCTACGCCGCGTCTCGCGGCCTCCCCCGTATCGCGTCAGCTGTTGCCGGCCGCCATACCCTGGCGCCCAACAGACTATTCGGTTTAATTACCCAAGTTTGAGGTACTAAATACTTCCGACCCTGCGAATGTAGAGGTTGTTGAAATTTTGGAAAGCCCTTCCTTATGGGAGGGCAACAAATTCGAGAAATTGTGGAAATCTGCTCATTTCATGCTGTACATTTTCCGATGAAACTAGCTTTCCGCTGAAAATGCATGGAATTTTGTCCATTTCAGGTAGTTCCGGTCTACGTGAAAGCCTGTTTTTCGTAGTTTTCTCAAAATTTCAAGAACGTTTGCACGTTTCTTAACCCAAATTGCCAAGAATAACTATTTAACGTGCCCCGCAAAACCTCGAAAAACGTGAAAATTTTCAAAAAAAAAATCTGAAAAAAATGTTAAAAATTTAGTTATCCACAATTGCTCAGGAGAAAATTTTAACGTTGCCTGCAAATCCTGAAAATGCGAAAATTTTATGAAATTTTCATGAAAATCGAGAAAACATTTTCAAAAACCCGGTAAAACGAAAACATTCCAGACTGAAAATGTGATGAAACCTGATCAATTCAATCAAGTTGAAACATATTTTCAGGAAAAGTGACGAAAACGGTAGGATATCGCTAAAAATTTACAAAAATGACTTTTTCGATTTAGAGAATATAATAGTAAAATGGATTTCTGATTTTCTGTACCAAAAACCTTATCCTCTCCCAATCGGAAGGCGGAACTTCTTCGTTTTTTTTTTTTTTTTCATAAGTCCGGGGAAATTGCACTTTTTGCTCCAATGTAGCAAAAATCGGATAATTTTTCCAGCATCCAGGTTTACTTATATTTCAGTTAGACAAACAACATTCTTTCATTTAAGACTGCTATTTCAACTTCTCACCCCAATTCCGCTGAAAAAACATAGTTAAGTTGGAAAAAATCAGGCGATTTCTGTGTTTTTATAACGGCGAAAACACAACTTTCGATTTTTCTGGGAAAACAATTAAGTTTCATCGTATTAAAGAGCAAAAACATGTTTTGGGAGTTCTCGAAAGATGACATTATTTTTTAGTAAAAATAGAATCTTTTCAGGGAAAGTCATGTAATTTTTGGGGGTGGGCCGCTCCCGGCAATGGTGCAACGCCGGGCCGACCCTTGAGGTGAAGCTAGCAAGCCAGCTATCACCTCTAGTCTCAAAAATCGGTTAACCTTGTCTGCAGCGTTGTGCTACAGTATCGAAGGTTAATTCGATAAGAACGATTACTACACTTTGATCTTAGCCATTAGGCCGAGAAGCGATGTTGTGGTTAGGAATCCGGGCGCTAAGGCCTATTTCAGTGGTTGATCCCATACGGGTTTGACTTTCGGGTGTCTGACCCTCCAGTCTCTCGCTTTCGCTGGCTTCCCGACTCTAGATCGGACGGGCGCGGCGCCCAAACACAAATCGCTTTATTATTATGCAATTGTTATGAGAATACAAAAAGAGGCCAAAAATGCAAAAGCTTACGGCACCCAGGATTCCCAAGCCGTCTCCGATCCAAGTACTAACTGGGCCCAACGTTGCTTGACTTGCCAGATCGGACGGGATGGCGTAGTTTCAACGTGGTATGGTCGTAAGCGAAGGCAATAGAATGCGGCGCGTGGACAATCCAGCGTCACGTGATATGATTTAGCGATGGAATACGTGAAATTAGACTATTTTCCATCTTTCCTGAAGATTTGGGCCGATTTGGTTGACTTTGACTCCGATGCCAGGAGCTGACTTGGGCGCGCGGCCATGGAAATGCCCGCCGCAGTCGAGAGCGGTTGGGCCCTGAAATCCAAATTTTCCACTTTCTTACCAAATTCGGCTAAAAATTTGGAACGCTTCACGAATTTGCGTGTCATCCTTGCGCAGGGGCCATGCTAATCTTCTCTGTATTGTTCCAATTTTAGTATATGTCCATTGGTATGAACGAGTTCCCGGGTTTTCGACTCGTTTATATAACCCCTACTCCGGCAATGGCCGAGTTTTTACGGGTTTCGTTTCGAAAAAGCGATGTTTGGCTTGATTTTCGAAAATCGCTTTGAATCTGGCACCCGTAAACTATCGACAACTCCAAAACCTTAAGGCCCAACCGCTTCCACCGACGACAGCTTTGCGCAGAGGCGATAACGTGACCCATGAAGCTCTGCTGAGGTGCGTTTATTGCTGGTTGAAAACTTTTCCCAATTGCCCGCGATGCCCCCTGAAACATGGGAGGTATACGCAATTTTTGTAAGCCCCACGGGGGCAAAAGACTCGAAAATGTTCCCCTTCCTTCGAATGGGGTTCCAAAATTTGACTGTCGCCGCAGTTCTGTTTAGAAACTGGGCGGAAACCATAGCGAACCTCACTAAGGCTTATGAAAAGCAACGATTCGGGGTCGGGAAAGGGTTAAGGCATTCGACGTATTCCGATTTCTTACGAGTGGGCGCGACGACTCGGCCAGGGCCACTTCCGGTCCTCCTCCGCCTTCAACCGCGAATATCTCGCTTCCCGTTGATTTTGACGAAAACTTCGAAAACGGAAAAGATTCTTAGAATTTTACGTAGATTTCAATTCTTTAGTCAAAACCTGGAATTTCCAAAACGTCTCATGAAGCGGTGGAAACTAGAGACTACCAAGCAGTCCGCCGCCCCACTCATATCGCCGCGGCTGGTGAGACCAGCCATAGTGCGGGGCATACAGTCCACTTTGGTTTAATTACCCAAGTTTGAGGTACTAAATAACTCCGACCCTACACGAAAATGTAGAGGTTGTCGAAATTTTGGAAAGCCTTTCCTTATGGAAGGGCAACAAATGAGGAAAAGTGGTGGAAATGGCCTGTTTTCACGTAGTTGAGGTCCACGTAAGTCTCACGTAAACTTCATTTTTGCATGAGAAATGACCGAATTTCACGGAAATCCGTACTTTTAACTAAATTCATTGCTTCCCGCTCTTTCGAGGGGATTCCAAAAAATGCATATTACTCATATGCGTCCACTTGCACGGAAATCTTTAGTAAAAGGCGAAAGATTTTCTCGTGAGAATGCAAGAGAACCAGAGATATTTTGAGTTTTGGGCTCGGAAGGTCACCAAATGGAGTAGCCGATTTCGTTTGGGTGGGAAATTTCGCTTTCGACCGTCTCCAGGTCACCCCACTAATCACCTGGATCGGTCAAAAATTAGCGTCTGACCCTTTTCTGCCGCTGCGACTCAAACCCGTACAAAAGCAATGACTCCCCGAACATAAGGCGTGGCGAGCCGGCCACCATTAAACTTACCTGGCTGGGAGTTTCGCCGCGATCATGAAGGCGGCGGCTCCATGGTGAGGCTGATCCATTGCACTTTCGGATCGGTTGACCCGTGAGGCAACTTCGAGTTGAAGTTAGCCTACAGCTAAATTTTTGCGTGAGGGGCTGCGTTCGCGCGGCCCTGAAATCTCTTGAAAATCATGAATTTCTTTGAAATCGAGAAAATTTTGCTCGAAATCGGGATAATCGAGCTTTTCCAAAAACCTCAAAATCAGTTTTTTAACTGAAATCGACGAAAATTCGAGGCCGATTTTTACCAAAAGTCCCATTTCTGTGTGGTTCTGTCGAAATGTTGTTGGAAGCGGCGGAAACCGGCGTCTACGCCGCGTCTCGCGGCCTCCCCCGTATCGCGTCAGCGGTTGCCGGCCGCCATACCCTGGCGCCCAACAGACTATTCGGTTTAATTACCCAAGTTTGAGGTACTAAATACTTCCGACCCTGCGAATGTAGAGGTTGTTGAAATTTTGGAAAGCCCTTCCTTATGGGAGGGCAACAAATTCGAGAAATTGTGGAAATCTGCTCATTTCATGCTGTACATTTTCCGATGAAACTAGCTTTCCGCTGAAAATGCATGGAATTTTGTCCATTTCAGGTAGTTCCGGTCTACGTGAAAGCCTGTTTTTCGTAGTTTTCTCAAAATTTCAAGAACGTTTGCACGTTTCTTAACCCAAATTGCCAAGAATAACTATTTAACGTGCCCCGCAAAACCTCGAAAAACATGAAAATGTGTGAAAATTTTCAAAAAAAAAATCTGAAAAAAATGTTAAAAATTTAGTTATCCACAATTGCTCAGGAGAAAATTTTAACGTTGCCTGCAAATCCTGAAAATGCGAAAATTTTATGAAATTTTCATGAAAATCGAGAAAACATTTTCAAAAACCCGGTAAAACGAAAACATTCCAGACTGAAAATGTGATGAAACCTGATCAATTCAATCAAGTTGAAACATATTTTCAGGAAAAGTGACGAAAACGGTAGGATATCGCTAAAAATTTACAAAAATGACTTTTTCGAATTAGAGAATATAATAGTAAAATGGATTTCTGATTTTCTGTACCAAAAACCTTATCCTCTCCCAATCGGAAGGCGGAACTTCTTCGTTTTTTTTTTTTTTCATAAGTCCGGGGAAATTGCACTTTTTGCTCCAATGTAGCAAAAATCGGATAACTTTTCCAGCATCCAGGTTTACTTATATTTCAGTTAGACAAACAACATTCTTTCATTTAAGACTGCTATTTCAACTTCTCACCCCAATTCCGCTGAAAAAACATAGTTAAGTTGGAAAAAATCAGGCGATTTCTGTGTTTTTATAACGGCGAAAACACAACTTTCGATTTTTCTGGGAAAACAATTAAGTTTCATCGTATTAAAGAGCAAAAACATGTTTTGGGAGTTCTCGAAAGATGACATTATTTTTTAGTAAAAATAGAATCTTTTCAGGGAAAGTCATGTAATTTTTGGGGGTGGGCCGCTCCCGGCAATGGTGCAACGCCGGGCCGACCCTTGAGGTGAAGCTAGCAAGCCAGCTATCACCTCTAGTCTCAAAAATCGGTTAACCTTGTCTGCAGCGTTGTGCTACAGTATCGAAGGTTAATTCGATAAGAACGATTACTACACTTTGATCTTAGCCATTAGGCCGAGAAGCGATGTTGTGGTTAGGAATCCGGGCGCTAAGGCCTATTTCAGTGGTTGATCCCATACGGGTTTGACTTTCGGGTGTCTGACCCTCCAGTCTCTCGCTTTCGCTGGCTTCCCGACTCTAGATCGGACGGGCGCGGCGCCCAAACACAAATCGCTTTATTATTATGCAATTGTTATGAGAATACAAAAAGAGGCCAAAAATGCAAAAGCTTACGGCACCCAGGATTCCCAAGCCGTCTCCGATCCAAGTACTAACTGGGCCCAACGTTGCTTGACTTGCCAGATCGGACGGGATGGCGTAGTTTCAACGTGGTATGGTCGTAAGCGAAGGCAATAGAATGCGGCGCGTGGACAATCCAGCGTCACGTGATATGATTTAGCGATGGAATACGTGAAATTAGACTATTTTCCATCTTTCCTGAAGATTTGGGCCGATTTGGTTGACTTTGACTCCGATGCCAGGAGCTGACTTGGGCGCGCGGCCATGGAAATGCCCGCCGCAGTCGAGAGCGGTTGGGCCCTGAAATCCAAATTTTCCACTTTCTTACCAAATTCGGCTAAAAATTTGGAACGCTTCACGAATTTGCGTGTCATCCTTGCGCAGGGGCCATGCTAATCTTCTCTGTATTGTTCCAATTTTAGTATATGTCCATTGGTATGAACGAGTTCCCGGGTTTTCGACTCGTTTATATAACCCCTACTCCGGCAATGGCCGAGTTTTTACGGGTTTCGTTTCGAAAAAGCGATGTTTGGCTTGATTTTCGAAAATCGCTTTGAATCTGGCACCCGTAAACTATCGACAACTCCAAAACCTTAAGGCCCAACCGCTTCCACCGACGACAGCTTTGCGCAGAGGCGATAACGTGACCCATGAAGCTCTGCTGAGGTGCGTTTATTGCTGGTTGAAAACTTTTCCCAATTGCCCGCGATGCCCCCTGAAACATGGGAGGTATACGCAATTTTTGTAAGCCCCACGGGGGCAAAAGACTCGAAAATGTTCCCCTTCCTTCGAATGGGGTTCCAAAATTTGACTGTCGCCGCAGTTCTGTTTAGAAACTGGGCGGAAACCATAGCGAACCTCACTAAGGCTTATGAAAAGCAACGATTCGGGGTCGGGAAAGGGTTAAGGCATTCGACGTATTCCGATTTCTTACGAGTGGGCGCGACGACTCGGCCAGGGCCACTTCCGGTCCTCCTCCGCCTTCAACCGCGAATATCTCGCTTCCCGTTGATTTTGACGAAAACTTCGAAAACGGAAAAGATTCTTAGAATTTTACGTAGATTTCAATTCTTTAGTCAAAACCTGGAATTTCCAAAACGTCTCATGAAGCGGTGGAAACTAGAGACTACCAAGCAGTCCGCCGCCCCACTCATATCGCCGCGGCTGGTGAGACCAGCCATAGTGCGGGGCATACAGTCCACTTTGGTTTAATTACCCAAGTTTGAGGTACTAAATAACTCCGACCCTACACGAAAATGTAGAGGTTGTCGAAATTTTGGAAAGCCTTTCCTTATGGAAGGGCAACAAATGAGGAAAAGTGGTGGAAATGGCCTGTTTTCACGTAGTTGAGGTCCACGTAAGTCTCACGTAAACTTCATTTTTGCATGAGAAATGACCGAATTTCACGGAAATCCGTACTTTTAACTAAATTCATTGTTTCCCGCTCTTTCGAGGGGATTCCAAAAAATGCATATTACTCATATGCGTCCACTTGCACGGAAATCTTTAGTAAAAGGCGAAAGATTTTCTCGTGAGAATGCAAGAGAACCAGAGATATTTTGAGTTTTGGGCTCGGAAGGTCACCAAATGGAGTAGCCGATTTCGTTTGGGTGGGAAATTTCGCTTTCGACCGTCTCCAGGTCACCCCACTAATCACCTGGATCGGTCAAAAATTAGCGTCTGACCCTTTTCTGCCGCTGCGACTCAAACCCGTACAAAAGCAATGACTCCCCGAACATAAGGCGTGGCGAGCCGGCCACCATTAAACTTACCTGGCTGGGAGTTTCGCCGCGATCATGAAGGCGGCGGCTCCATGGTGAGGCTGATCCATTGCACTTTCGGATCGGTTGACCCGTGAGGCAACTTCGAGTTGAAGTTAGCCTACAGCTAAATTTTTGCGTGAGGGGCTGCGTTCGCGCGGCCCTGAAATCTCTTGAAAATCATGAATTTCTTTGAAATCGAGAAAATTTTGCTCGAAATCGGGATAATCGAGCTTTTCCAAAAACCTCAAAATCAGTTTTTTAACTGAAATCGACGAAAATTCGAGGCCGATTTTTACCAAAAGTCCCATTTCTGTGTGGTTCTGTCGAAATGTTGTTGGAAGCGGCGGAAACCGGCGTCTACGCCGCGTCTCGCGGCCTCCCCCGTATCGCGTCAGCGGTTGCCGGCCGCCATACCCTGGCGCCCAACAGACTATTCGGTTTAATTACCCAAGTTTGAGGTACTAAATACTTCCGACCCTGCGAATGTAGAGGTTGTTGAAATTTTGGAAAGCCCTTCCTTATGGGAGGGCAACAAATTCGAGAAATTGTGGAAATCTGCTCATTTCATGCTGTACATTTTCCGATGAAACTAGCTTTCCGCTGAAAATGCATGGAATTTTGTCCATTTCAGGTAGTTCCGGTCTACGTGAAAGCCTGTTTTTCGTAGTTTTCTCAAAATTTCAAGAACGTTTGCACGTTTCTTAACCCAAATTGCCAAGAATAACTATTTAACGTGCCCCGCAAAACCTCGAAAAACATGAAAATGTGTGAAAATTTTCAAAAAAAAAAATCTGAAAAAAATGTTAAAAATTTAGTTATCCACAATTGCTCAGGAGAAAATTTTAACGTTGCCTGCAAATCCTGAAAATGCGAAAATTTTATGAAATTTTCATGAAAATCGAGAAAACATTTTCAAAAACCCGGTAAAACGAAAACATTCCAGACTGAAAATGTGATGAAACCTGATCAATTCAATCAAGTTGAAACATATTTTCAGGAAAAGTGACGAAAACGGTAGGATATCGCTAAAAATTTACAAAAATGACTTTTTCGAATTAGAGAATATAATAGTAAAATGGATTTCTGATTTTCTGTACCAAAAACCTTATCCTCTCCCAATCGGAAGGCGGAACTTCTTCGTTTTTTTTTTTTTTTTTTTTTTTTTTTTTTCATAAGTCTGGGGAAATTGCACTTTTTGCTCCAATGTAGCAAAAATCGGATAATTTTTCCAGCATCCAGGTTTACTTATATTTCAGTTAGACAAACAACATTCTTTCATTTAAGACTGCTATTTCAACTTCTCACCCCAATTCCGCTGAAAAAACATAGTTAAGTTGGAAAAAATCAGGCGATTTCTGTGTTTTTATAACGGCGAAAACACAACTTTCGATTTTTCTGGGAAAACAATTAAGTTTCATCGTATTAAAGAGCAAAAACATGTTTTGGGAGTTCTCGAAAGATGACATTATTTTTTAGTAAAAATAGAATCTTTTCAGGGAAAGTCATGTAATTTTTGGGGGTGGGCCGCTCCCGGCAATGGTGCAACGCCGGGCCGACCCTTGAGGTGAAGCTAGCAAGCCAGCTATCACCTCTAGTCTCAAAAATCGGTTAACCTTGTCTGCAGCGTTGTGCTACAGTATCGAAGGTTAATTCGATAAGAACGATTACTACACTTTGATCTTAGCCATTAGGCCGAGAAGCGATGTTGTGGTTAGGAATCCGGGCGCTAAGGCCTATTTCAGTGGTTGATCCCATACGGGTTTGACTTTCGGGTGTCTGACCTCCAGTCTCTCGCTTTCGCTGGCTTCCCGACTCTAGATCGGACGGGCGCGGCGCCCAAACACAAATCGCTTTATTATTATGCAATTGTTATGAGAATACAAAAAGAGGCCAAAAATGCAAAAGCCTACGGCACCCAGGATTCCCAAGCCGTCTCCGATCCAAGTACTAACTGGGCCCAACGTTGCTTGACTTGCCAGATCGGACGGGATGGCGTAGTTTCAACGTGGTATGGTCGTAAGCAAAGGCAATAGAATGCGGCGCGTGGACAATCCAGCGTCACGTTTCTTGCGGAAACGCTCACATTTTTATGATTTAGCGATGGAATACGTGAAATTAGACTATTTTCCATCTTTCCTGAAGATTTGGGCCGATTTGGTTGACTTTGACTCCGATGCCAGGAGCTGACTTGGGCGCGCGGCCATGGAAATGCCCGCCGCAGTCGAGAGCGGTTGGGCCCTGAAATCCAAATTTTCCACTTTCTTACCAAATTCGGCTAAAAATTTGGAACGCTTCACGAATTTGCGTGTCATCCTTGCGCAGGGGCCATGCTAATCTTCTCTGTATTGTTCCAATTTTAGTATATGTCCATTGGTATGAACGAGTTCCCGGGTTTTCGACTCGTTTATATAACCCCTACTCCGGCAATGGCCGAGTTTTTACGGGTTTCGTTTCGAAAAAGCGATGTTTGGCTTGATTTTCGAAAATCGCTTTGAATCTGGCACCCGTAAACTATCGACAACTCCAAAACCTTAAGGCCCAACCGCTTCCACCGACGACAGCTTTGCGCAGAGGCGATAACGTGACCCATGAAGCTCTGCTGAGGTGCGTTTATTGCTGGTTGAAAACTTTTCCCAATTGCCCGCGATGCCCCCTGAAACATGGGAGGTATACGCAATTTTTGTAAGCCCCACGGGGGCAAAAGACTCGAAAATGTTCCCCTTCCTTCGAATGGGGTTCCAAAATTTGACTGTCGCCGCAGTTCTGTTTAGAAACTGGGCGGAAACCATAGCGAACCTCACTAAGGCTTATGAAAAGCAACGATTCGGGGTCGGGAAAGGGTTAAGGCATTCGACGTATTCCGATTTCTTACGAGTGGGCGCGACGACTCGGCCAGGGCCACTTCCGGTCCTCCTCCGCCTTCAACCGCGAATATCTCGCTTCCCGTTGATTTTGACGAAAACTTCGAAAACGGAAAAGATTCTTAGAATTTTACGTAGATTTCAATTCTTTAGTCAAAACCTGGAATTTCCAAAACGTCTCATGAAGCGGTGGAAACTAGAGACTACCAAGCAGTCCGCCGCCCCACTCATATCGCCGCGGCTGGTGAGACCAGCCATAGTGCGGGGCATACAGTCCACTTTGGTTTAATTACCCAAGTTTGAGGTACTAAATAACTCCGACCCTACACGAAAATGTAGAGGTTGTCGAAATTTTGGAAAGCCTTTCCTTATGGAAGGGCAACAAATGAGGAAAAGTGGTGGAAATGGCCTGTTTTCACGTAGTTGAGGTCCACGTAAGTCTCACGTAAACTTCATTTTTGCATGAGAAATGACCGAATTTCACGGAAATCCGTACTTTTAACTAAATTCATTGTTTCCCGCTCTTTCGAGGGGATTCCAAAAAATGCATATTACTCATATGCGTCCACTTGCACGGAAATCTTTAGTAAAAGGCGAAAGATTTTCTCGTGAGAATGCAAGAGAACCAGAGATATTTTGAGTTTTGGGCTCGGAAGGTCACCAAATGGAGTAGCCGATTTCGTTTGGGTGGGAAATTTCGCTTTCGACCGTCTCCAGGTCACCCCACTAATCACCTGGATCGGTCAAAAATTAGCGTCTGACCCTTTTCTGCCGCTGCGACTCAAACCCGTACAAAAGCAATGACTCCCCGAACATAAGGCGTGGCGAGCCGGCCACCATTAAACTTACCTGGCTGGGAGTTTCGCCGCGATCATGAAGGCGGCGGCTCCATGGTGAGGCTGATCCATTGCACTTTCGGATCGGTTGACCCGTGAGGCAACTTCGAGTTGAAGTTAGCCTACAGCTAAATTTTTGCGTGAGGGGCTGCGTTCGCGCGGCCCTGAAATCTCTTGAAAATCATGAATTTCTTTGAAATCGAGAAAATTTTGCTCGAAATCGGGATAATCGAGCTTTTCCAAAAACCTCAAAATCAGTTTTTTAACTGAAATCGACGAAAATTCGAGGCCGATTTTTACCAAAAGTCCCATTTCTGTGTGGTTCTGTCGAAATGTTGTTGGAAGCGGCGGAAACCGGCGTCTACGCCGCGTCTCGCGGCCTCCCCCGTATCGCGTCAGCGGTTGCCGGCCGCCATACCCTGGCGCCCAACAGACTATTCGGTTTAATTACCCAAGTTTGAGGTACTAAATACTTCCGACCCTGCGAATGTAGAGGTTGTTGAAATTTTGGAAAGCCCTTCCTTATGGGAGGGCAACAAATTCGAGAAATTGTGGAAATCTGCTCATTTCATGCTGTACATTTTCCGATGAAACTAGCTTTCCGCTGAAAATGCATGGAATTTTGTCCATTTCAGGTAGTTCCGGTCTACGTGAAAGCCTGTTTTTCGTAGTTTTCTCAAAATTTCAAGAACGTTTGCACGTTTCTTAACCCAAATTGCCAAGAATAACTATTTAACGTGCCCCGCAAAACCTCGAAAAACATGAAAATGTGTGAAAATTTTCAAAAAAAAAATCTGAAAAAAATGTTAAAAATTTAGTTATCCACAATTGCTCAGGAGAAAATTTTAACGTTGCCTGCAAATCCTGAAAATGCGAAAATTTTATGAAATTTTCATGAAAATCGAGAAAACATTTTCAAAAACCCGGTAAAACGAAAACATTCCAGACTGAAAATGTGATGAAACCTGATCAATTCAATCAAGTTGAAACATATTTTCAGGAAAAGTGACGAAAACGGTAGGATATCGCTAAAAATTTACAAAAATGACTTTTTCGAATTAGAGAATATAATAGTAAAATGGATTTCTGATTTTCTGTACCAAAAACCTTATCCTCTCCCAATCGGAAGGCGGAACTTCTTCGTTTTTTTTTTTTTTTTTTTTTTTTTTTTTTTCATAAGTCTGGGGAAATTGCACTTTTTGCTCCAATGTAGCAAAAATCGGATAATTTTTCCAGCATCCAGGTTTACTTATATTTCAGTTAGACAAACAACATTCTTTCATTTAAGACTGCTATTTCAACTTCTCACCCCAATTCCGCTGAAAAAACATAGTTAAGTTGGAAAAAATCAGGCGATTTCTGTGTTTTTATAACGGCGAAAACACAACTTTCGATTTTTCTGGGAAAACAATTAAGTTTCATCGTATTAAAGAGCAAAAACATGTTTTGGGAGTTCTCGAAAGATGACATTATTTTTTAGTAAAAATAGAATCTTTTCAGGGAAAGTCATGTAATTTTTGGGGGTGGGCCGCTCCCGGCAATGGTGCAACGCCGGGCCGACCCTTGAGGTGAAGCTAGCAAGCCAGCTATCACCTCTAGTCTCAAAAATCGGTTAACCTTGTCTGCAGCGTTGTGCTACAGTATCGAAGGTTAATTCGATAAGAACGATTACTACACTTTGATCTTAGCCATTAGGCCGAGAAGCGATGTTGTGGTTAGGAATCCGGGCGCTAAGGCCTATTTCAGTGGTTGATCCCATACGGGTTTGACTTTCGGGTGTCTGACCTCCAGTCTCTCGCTTTCGCTGGCTTCCCGACTCTAGATCGGACGGGCGCGGCGCCCAAACACAAATCGCTTTATTATTATGCAATTGTTATGAGAATACAAAAAGAGGCCAAAAATGCAAAAGCCTACGGCACCCAGGATTCCCAAGCCGTCTCCGATCCAAGTACTAACTGGGCCCAACGTTGCTTGACTTGCCAGATCGGACGGGATGGCGTAGTTTCAACGTGGTATGGTCGTAAGCAAAGGCAATAGAATGCGGCGCGTGGACAATCCAGCGTCACGTTTCTTGCGGAAACGCTCACATTTTTATGATTTAGCGATGGAATACGTGAAATTAGACTATTTTCCATCTTTCCTGAAGATTTGGGCCGATTTGGTTGACTTTGACTCCGATGCCAGGAGCTGACTTGGGCGCGCGGCCATGGAAATGCCCGCCGCAGTCGAGAGCGGTTGGGCCCTGAAATCCAAATTTTCCACTTTCTTACCAAATTCGGCTAAAAATTTGGAACGCTTCACGAATTTGCGTGTCATCCTTGCGCAGGGGCCATGCTAATCTTCTCTGTATTGTTCCAATTTTAGTATATGTCCATTGGTATGAACGAGTTCCCGGGTTTTCGACTCGTTTATATAACCCCTACTCCGGCAATGGCCGAGTTTTTACGGGTTTCGTTTCGAAAAAGCGATGTTTGGCTTGATTTTCGAAAATCGCTTTGAATCTGGCACCCGTAAACTATCGACAACTCCAAAACCTTAAGGCCCAACCGCTTCCACCGACGACAGCTTTGCGCAGAGGCGATAACGTGACCCATGAAGCTCTGCTGAGGTGCGTTTATTGCTGGTTGAAAACTTTTCCCAATTGCCCGCGATGCCCCCTGAAACATGGGAGGTATACGCAATTTTTGTAAGCCCCACGGGGGCAAAAGACTCGAAAATGTTCCCCTTCCTTCGAATGGGGTTCCAAAATTTGACTGTCGCCGCAGTTCTGTTTAGAAACTGGGCGGAAACCATAGCGAACCTCACTAAGGCTTATGAAAAGCAACGATTCGGGGTCGGGAAAGGGTTAAGGCATTCGACGTATTCCGATTTCTTACGAGTGGGCGCGACGACTCGGCCAGGGCCACTTCCGGTCCTCCTCCGCCTTCAACCGCGAATATCTCGCTTCCCGTTGATTTTGACGAAAACTTCGAAAACGGAAAAGATTCTTAGAATTTTACGTAGATTTCAATTCTTTAGTCAAAACCTGGAATTTCCAAAACGTCTCATGAAGCGGTGGAAACTAGAGACTACCAAGCAGTCCGCCGCCCCACTCATATCGCCGCGGCTGGTGAGACCAGCCATAGTGCGGGGCATACAGTCCACTTTGGTTTAATTACCCAAGTTTGAGGTACTAAATAACTCCGACCCTACACGAAAATGTAGAGGTTGTCGAAATTTTGGAAAGCCTTTCCTTATGGAAGGGCAACAAATGAGGAAAAGTGGTGGAAATGGCCTGTTTTCACGTAGTTGAGGTCCACGTAAGTCTCACGTAAACTTCATTTTTGCATGAGAAATGACCGAATTTCACGGAAATCCGTACTTTTAACTAAATTCATTGTTTCCCGCTCTTTCGAGGGGATTCCAAAAAATGCATATTACTCATATGCGTCCACTTGCACGGAAATCTTTAGTAAAAGGCGAAAGATTTTCTCGTGAGAATGCAAGAGAACCAGAGATATTTTGAGTTTTGGGCTCGGAAGGTCACCAAATGGAGTAGCCGATTTCGTTTGGGTGGGAAATTTCGCTTTCGACCGTCTCCAGGTCACCCCACTAATCACCTGGATCGGTCAAAAATTAGCGTCTGACCCTTTTCTGCCGCTGCGACTCAAACCCGTACAAAAGCAATGACTCCCCGAACATAAGGCGTGGCGAGCCGGCCACCATTAAACTTACCTGGCTGGGAGTTTCGCCGCGATCATGAAGGCGGCGGCTCCATGGTGAGGCTGATCCATTGCACTTTCGGATCGGTTGACCCGTGAGGCAACTTCGAGTTGAAGTTAGCCTACAGCTAAATTTTTGCGTGAGGGGCTGCGTTCGCGCGGCCCTGAAATCTCTTGAAAATCATGAATTTCTTTGAAATCGAGAAAATTTTGCTCGAAATCGGGATAATCGAGCTTTTCCAAAAACCTCAAAATCAGTTTTTTAACTGAAATCGACGAAAATTCGAGGCCGATTTTTACCAAAAGTCCCATTTCTGTGTGGTTCTGTCGAAATGTTGTTGGAAGCGGCGGAAACCGGCGTCTACGCCGCGTCTCGCGGCCTCCCCCGTATCGCGTCAGCGGTTGCCGGCCGCCATACCCTGGCGCCCAACAGACTATTCGGTTTAATTACCCAAGTTTGAGGTACTAAATACTTCCGACCCTGCGAATGTAGAGGTTGTTGAAATTTTGGAAAGCCCTTCCTTATGGGAGGGCAACAAATTCGAGAAATTGTGGAAATCTGCTCATTTCATGCTGTACATTTTCCGATGAAACTAGCTTTCCGCTGAAAATGCATGGAATTTTGTCCATTTCAGGTAGTTCCGGTCTACGTGAAAGCCTGTTTTTCGTAGTTTTCTCAAAATTTCAAGAACGTTTGCACGTTTCTTAACCCAAATTGCCAAGAATAACTATTTAACGTGCCCCGCAAAACCTCGAAAAACATGAAAATGTGTGAAAATTTTCAAAAAAAAAATCTGAAAAAAATGTTAAAAATTTAGTTATCCACAATTGCTCAGGAGAAAATTTTAACGTTGCCTGCAAATCCTGAAAATGCGAAAATTTTATGAAATTTTCATGAAAATCGAGAAAACATTTTCAAAAACCCGGTAAAACGAAAACATTCCAGACTGAAAATGTGATGAAACCTGATCAATTCAATCAAGTTGAAACATATTTTCAGGAAAAGTGACGAAAACGGTAGGATATCGCTAAAAATTTACAAAAATGACTTTTTCGAATTAGAGAATATAATAGTAAAATGGATTTCTGATTTTCTGTACCAAAAACCTTATCCTCTCCCAATCGGAAGGCAGAACTTCTTCGTTTTTTTTTTTTTTTTTTTTTTCATAAGTCCGGGGAAATTGCACTTTTTGCTCCAATGTAGCAAAAATCGGATAACTTTTCCAGCATCCAGGTTTACTTATATTTCAGTTAGACAAACAACATTCTTTCATTTAAGACTGCTATTTCAACTTCTCACCCCAATTCCGCTGAAAAAACATAGTTAAGTTGGAAAAAATCAGGCGATTTCTGTGTTTTTATAACGGCGAAAACACAACTTTCGATTTTTCTGGGAAAACAATTAAGTTTCATCGTATTAAAGAGCAAAAACATGTTTTGGGAGTTCTCGAAAGATGACATTATTTTTTAGTAAAAATAGAATCTTTTCAGGGAAAGTCATGTAATTTTTGGGGGTGGGCCGCTCCCGGCAATGGTGCAACGCCGGGCCGACCCTTGAGGTGAAGCTAGCAAGCCAGCTATCACCTCTAGTCTCAAAAATCGGTTAACCTTGTCTGCAGCGTTGTGCTACAGTATCGAAGGTTAATTCGATAAGAACGATTACTACACTTTGATCTTAGCCATTAGGCCGAGAAGCGATGTTGTGGTTAGGAATCCGGGCGCTAAGGCCTATTTCAGTGGTTGATCCCATACGGGTTTGACTTTCGGGTGTCTGACCTCCAGTCTCTCGCTTTCGCTGGCTTCCCGACTCTAGATCGGACGGGCGCGGCGCCCAAACACAAATCGCTTTATTATTATGCAATTGTTATGAGAATACAAAAAGAGGCCAAAAATGCAAAAGCCTACGGCACCCAGGATTCCCAAGCCGTCTCCGATCCAAGTACTAACTGGGCCCAACGTTGCTTGACTTGCCAGATCGGACGGGATGGCGTAGTTTCAACGTGGTATGGTCGTAAGCAAAGGCAATAGAATGCGGCGCGTGGACAATCCAGCGTCACGTGATATGATTTAGCGATGGAATACGTGAAATTAGACTATTTTCCATCTTTCCTGAAGATTTGGGCCGATTTGGTTGACTTTGACTCCGATGCCAGGAGCTGACTTGGGCGCGCGGCCATGGAAATGCCCGCCGCAGTCGAGAGCGGTTGGGCCCTGAAATCCAAATTTTCCACTTTCTTACCAAATTCGGCTAAAAATTTGGAACGCTTCACGAATTTGCGTGTCATCCTTGCGCAGGGGCCATGCTAATCTTCTCTGTATTGTTCCAATTTTAGTATATGTCCATTGGTATGAACGAGTTCCCGGGTTTTCGACTCGTTTATATAACCCCTACTCCGGCAATGGCCGAGTTTTTACGGGTTTCGTTTCGAAAAAGCGATGTTTGGCTTGATTTTCGAAAATCGCTTTGAATCTGGCACCCGTAAACTATCGACAACTCCAAAACCTTAAGGCCCAACCGCTTCCACCGACGACAGCTTTGCGCAGAGGCGATAACGTGACCCATGAAGCTCTGCTGAGGTGCGTTTATTGCTGGTTGAAAACTTTTCCCAATTGCCCGCGATGCCCCCTGAAACATGGGAGGTATACGCAATTTTTGTAAGCCCCACGGGGGCAAAAGACTCGAAAATGTTCCCCTTCCTTCGAATGGGGTTCCAAAATTTGACTGTCGCCGCAGTTCTGTTTAGAAACTGGGCGGAAACCATAGCGAACCTCACTAAGGCTTATGAAAAGCAACGATTCGGGGTCGGGAAAGGGTTAAGGCATTCGACGTATTCCGATTTCTTACGAGTGGGCGCGACGACTCGGCCAGGGCCACTTCCGGTCCTCCTCCGCCTTCAACCGCGAATATCTCGCTTCCCGTTGATTTTGACGAAAACTTCGAAAACGGAAAAGATTCTTAGAATTTTACGTAGATTTCAATTCTTTAGTCAAAACCTGGAATTTCCAAAACGTCTCATGAAGCGGTGGAAACTAGAGACTACCAAGCAGTCCGCCGCCCCACTCATATCGCCGCGGCTGGTGAGACCAGCCATAGTGCGGGGCATACAGTCCACTTTGGTTTAATTACCCAAGTTTGAGGTACTAAATAACTCCGACCCTACACGAAAATGTAGAGGTTGTCGAAATTTTGGAAAGCCTTTCCTTATGGAAGGGCAACAAATGAGGAAAAGTGGTGGAAATGGCCTGTTTTCACGTAGTTGAGGTCCACGTAAGTCTCACGTAAACTTCATTTTTGCATGAGAAATGACCGAATTTCACGGAAATCCGTACTTTTAACTAAATTCATTGTTTCCCGCTCTTTCGAGGGGATTCCAAAAAATGCATATTACTCATATGCGTCCACTTGCACGGAAATCTTTAGTAAAAGGCGAAAGATTTTCTCGTGAGAATGCAAGAGAACCAGAGATATTTTGAGTTTTGGGCTCGGAAGGTCACCAAATGGAGTAGCCGATTTCGTTTGGGTGGGAAATTTCGCTTTCGACCGTCTCCAGGTCACCCCACTAATCACCTGGATCGGTCAAAAATTAGCGTCTGACCCTTTTCTGCCGCTGCGACTCAAACCCGTACAAAAGCAATGACTCCCCGAACATAAGGCGTGGCGAGCCGGCCACCATTAAACTTACCTGGCTGGGAGTTTCGCCGCGATCATGAAGGCGGCGGCTCCATGGTGAGGCTGATCCATTGCACTTTCGGATCGGTTGACCCGTGAGGCAACTTCGAGTTGAAGTTAGCCTACAGCTAAATTTTTGCGTGAGGGGCTGCGTTCGCGCGGCCCTGAAATCTCTTGAAAATCATGAATTTCTTTGAAATCGAGAAAATTTTGCTCGAAATCGGGATAATCGAGCTTTTCCAAAAACCTCAAAATCAGTTTTTTAACTGAAATCGACGAAAATTCGAGGCCGATTTTTACCAAAAGTCCCATTTCTGTGTGGTTCTGTCGAAATGTTGTTGGAAGCGGCGGAAACCGGCGTCTACGCCGCGTCTCGCGGCCTCCCCCGTATCGCGTCAGCGGTTGCCGGCCGCCATACCCTGGCGCCCAACAGACTATTCGGTTTAATTACCCAAGTTTGAGGTACTAAATACTTCCGACCCTGCGAATGTAGAGGTTGTTGAAATTTTGGAAAGCCCTTCCTTATGGGAGGGCAACAAATTCGAGAAATTGTGGAAATCTGCTCATTTCATGCTGTACATTTTCCGATGAAACTAGCTTTCCGCTGAAAATGCATGGAATTTTGTCCATTTCAGGTAGTTCCGGTCTACGTGAAAGCCTGTTTTTCGTAGTTTTCTCAAAATTTCAAGAACGTTTGCACGTTTCTTAACCCAAATTGCCAAGAATAACTATTTAACGTGCCCCGCAAAACCTCGAAAAACATGAAAATGTGTGAAAATTTTCAAAAAAAAAATCTGAAAAAAATGTTAAAAATTTAGTTATCCACAATTGCTCAGGAGAAAATTTTAACGTTGCCTGCAAATCCTGAAAATGCGAAAATTTTATGAAATTTTCATGAAAATCGAGAAAACATTTTCAAAAACCCGGTAAAACGAAAACATTCCAGACTGAAAATGTGATGAAACCTGATCAATTCAATCAAGTTGAAACATATTTTCAGGAAAAGTGACGAAAACGGTAGGATATCGCTAAAAATTTACAAAAATGACTTTTTCGAATTAGAGAATATAATAGTAAAATGGATTTCTGATTTTCTGTACCAAAAACCTTATCCTCTCCCAATCGGAAGGCGGAACTTCTTCGTTTTTTTTTTTTTTTTTTTTTTTTTTTTCATAAGTCTGGGGAAATTGCACTTTTTGCTCCAATGTAGCAAAAATCGGATAATTTTTCCAGCATCCAGGTTTACTTATATTTCAGTTAGACAAACAACATTCTTTCATTTAAGACTGCTATTTCAACTTCTCACCCCAATTCCGCTGAAAAAACATAGTTAAGTTGGAAAAAATCAGGCGATTTCTGTGTTTTTATAACGGCGAAAACACAACTTTCGATTTTTCTGGGAAAACAATTAAGTTTCATCGTATTAAAGAGCAAAAACATGTTTTGGGAGTTCTCGAAAGATGACATTATTTTTTAGTAAAAATAGAATCTTTTCAGGGAAAGTCATGTAATTTTTGGGGGTGGGCCGCTCCCGGCAATGGTGCAACGCCGGGCCGACCCTTGAGGTGAAGCTAGCAAGCCAGCTATCACCTCTAGTCTCAAAAATCGGTTAACCTTGTCTGCAGCGTTGTGCTACAGTATCGAAGGTTAATTCGATAAGAACGATTACTACACTTTGATCTTAGCCATTAGGCCGAGAAGCGATGTTGTGGTTAGGAATCCGGGCGCTAAGGCCTATTTCAGTGGTTGATCCCATACGGGTTTGACTTTCGGGTGTCTGACCTCCAGTCTCTCGCTTTCGCTGGCTTCCCGACTCTAGATCGGACGGGCGCGGCGCCCAAACACAAATCGCTTTATTATTATGCAATTGTTATGAGAATACAAAAAGAGGCCAAAAATGCAAAAGCCTACGGCACCCAGGATTCCCAAGCCGTCTCCGATCCAAGTACTAACTGGGCCCAACGTTGCTTGACTTGCCAGATCGGACGGGATGGCGTAGTTTCAACGTGGTATGGTCGTAAGCAAAGGCAATAGAATGCGGCGCGTGGACAATCCAGCGTCACGTTTCTTGCGGAAACGCTCACATTTTTATGATTTAGCGATGGAATACGTGAAATTAGACTATTTTCCATCTTTCCTGAAGATTTGGGCCGATTTGGTTGACTTTGACTCCGATGCCAGGAGCTGACTTGGGCGCGCGGCCATGGAAATGCCCGCCGCAGTCGAGAGCGGTTGGGCCCTGAAATCCAAATTTTCCACTTTCTTACCAAATTCGGCTAAAAATTTGGAACGCTTCACGAATTTGCGTGTCATCCTTGCGCAGGGGCCATGCTAATCTTCTCTGTATTGTTCCAATTTTAGTATATGTCCATTGGTATGAACGAGTTCCCGGGTTTTCGACTCGTTTATATAACCCCTACTCCGGCAATGGCCGAGTTTTTACGGGTTTCGTTTCGAAAAAGCGATGTTTGGCTTGATTTTCGAAAATCGCTTTGAATCTGGCACCCGTAAACTATCGACAACTCCAAAACCTTAAGGCCCAACCGCTTCCACCGACGACAGCTTTGCGCAGAGGCGATAACGTGACCCATGAAGCTCTGCTGAGGTGCGTTTATTGCTGGTTGAAAACTTTTCCCAATTGCCCGCGATGCCCCCTGAAACATGGGAGGTATACGCAATTTTTGTAAGCCCCACGGGGGCAAAAGACTCGAAAATGTTCCCCTTCCTTCGAATGGGGTTCCAAAATTTGACTGTCGCCGCAGTTCTGTTTAGAAACTGGGCGGAAACCATAGCGAACCTCACTAAGGCTTATGAAAAGCAACGATTCGGGGTCGGGAAAGGGTTAAGGCATTCGACGTATTCCGATTTCTTACGAGTGGGCGCGACGACTCGGCCAGGGCCACTTCCGGTCCTCCTCCGCCTTCAACCGCGAATATCTCGCTTCCCGTTGATTTTGACGAAAACTTCGAAAACGGAAAAGATTCTTAGAATTTTACGTAGATTTCAATTCTTTAGTCAAAACCTGGAATTTCCAAAACGTCTCATGAAGCGGTGGAAACTAGAGACTACCAAGCAGTCCGCCGCCCCACTCATATCGCCGCGGCTGGTGAGACCAGCCATAGTGCGGGGCATACAGTCCACTTTGGTTTAATTACCCAAGTTTGAGGTACTAAATAACTCCGACCCTACACGAAAATGTAGAGGTTGTCGAAATTTTGGAAAGCCTTTCCTTATGGAAGGGCAACAAATGAGGAAAAGTGGTGGAAATGGCCTGTTTTCACGTAGTTGAGGTCCACGTAAGTCTCACGTAAACTTCATTTTTGCATGAGAAATGACCGAATTTCACGGAAATCCGTACTTTTAACTAAATTCATTGTTTCCCGCTCTTTCGAGGGGATTCCAAAAAATGCATATTACTCATATGCGTCCACTTGCACGGAAATCTTTAGTAAAAGGCGAAAGATTTTCTCGTGAGAATGCAAGAGAACCAGAGATATTTTGAGTTTTGGGCTCGGAAGGTCACCAAATGGAGTAGCCGATTTCGTTTGGGTGGGAAATTTCGCTTTCGACCGTCTCCAGGTCACCCCACTAATCACCTGGATCGGTCAAAAATTAGCGTCTGACCCTTTTCTGCCGCTGCGACTCAAACCCGTACAAAAGCAATGACTCCCCGAACATAAGGCGTGGCGAGCCGGCCACCATTAAACTTACCTGGCTGGGAGTTTCGCCGCGATCATGAAGGCGGCGGCTCCATGGTGAGGCTGATCCATTGCACTTTCGGATCGGTTGACCCGTGAGGCAACTTCGAGTTGAAGTTAGCCTACAGCTAAATTTTTGCGTGAGGGGCTGCGTTCGCGCGGCCCTGAAATCTCTTGAAAATCATGAATTTCTTTGAAATCGAGAAAATTTTGCTCGAAATCGGGATAATCGAGCTTTTCCAAAAACCTCAAAATCAGTTTTTTAACTGAAATCGACGAAAATTCGAGGCCGATTTTTACCAAAAGTCCCATTTCTGTGTGGTTCTGTCGAAATGTTGTTGGAAGCGGCGGAAACCGGCGTCTACGCCGCGTCTCGCGGCCTCCCCCGTATCGCGTCAGCGGTTGCCGGCCGCCATACCCTGGCGCCCAACAGACTATTCGGTTTAATTACCCAAGTTTGAGGTACTAAATACTTCCGACCCTGCGAATGTAGAGGTTGTTGAAATTTTGGAAAGCCCTTCCTTATGGGAGGGCAACAAATTCGAGAAATTGTGGAAATCTGCTCATTTCATGCTGTACATTTTCCGATGAAACTAGCTTTCCGCTGAAAATGCATGGAATTTTGTCCATTTCAGGTAGTTCCGGTCTACGTGAAAGCCTGTTTTTCGTAGTTTTCTCAAAATTTCAAGAACGTTTGCACGTTTCTTAACCCAAATTGCCAAGAATAACTATTTAACGTGCCCCGCAAAACCTCGAAAAACATGAAAATGTGTGAAAATTTTCAAAAAAAAAATCTGAAAAAAATGTTAAAAATTTAGTTATCCACAATTGCTCAGGAGAAAATTTTAACGTTGCCTGCAAATCCTGAAAATGCGAAAATTTTATGAAATTTTCATGAAAATCGAGAAAACATTTTCAAAAACCCGGTAAAACGAAAACATTCCAGACTGAAAATGTGATGAAACCTGATCAATTCAATCAAGTTGAAACATATTTTCAGGAAAAGTGACGAAAACGGTAGGATATCGCTAAAAATTTACAAAAATGACTTTTTCGAATTAGAGAATATAATAGTAAAATGGATTTCTGATTTTCTGTACCAAAAACCTTATCCTCTCCCAATCGGAAGGCGGAACTTCTTCGTTTTTTTTTTTTTTTTTTTTTTTTTTTTTCATAAGTCTGGGGAAATTGCACTTTTTGCTCCAATGTAGCAAAAATCGGATAATTTTTCCAGCATCCAGGTTTACTTATATTTCAGTTAGACAAACAACATTCTTTCATTTAAGACTGCTATTTCAACTTCTCACCCCAATTCCGCTGAAAAAACATAGTTAAGTTGGAAAAAATCAGGCGATTTCTGTGTTTTTATAACGGCGAAAACACAACTTTCGATTTTTCTGGGAAAACAATTAAGTTTCATCGTATTAAAGAGCAAAAACATGTTTTGGGAGTTCTCGAAAGATGACATTATTTTTTAGTAAAAATAGAATCTTTTCAGGGAAAGTCATGTAATTTTTGGGGGTGGGCCGCTCCCGGCAATGGTGCAACGCCGGGCCGACCCTTGAGGTGAAGCTAGCAAGCCAGCTATCACCTCTAGTCTCAAAAATCGGTTAACCTTGTCTGCAGCGTTGTGCTACAGTATCGAAGGTTAATTCGATAAGAACGATTACTACACTTTGATCTTAGCCATTAGGCCGAGAAGCGATGTTGTGGTTAGGAATCCGGGCGCTAAGGCCTATTTCAGTGGTTGATCCCATACGGGTTTGACTTTCGGGTGTCTGACCTCCAGTCTCTCGCTTTCGCTGGCTTCCCGACTCTAGATCGGACGGGCGCGGCGCCCAAACACAAATCGCTTTATTATTATGCAATTGTTATGAGAATACAAAAAGAGGCCAAAAATGCAAAAGCCTACGGCACCCAGGATTCCCAAGCCGTCTCCGATCCAAGTACTAACTGGGCCCAACGTTGCTTGACTTGCCAGATCGGACGGGATGGCGTAGTTTCAACGTGGTATGGTCGTAAGCAAAGGCAATAGAATGCGGCGCGTGGACAATCCAGCGTCACGTTTCTTGCGGAAACGCTCACATTTTTATGATTTAGCGATGGAATACGTGAAATTAGACTATTTTCCATCTTTCCTGAAGATTTGGGCCGATTTGGTTGACTTTGACTCCGATGCCAGGAGCTGACTTGGGCGCGCGGCCATGGAAATGCCCGCCGCAGTCGAGAGCGGTTGGGCCCTGAAATCCAAATTTTCCACTTTCTTACCAAATTCGGCTAAAAATTTGGAACGCTTCACGAATTTGCGTGTCATCCTTGCGCAGGGGCCATGCTAATCTTCTCTGTATTGTTCCAATTTTAGTATATGTCCATTGGTATGAACGAGTTCCCGGGTTTTCGACTCGTTTATATAACCCCTACTCCGGCAATGGCCGAGTTTTTACGGGTTTCGTTTCGAAAAAGCGATGTTTGGCTTGATTTTCGAAAATCGCTTTGAATCTGGCACCCGTAAACTATCGACAACTCCAAAACCTTAAGGCCCAACCGCTTCCACCGACGACAGCTTTGCGCAGAGGCGATAACGTGACCCATGAAGCTCTGCTGAGGTGCGTTTATTGCTGGTTGAAAACTTTTCCCAATTGCCCGCGATGCCCCCTGAAACATGGGAGGTATACGCAATTTTTGTAAGCCCCACGGGGGCAAAAGACTCGAAAATGTTCCCCTTCCTTCGAATGGGGTTCCAAAATTTGACTGTCGCCGCAGTTCTGTTTAGAAACTGGGCGGAAACCATAGCGAACCTCACTAAGGCTTATGAAAAGCAACGATTCGGGGTCGGGAAAGGGTTAAGGCATTCGACGTATTCCGATTTCTTACGAGTGGGCGCGACGACTCGGCCAGGGCCACTTCCGGTCCTCCTCCGCCTTCAACCGCGAATATCTCGCTTCCCGTTGATTTTGACGAAAACTTCGAAAACGGAAAAGATTCTTAGAATTTTACGTAGATTTCAATTCTTTAGTCAAAACCTGGAATTTCCAAAACGTCTCATGAAGCGGTGGAAACTAGAGACTACCAAGCAGTCCGCCGCCCCACTCATATCGCCGCGGCTGGTGAGACCAGCCATAGTGCGGGGCATACAGTCCACTTTGGTTTAATTACCCAAGTTTGAGGTACTAAATAACTCCGACCCTACACGAAAATGTAGAGGTTGTCGAAATTTTGGAAAGCCTTTCCTTATGGAAGGGCAACAAATGAGGAAAAGTGGTGGAAATGGCCTGTTTTCACGTAGTTGAGGTCCACGTAAGTCTCACGTAAACTTCATTTTTGCATGAGAAATGACCGAATTTCACGGAAATCCGTACTTTTAACTAAATTCATTGTTTCCCGCTCTTTCGAGGGGATTCCAAAAAATGCATATTACTCATATGCGTCCACTTGCACGGAAATCTTTAGTAAAAGGCGAAAGATTTTCTCGTGAGAATGCAAGAGAACCAGAGATATTTTGAGTTTTGGGCTCGGAAGGTCACCAAATGGAGTAGCCGATTTCGTTTGGGTGGGAAATTTCGCTTTCGACCGTCTCCAGGTCACCCCACTAATCACCTGGATCGGTCAAAAATTAGCGTCTGACCCTTTTCTGCCGCTGCGACTCAAACCCGTACAAAAGCAATGACTCCCCGAACATAAGGCGTGGCGAGCCGGCCACCATTAAACTTACCTGGCTGGGAGTTTCGCCGCGATCATGAAGGCGGCGGCTCCATGGTGAGGCTGATCCATTGCACTTTCGGATCGGTTGACCCGTGAGGCAACTTCGAGTTGAAGTTAGCCTACAGCTAAATTTTTGCGTGAGGGGCTGCGTTCGCGCGGCCCTGAAATCTCTTGAAAATCATGAATTTCTTTGAAATCGAGAAAATTTTGCTCGAAATCGGGATAATCGAGCTTTTCCAAAAACCTCAAAATCAGTTTTTTAACTGAAATCGACGAAAATTCGAGGCCGATTTTTACCAAAAGTCCCATTTCTGTGTGGTTCTGTCGAAATGTTGTTGGAAGCGGCGGAAACCGGCGTCTACGCCGCGTCTCGCGGCCTCCCCCGTATCGCGTCAGCGGTTGCCGGCCGCCATACCCTGGCGCCCAACAGACTATTCGGTTTAATTACCCAAGTTTGAGGTACTAAATACTTCCGACCCTGCGAATGTAGAGGTTGTTGAAATTTTGGAAAGCCCTTCCTTATGGGAGGGCAACAAATTCGAGAAATTGTGGAAATCTGCTCATTTCATGCTGTACATTTTCCGATGAAACTAGCTTTCCGCTGAAAATGCATGGAATTTTGTCCATTTCAGGTAGTTCCGGTCTACGTGAAAGCCTGTTTTTCGTAGTTTTCTCAAAATTTCAAGAACGTTTGCACGTTTCTTAACCCAAATTGCCAAGAATAACTATTTAACGTGCCCCGCAAAACCTCGAAAAACATGAAAATGTGTGAAAATTTTCAAAAAAAAAATCTGAAAAAAATGTTAAAAATTTAGTTATCCACAATTGCTCAGGAGAAAATTTTAACGTTGCCTGCAAATCCTGAAAATGCGAAAATTTTATGAAATTTTCATGAAAATCGAGAAAACATTTTCAAAAACCCGGTAAAACGAAAACATTCCAGACTGAAAATGTGATGAAACCTGATCAATTCAATCAAGTTGAAACATATTTTCAGGAAAAGTGACGAAAACGGTAGGATATCGCTAAAAATTTACAAAAATGACTTTTTCGAATTAGAGAATATAATAGTAAAATGGATTTCTGATTTTCTGTACCAAAAACCTTATCCTCTCCCAATCGGAAGGCGGAACTTCTTCGTTTTTTTTTTTTTTTTCATAAGTCCGGGGGAAATTGCACTTTTTGCTCCAATGTAGCAAAAATCGGATAATTTTTCCAGCATCCAGGTTTACTTATATTTCAGTTAGACAAACAACATTCTTTCATTTAAGACTGCTATTTCAACTTCTCACCCCAATTCCGCTGAAAAAACATAGTTAAGTTGGAAAAAATCAGGCGATTTCTGTGTTTTTATAACGGCGAAAACACAACTTTCGATTTTTCTGGGAAAACAATTAAGTTTCATCGTATTAAAGAGCAAAAACATGTTTTGGGAGTTCTCGAAAGATGACATTATTTTTTAGTAAAAATAGAATCTTTTCAGGGAAAGTCATGTAATTTTTGGGGGTGGGCCGCTCCCGGCAATGGTGCAACGCCGGGCCGACCCTTGAGGTGAAGCTAGCAAGCCAGCTATCACCTCTAGTCTCAAAAATCGGTTAACCTTGTCTGCAGCGTTGTGCTACAGTATCGAAGGTTAATTCGATAAGAACGATTACTACACTTTGATCTTAGCCATTAGGCCGAGAAGCGATGTTGTGGTTAGGAATCCGGGCGCTAAGGCCTATTTCAGTGGTTGATCCCATACGGGTTTGACTTTCGGGTGTCTGACCCTCCAGTCTCTCGCTTTCGCTGGCTTCCCGACTCTAGATCGGACGGGCGCGGCGCCCAAACACAAATCGCTTTATTATTATGCAATTGTTATGAGAATACAAAAAGAGGCCAAAAATGCAAAAGCTTACGGCACCCAGGATTCCCAAGCCGTCTCCGATCCAAGTACTAACTGGGCCCAACGTTGCTTGACTTGCCAGATCGGACGGGATGGCGTAGTTTCAACGTGGTATGGTCGTAAGCGAAGGCAATAGAATGCGGCGCGTGGACAATCCAGCGTCACGTGATATGATTTAGCGATGGAATACGTGAAATTAGACTATTTTCCATCTTTCCTGAAGATTTGGGCCGATTTGGTTGACTTTGACTCCGATGCCAGGAGCTGACTTGGGCGCGCGGCCATGGAAATGCCCGCCGCAGTCGAGAGCGGTTGGGCCCTGAAATCCAAATTTTCCACTTTCTTACCAAATTCGGCTAAAAATTTGGAACGCTTCACGAATTTGCGTGTCATCCTTGCGCAGGGGCCATGCTAATCTTCTCTGTATTGTTCCAATTTTAGTATATGTCCATTGGTATGAACGAGTTCCCGGGTTTTCGACTCGTTTATATAACCCCTACTCCGGCAATGGCCGAGTTTTTACGGGTTTCGTTTCGAAAAAGCGATGTTTGGCTTGATTTTCGAAAATCGCTTTGAATCTGGCACCCGTAAACTATCGACAACTCCAAAACCTTAAGGCCCAACCGCTTCCACCGACGACAGCTTTGCGCAGAGGCGATAACGTGACCCATGAAGCTCTGCTGAGGTGCGTTTATTGCTGGTTGAAAACTTTTCCCAATTGCCCGCGATGCCCCCTGAAACATGGGAGGTATACGCAATTTTTGTAAGCCCCACGGGGGCAAAAGACTCGAAAATGTTCCCCTTCCTTCGAATGGGGTTCCAAAATTTGACTGTCGCCGCAGTTCTGTTTAGAAACTGGGCGGAAACCATAGCGAACCTCACTAAGGCTTATGAAAAGCAACGATTCGGGGTCGGGAAAGGGTTAAGGCATTCGACGTATTCCGATTTCTTACGAGTGGGCGCGACGACTCGGCCAGGGCCACTTCCGGTCCTCCTCCGCCTTCAACCGCGAATATCTCGCTTCCCGTTGATTTTGACGAAAACTTCGAAAACGGAAAAGATTCTTAGAATTTTACGTAGATTTCAATTCTTTAGTCAAAACCTGGAATTTCCAAAACGTCTCATGAAGCGGTGGAAACTAGAGACTACCAAGCAGTCCGCCGCCCCACTCATATCGCCGCGGCTGGTGAGACCAGCCATAGTGCGGGGCATACAGTCCACTTTGGTTTAATTACCCAAGTTTGAGGTACTAAATAACTCCGACCCTACACGAAAATGTAGAGGTTGTCGAAATTTTGGAAAGCCTTTCCTTATGGAAGGGCAACAAATGAGGAAAAGTGGTGGAAATGGCCTGTTTTCACGTAGTTGAGGTCCACGTAAGTCTCACGTAAACTTCATTTTTGCATGAGAAATGACCGAATTTCACGGAAATCCGTACTTTTAACTAAATTCATTGTTTCCCGCTCTTTCGAGGGGATTCCAAAAAATGCATATTACTCATATGCGTCCACTTGCACGGAAATCTTTAGTAAAAGGCGAAAGATTTTCTCGTGAGAATGCAAGAGAACCAGAGATATTTTGAGTTTTGGGCTCGGAAGGTCACCAAATGGAGTAGCCGATTTCGTTTGGGTGGGAAATTTCGCTTTCGACCGTCTCCAGGTCACCCCACTAATCACCTGGATCGGTCAAAAATTAGCGTCTGACCCTTTTCTGCCGCTGCGACTCAAACCCGTACAAAAGCAATGACTCCCCGAACATAAGGCGTGGCGAGCCGGCCACCATTAAACTTACCTGGCTGGGAGTTTCGCCGCGATCATGAAGGCGGCGGCTCCATGGTGAGGCTGATCCATTGCACTTTCGGATCGGTTGACCCGTGAGGCAACTTCGAGTTGAAGTTAGCCTACAGCTAAATTTTTGCGTGAGGGGCTGCGTTCGCGCGGCCCTGAAATCTCTTGAAAATCATGAATTTCTTTGAAATCGAGAAAATTTTGCTCGAAATCGGGATAATCGAGCTTTTCCAAAAACCTCAAAATCAGTTTTTTAACTGAAATCGACGAAAATTCGAGGCCGATTTTTACCAAAAGTCCCATTTCTGTGTGGTTCTGTCGAAATGTTGTTGGAAGCGGCGGAAACCGGCGTCTACGCCGCGTCTCGCGGCCTCCCCCGTATCGCGTCAGCGGTTGCCGGCCGCCATACCCTGGCGCCCAACAGACTATTCGGTTTAATTACCCAAGTTTGAGGTACTAAATACTTCCGACCCTGCGAATGTAGAGGTTGTTGAAATTTTGGAAAGCCCTTCCTTATGGGAGGGCAACAAATTCGAGAAATTGTGGAAATCTGCTCATTTCATGCTGTACATTTTCCGATGAAACTAGCTTTCCGCTGAAAATGCATGGAATTTTGTCCATTTCAGGTAGTTCCGGTCTACGTGAAAGCCTGTTTTTCGTAGTTTTCTCAAAATTTCAAGAACGTTTGCACGTTTCTTAACCCAAATTGCCAAGAATAACTATTTAACGTGCCCCGCAAAACCTCGAAAAACATGAAAATGTGTGAAAATTTTCAAAAAAATAATCTGAAAAAAATGTTAAAAATTTAGTTATCCACAATTGCTCAGGAGAAAATTTTAACGTTGCCTGCAAATCCTGAAAATGCGAAAATTTTATGAAATTTTCATGAAAATCGAGAAAACATTTTCAAAAACCCGGTAAAACGAAAACATTCCAGACTGAAAATGTGATGAAACCTGATCAATTCAATCAAGTTGAAACATATTTTCAGGAAAAGTGACGAAAACGGTAGGATATCGCTAAAAATTTACAAAAATGACTTTTTCGAATTAGAGAATATAATAGTAAAATGGATTTCTGATTTTCTGTACCAAAAACCTTATCCTCTCCCAATCGGAAGGCGGAACTTCTTCGTTTTTTTTTTTTTTTTTTTTTTTTCATAAGTCTGGGGAAATTGCACTTTTTGCTCCAATGTAGCAAAAATCGGATAATTTTTCCAGCATCCAGGTTTACTTATATTTCAGTTAGACAAACAACATTCTTTCATTTAAGACTGCTATTTCAACTTCTCACCCCAATTCCGCTGAAAAAACATAGTTAAGTTGGAAAAAATCAGGCGATTTCTGTGTTTTTATAACGGCGAAAACACAACTTTCGATTTTTCTGGGAAAACAATTAAGTTTCATCGTATTAAAGAGCAAAAACATGTTTTGGGAGTTCTCGAAAGATGACATTATTTTTTAGTAAAAATAGAATCTTTTCAGGGAAAGTCATGTAATTTTTGGGGGTGGGCCGCTCCCGGCAATGGTGCAACGCCGGGCCGACCCTTGAGGTGAAGCTAGCAAGCCAGCTATCACCTCTAGTCTCAAAAATCGGTTAACCTTGTCTGCAGCGTTGTGCTACAGTATCGAAGGTTAATTCGATAAGAACGATTACTACACTTTGATCTTAGCCATTAGGCCGAGAAGCGATGTTGTGGTTAGGAATCCGGGCGCTAAGGCCTATTTCAGTGGTTGATCCCATACGGGTTTGACTTTCGGGTGTCTGACCCTCCAGTCTCTCGCTTTCGCTGGCTTCCCGACTCTAGATCGGACGGGCGCGGCGCCCAAACACAAATCGCTTTATTATTATGCAATTGTTATGAGAATACAAAAAGAGGCCAAAAATGCAAAAGCTTACGGCACCCAGGATTCCCAAGCCGTCTCCGATCCAAGTACTAACTGGGCCCAACGTTGCTTGACTTGCCAGATCGGACGGGATGGCGTAGTTTCAACGTGGTATGGTCGTAAGCGAAGGCAATAGAATGCGGCGCGTGGACAATCCAGCGTCACGTGATATGATTTAGCGATGGAATACGTGAAATTAGACTATTTTCCATCTTTCCTGAAGATTTGGGCCGATTTGGTTGACTTTGACTCCGATGCCAGGAGCTGACTTGGGCGCGCGGCCATGGAAATGCCCGCCGCAGTCGAGAGCGGTTGGGCCCTGAAATCCAAATTTTCCACTTTCTTACCAAATTCGGCTAAAAATTTGGAACGCTTCACGAATTTGCGTGTCATCCTTGCGCAGGGGCCATGCTAATCTTCTCTGTATTGTTCCAATTTTAGTATATGTCCATTGGTATGAACGAGTTCCCGGGTTTTCGACTCGTTTATATAACCCCTACTCCGGCAATGGCCGAGTTTTTACGGGTTTCGTTTCGAAAAAGCGATGTTTGGCTTGATTTTCGAAAATCGCTTTGAATCTGGCACCCGTAAACTATCGACAACTCCAAAACCTTAAGGCCCAACCGCTTCCACCGACGACAGCTTTGCGCAGAGGCGATAACGTGACCCATGAAGCTCTGCTGAGGTGCGTTTATTGCTGGTTGAAAACTTTTCCCAATTGCCCGCGATGCCCCCTGAAACATGGGAGGTATACGCAATTTTTGTAAGCCCCACGGGGGCAAAAGACTCGAAAATGTTCCCCTTCCTTCGAATGGGGTTCCAAAATTTGACTGTCGCCGCAGTTCTGTTTAGAAACTGGGCGGAAACCATAGCGAACCTCACTAAGGCTTATGAAAAGCAACGATTCGGGGTCGGGAAAGGGTTAAGGCATTCGACGTATTCCGATTTCTTACGAGTGGGCGCGACGACTCGGCCAGGGCCACTTCCGGTCCTCCTCCGCCTTCAACCGCGAATATCTCGCTTCCCGTTGATTTTGACGAAAACTTCGAAAACGGAAAAGATTCTTAGAATTTTACGTAGATTTCAATTCTTTAGTCAAAACCTGGAATTTCCAAAACGTCTCATGAAGCGGTGGAAACTAGAGACTACCAAGCAGTCCGCCGCCCCACTCATATCGCCGCGGCTGGTGAGACCAGCCTTAGTGCGGGGCATACAGTCCACTTTGGTTTAATTACCCAAGTTTGAGGTACTAAATAACTCCGACCCTACACGAAAATGTAGAGGTTGTCGAAATTTTGGAAAGCCTTTCCTTATGGAAGGGCAACAAATGAGGAAAAGTGGTGGAAATGGCCTGTTTTCACGTAGTTGAGGTCCACGTAAGTCTCACGTAAACTTCATTTTTGCATGAGAAATGACCGAATTTCACGGAAATCCGTACTTTTAACTAAATTCATTGTTTCCCGCTCTTTCGAGGGGATTCCAAAAAATGCATATTACTCATATGCGTCCACTTGCACGGAAATCTTTAGTAAAAGGCGAAAGATTTTCTCGTGAGAATGCAAGAGAACCAGAGATATTTTGAGTTTTGGGCTCGGAAGGTCACCAAATGGAGTAGCCGATTTCGTTTGGGTGGGAAATTTCGCTTTCGACCGTCTCCAGGTCACCCCACTAATCACCTGGATCGGTCAAAAATTAGCGTCTGACCCTTTTCTGCCGCTGCGACTCAAACCCGTACAAAAGCAATGACTCCCCGAACATAAGGCGTGGCGAGCCGGCCACCATTAAACTTACCTGGCTGGGAGTTTCGCCGCGATCATGAAGGCGGCGGCTCCATGGTGAGGCTGATCCATTGCACTTTCGGATCGGTTGACCCGTGAGGCAACTTCGAGTTGAAGTTAGCCTACAGCTAAATTTTTGCGTGAGGGGCTGCGTTCGCGCGGCCCTGAAATCTCTTGAAAATCATGAATTTCTTTGAAATCGAGAAAATTTTGCTCGAAATCGGGATAATCGAGCTTTTCCAAAAACCTCAAAATCAGTTTTTTAACTGAAATCGACGAAAATTCGAGGCCGATTTTTACCAAAAGTCCCATTTCTGTGTGGTTCTGTCGAAATGTTGTTGGAAGCGGCGGAAACCGGCGTCTACGCCGCGTCTCGCGGCCTCCCCCGTATCGCGTCAGCGGTTGCCGGCCGCCATACCCTGGCGCCCAACAGACTATTCGGTTTAATTACCCAAGTTTGAGGTACTAAATACTTCCGACCCTGCGAATGTAGAGGTTGTTGAAATTTTGGAAAGCCCTTCCTTATGGGAGGGCAACAAATTCGAGAAATTGTGGAAATCTGCTCATTTCATGCTGTACATTTTCCGATGAAACTAGCTTTCCGCTGAAAATGCATGGAATTTTGTCCATTTCAGGTAGTTCCGGTCTACGTGAAAGCCTGTTTTTCGTAGTTTTCTCAAAATTTCAAGAACGTTTGCACGTTTCTTAACCCAAATTGCCAAGAATAACTATTTAACGTGCCCCGCAAAACCTCGAAAAACATGAAAATGTGTGAAAATTTTCATAAAAAATCTGAAAAAAATGTTAAAAATTTAGTTATCCACAATTGCTCAGGAGAAAATTTTAACGTTGCCTGCAAATCCTGAAAATGCGAAAATTTTATGAAATTTTCATGAAAATCGAGAAAACATTTTCAAAAACCCGGTAAAACGAAAACATTCCAGACTGAAAATGTGATGAAACCTGATCAATTCAATCAAGTTGAAACATATTTTCAGGAAAAGTGACGAAAACGGTAGGATATCGCTAAAAATTTACAAAAATGACTTTTTCGATTTAGAGAATATAATAGTAAAATGGATTTCTGATTTTCTGTACCAAAAACCTTATCCTCTCCCAATCGGAAGGCGGAACTTCTTCGTTTTTTTTTTTTTCATAAGTCCGGGGAAATTGCACTTTTTGCTCCAATGTAGCAAAAATCGGATAATTTTTCCAGCATCCAGGTTTACTTATATTTCAGTTAGACAAACAACATTCTTTCATTTAAGACTGCTATTTCAACTTCTCACCCCAATTCCGCTGAAAAAACATAGTTAAGTTGGAAAAAATCAGGCGATTTCTGTGTTTTTATAACGGCGAAAACACAACTTTCGATTTTTCTGGGAAAACAATTAAGTTTCATCGTATTAAAGAGCAAAAACATGTTTTGGGAGTTCTCGAAAGATGACATTATTTTTTAGTAAAAATAGAATCTTTTCAGGGAAAGTCATGTAATTTTTGGGGGTGGGCCGCTCCCGGCAATGGTGCAACGCCGGGCCGACCCTTGAGGTGAAGCTAGCAAGCCAGCTATCACCTCTAGTCTCAAAAATCGGTTAACCTTGTCTGCAGCGTTGTGCTACAGTATCGAAGGTTAATTCGATAAGAACGATTACTACACTTTGATCTTAGCCATTAGGCCGAGAAGCGATGTTGTGGTTAGGAATCCGGGCGCTAAGGCCTATTTCAGTGGTTGATCCCATACGGGTTTGACTTTCGGGTGTCTGACCCTCCAGTCTCTCGCTTTCGCTGGCTTCCCGACTCTAGATCGGACGGGCGCGGCGCCCAAACACAAATCGCTTTATTATTATGCAATTGTTATGAGAATACAAAAAGAGGCCAAAAATGCAAAAGCTTACGGCACCCAGGATTCCCAAGCCGTCTCCGATCCAAGTACTAACTGGGCCCAACGTTGCTTGACTTGCCAGATCGGACGGGATGGCGTAGTTTCAACGTGGTATGGTCGTAAGCGAAGGCAATAGAATGCGGCGCGTGGACAATCCAGCGTCACGTGATATGATTTAGCGATGGAATACGTGAAATTAGACTATTTTCCATCTTTCCTGAAGATTTGGGCCGATTTGGTTGACTTTGACTCCGATGCCAGGAGCTGACTTGGGCGCGCGGCCATGGAAATGCCCGCCGCAGTCGAGAGCGGTTGGGCCCTGAAATCCAAATTTTCCACTTTCTTACCAAATTCGGCTAAAAATTTGGAACGCTTCACGAATTTGCGTGTCATCCTTGCGCAGGGGCCATGCTAATCTTCTCTGTATTGTTCCAATTTTAGTATATGTCCATTGGTATGAACGAGTTCCCGGGTTTTCGACTCGTTTATATAACCCCTACTCCGGCAATGGCCGAGTTTTTACGGGTTTCGTTTCGAAAAAGCGATGTTTGGCTTGATTTTCGAAAATCGCTTTGAATCTGGCACCCGTAAACTATCGACAACTCCAAAACCTTAAGGCCCAACCGCTTCCACCGACGACAGCTTTGCGCAGAGGCGATAACGTGACCCATGAAGCTCTGCTGAGGTGCGTTTATTGCTGGTTGAAAACTTTTCCCAATTGCCCGCGATGCCCCCTGAAACATGGGAGGTATACGCAATTTTTGTAAGCCCCACGGGGGCAAAAGACTCGAAAATGTTCCCCTTCCTTCGAATGGGGTTCCAAAATTTGACTGTCGCCGCAGTTCTGTTTAGAAACTGGGCGGAAACCATAGCGAACCTCACTAAGGCTTATGAAAAGCAACGATTCGGGGTCGGGAAAGGGTTAAGGCATTCGACGTATTCCGATTTCTTACGAGTGGGCGCGACGACTCGGCCAGGGCCACTTCCGGTCCTCCTCCGCCTTCAACCGCGAATATCTCGCTTCCCGTTGATTTTGACGAAAACTTCGAAAACGGAAAAGATTCTTAGAATTTTACGTAGATTTCAATTCTTTAGTCAAAACCTGGAATTTCCAAAACGTCTCATGAAGCGGTGGAAACTAGAGACTACCAAGCAGTCCGCCGCCCCACTCATATCGCCGCGGCTGGTGAGACCAGCCATAGTGCGGGGCATACAGTCCACTTTGGTTTAATTACCCAAGTTTGAGGTACTAAATAACTCCGACCCTACACGAAAATGTAGAGGTTGTCGAAATTTTGGAAAGCCTTTCCTTATGGAAGGGCAACAAATGAGGAAAAGTGGTGGAAATGGCCTGTTTTCACGTAGTTGAGGTCCACGTAAGTCTCACGTAAACTTCATTTTTGCATGAGAAATGACCGAATTTCACGGAAATCCGTACTTTTAACTAAATTCATTGTTTCCCGCTCTTTCGAGGGGATTCCAAAAAATGCATATTACTCATATGCGTCCACTTGCACGGAAATCTTTAGTAAAAGGCGAAAGATTTTCTCGTGAGAATGCAAGAGAACCAGAGATATTTTGAGTTTTGGGCTCGGAAGGTCACCAAATGGAGTAGCCGATTTCGTTTGGGTGGGAAATTTCGCTTTCGACCGTCTCCAGGTCACCCCACTAATCACCTGGATCGGTCAAAAATTAGCGTCTGACCCTTTTCTGCCGCTGCGACTCAAACCCGTACAAAAGCAATGACTCCCCGAACATAAGGCGTGGCGAGCCGGCCACCATTAAACTTACCTGGCTGGGAGTTTCGCCGCGATCATGAAGGCGGCGGCTCCATGGTGAGGCTGATCCATTGCACTTTCGGATCGGTTGACCCGTGAGGCAACTTCGAGTTGAAGTTAGCCTACAGCTAAATTTTTGCGTGAGGGGCTGCGTTCGCGCGGCCCTGAAATCTCTTGAAAATCATGAATTTCTTTGAAATCGAGAAAATTTTGCTCGAAATCGGGATAATCGAGCTTTTCCAAAAACCTCAAAATCAGTTTTTTAACTGAAATCGACGAAAATTCGAGGCCGATTTTTACCAAAAGTCCCATTTCTGTGTGGTTCTGTCGAAATGTTGTTGGAAGCGGCGGAAACCGGCGTCTACGCCGCGTCTCGCGGCCTCCCCCGTATCGCGTCAGCGGTTGCCGGCCGCCATACCCTGGCGCCCAACAGACTATTCGGTTTAATTACCCAAGTTTGAGGTACTAAATACTTCCGACCCTGCGAATGTAGAGGTTGTTGAAATTTTGGAAAGCCCTTCCTTATGGGAGGGCAACAAATTCGAGAAATTGTGGAAATCTGCTCATTTCATGCTGTACATTTTCCGATGAAACTAGCTTTCCGCTGAAAATGCATGGAATTTTGTCCATTTCAGGTAGTTCCGGTCTACGTGAAAGCCTGTTTTTCGTAGTTTTCTCAAAATTTCAAGAACGTTTGCACGTTTCTTAACCCAAATTGCCAAGAATAACTATTTAACGTGCCCCGCAAAACCTCGAAAAACATGAAAATGTGTGAAAATTTTCAAAAAAAAAATCTGAAAAAAATGTTAAAAATTTAGTTATCCACAATTGCTCAGGAGAAAATTTTAACGTTGCCTGCAAATCCTGAAAATGCGAAAATTTTATGAAATTTTCATGAAAATCGAGAAAACATTTTCAAAAACCCGGTAAAACGAAAACATTCCAGACTGAAAATGTGATGAAACCTGATCAATTCAATCAAGTTGAAACATATTTTCAGGAAAAGTGACGAAAACGGTAGGATATCGCTAAAAATTTACAAAAATGACTTTTTCGAATTAGAGAATATAATAGTAAAATGGATTTCTGATTTTCTGTACCAAAAACCTTATCCTCTCCCAATCGGAAGGCGGAACTTCTTCGTTTTTTTTTTTTTTTTTTTTCATAAGTCTGGGGAAATTGCACTTTTTGCTCCAATGTAGCAAAAATCGGATAATTTTTCCAGCATCCAGGTTTACTTATATTTCAGTTAGACAAACAACATTCTTTCATTTAAGACTGCTATTTCAACTTCTCACCCCAATTCCGCTGAAAAAACATAGTTAAGTTGGAAAAAATCAGGCGATTTCTGTGTTTTTATAACGGCGAAAACACAACTTTCGATTTTTCTGGGAAAACAATTAAGTTTCATCGTATTAAAGAGCAAAAACATGTTTTGGGAGTTCTCGAAAGATGACATTATTTTTTAGTAAAAATAGAATCTTTTCAGGGAAAGTCATGTAATTTTTGGGGGTGGGCCGCTCCCGGCAATGGTGCAACGCCGGGCCGACCCTTGAGGTGAAGCTAGCAAGCCAGCTATCACCTCTAGTCTCAAAAATCGGTTAACCTTGTCTGCAGCGTTGTGCTACAGTATCGAAGGTTAATTCGATAAGAACGATTACTACACTTTGATCTTAGCCATTAGGCCGAGAAGCGATGTTGTGGTTAGGAATCCGGGCGCTAAGGCCTATTTCAGTGGTTGATCCCATACGGGTTTGACTTTCGGGTGTCTGACCCTCCAGTCTCTCGCTTTCGCTGGCTTCCCGACTCTAGATCGGACGGGCGCGGCGCCCAAACACAAATCGCTTTATTATTATGCAATTGTTATGAGAATACAAAAAGAGGCCAAAAATGCAAAAGCTTACGGCACCCAGGATTCCCAAGCCGTCTCCGATCCAAGTACTAACTGGGCCCAACGTTGCTTGACTTGCCAGATCGGACGGGATGGCGTAGTTTCAACGTGGTATGGTCGTAAGCGAAGGCAATAGAATGCGGCGCGTGGACAATCCAGCGTCACGTGATATGATTTAGCGATGGAATACGTGAAATTAGACTATTTTCCATCTTTCCTGAAGATTTGGGCCGATTTGGTTGACTTTGACTCCGATGCCAGGAGCTGACTTGGGCGCGCGGCCATGGAAATGCCCGCCGCAGTCGAGAGCGGTTGGGCCCTGAAATCCAAATTTTCCACTTTCTTACCAAATTCGGCTAAAAATTTGGAACGCTTCACGAATTTGCGTGTCATCCTTGCGCAGGGGCCATGCTAATCTTCTCTGTATTGTTCCAATTTTAGTATATGTCCATTGGTATGAACGAGTTCCCGGGTTTTCGACTCGTTTATATAACCCCTACTCCGGCAATGGCCGAGTTTTTACGGGTTTCGTTTCGAAAAAGCGATGTTTGGCTTGATTTTCGAAAATCGCTTTGAATCTGGCACCCGTAAACTATCGACAACTCCAAAACCTTAAGGCCCAACCGCTTCCACCGACGACAGCTTTGCGCAGAGGCGATAACGTGACCCATGAAGCTCTGCTGAGGTGCGTTTATTGCTGGTTGAAAACTTTTCCCAATTGCCCGCGATGCCCCCTGAAACATGGGAGGTATACGCAATTTTTGTAAGCCCCACGGGGGCAAAAGACTCGAAAATGTTCCCCTTCCTTCGAATGGGGTTCCAAAATTTGACTGTCGCCGCAGTTCTGTTTAGAAACTGGGCGGAAACCATAGCGAACCTCACTAAGGCTTATGAAAAGCAACGATTCGGGGTCGGGAAAGGGTTAAGGCATTCGACGTATTCCGATTTCTTACGAGTGGGCGCGACGACTCGGCCAGGGCCACTTCCGGTCCTCCTCCGCCTTCAACCGCGAATATCTCGCTTCCCGTTGATTTTGACGAAAACTTCGAAAACGGAAAAGATTCTTAGAATTTTACGTAGATTTCAATTCTTTAGTCAAAACCTGGAATTTCCAAAACGTCTCATGAAGCGGTGGAAACTAGAGACTACCAAGCAGTCCGCCGCCCCACTCATATCGCCGCGGCTGGTGAGACCAGCCATAGTGCGGGGCATACAGTCCACTTTGGTTTAATTACCCAAGTTTGAGGTACTAAATAACTCCGACCCTACACGAAAATGTAGAGGTTGTCGAAATTTTGGAAAGCCTTTCCTTATGGAAGGGCAACAAATGAGGAAAAGTGGTGGAAATGGCCTGTTTTCACGTAGTTGAGGTCCACGTAAGTCTCACGTAAACTTCATTTTTGCATGAGAAATGACCGAATTTCACGGAAATCCGTACTTTTAACTAAATTCATTGTTTCCCGCTCTTTCGAGGGGATTCCAAAAAATGCATATTACTCATATGCGTCCACTTGCACGGAAATCTTTAGTAAAAGGCGAAAGATTTTCTCGTGAGAATGCAAGAGAACCAGAGATATTTTGAGTTTTGGGCTCGGAAGGTCACCAAATGGAGTAGCCGATTTCGTTTGGGTGGGAAATTTCGCTTTCGACCGTCTCCAGGTCACCCCACTAATCACCTGGATCGGTCAAAAATTAGCGTCTGACCCTTTTCTGCCGCTGCGACTCAAACCCGTACAAAAGCAATGACTCCCCGAACATAAGGCGTGGCGAGCCGGCCACCATTAAACTTACCTGGCTGGGAGTTTCGCCGCGATCATGAAGGCGGCGGCTCCATGGTGAGGCTGATCCATTGCACTTTCGGATCGGTTGACCCGTGAGGCAACTTCGAGTTGAAGTTAGCCTACAGCTAAATTTTTGCGTGAGGGGCTGCGTTCGCGCGGCCCTGAAATCTCTTGAAAATCATGAATTTCTTTGAAATCGAGAAAATTTTGCTCGAAATCGGGATAATCGAGCTTTTCCAAAAACCTCAAAATCAGTTTTTTAACTGAAATCGACGAAAATTCGAGGCCGATTTTTACCAAAAGTCCCATTTCTGTGTGGTTCTGTCGAAATGTTGTTGGAAGCGGCGGAAACCGGCGTCTACGCCGCGTCTCGCGGCCTCCCCCGTATCGCGTCAGCGGTTGCCGGCCGCCATACCCTGGCGCCCAACAGACTATTCGGTTTAATTACCCAAGTTTGAGGTACTAAATACTTCCGACCCTGCGAATGTAGAGGTTGTTGAAATTTTGGAAAGCCCTTCCTTATGGGAGGGCAACAAATTCGAGAAATTGTGGAAATCTGCTCATTTCATGCTGTACATTTTCCGATGAAACTAGCTTTCCGCTGAAAATGCATGGAATTTTGTCCATTTCAGGTAGTTCCGGTCTACGTGAAAGCCTGTTTTTCGTAGTTTTCTCAAAATTTCAAGAACGTTTGCACGTTTCTTAACCCAAATTGCCAAGAATAACTATTTAACGTGCCCCGCAAAACCTCGAAAAACATGAAAATGTGTGAAAATTTTCAAAAAAAAAATCTGAAAAAAATGTTAAAAATTTAGTTATCCACAATTGCTCAGGAGAAAATTTTAACGTTGCCTGCAAATCCTGAAAATGCGAAAATTTTATGAAATTTTCATGAAAATCGAGAAAACATTTTCAAAAACCCGGTAAAACGAAAACATTCCAGACTGAAAATGTGATGAAACCTGATCAATTCAATCAAGTTGAAACATATTTTCAGGAAAAGTGACGAAAACGGTAGGATATCGCTAAAAATTTACAAAAATGACTTTTTCGAATTAGAGAATATAATAGTAAAATGGATTTCTGATTTTCTGTACCAAAAACCTTATCCTCTCCCAATCGGAAGGCGGAACTTCTTCGTTTTTTTTTTTTTTTTTTTTTCATAAGTCTGGGGAAATTGCACTTTTTGCTCCAATGTAGCAAAAATCGGATAATTTTTCCAGCATCCAGGTTTACTTATATTTCAGTTAGACAAACAACATTCTTTCATTTAAGACTGCTATTTCAACTTCTCACCCCAATTCCGCTGAAAAAACATAGTTAAGTTGGAAAAAATCAGGCGATTTCTGTGTTTTTATAACGGCGAAAACACAACTTTCGATTTTTCTGGGAAAACAATTAAGTTTCATCGTATTAAAGAGCAAAAACATGTTTTGGGAGTTCTCGAAAGATGACATTATTTTTTAGTAAAAATAGAATATTTTCAGGGAAAGTCATGTAATTTTTGGGGGTGGGCCGCTCCCGGCAATGGTGCAACGCCGGGCCGACCCTTGAGGTGAAGCTAGCAAGCCAGCTATCACCTCTAGTCTCAAAAATCGGTTAACCTTGTCTGCAGCGTTGTGCTACAGTATCGAAGGTTAATTCGATAAGAACGATTACTACACTTTGATCTTAGCCATTAGGCCGAGAAGCGATGTTGTGGTTAGGAATCCGGGCGCTAAGGCCTATTTCAGTGGTTGATCCCATACGGGTTTGACTTTCGGGTGTCTGACCCTCCAGTCTCTCGCTTTCGCTGGCTTCCCGACTCTAGATCGGACGGGCGCGGCGCCCAAACACAAATCGCTTTATTATTATGCAATTGTTATGAGAATACAAAAAGAGGCCAAAAATGCAAAAGCTTACGGCACCCAGGATTCCCAAGCCGTCTCCGATCCAAGTACTAACTGGGCCCAACGTTGCTTGACTTGCCAGATCGGACGGGATGGCGTAGTTTCAACGTGGTATGGTCGTAAGCGAAGGCAATAGAATGCGGCGCGTGGACAATCCAGCGTCACGTGATATGATTTAGCGATGGAATACGTGAAATTAGACTATTTTCCATCTTTCCTGAAGATTTGGGCCGATTTGGTTGACTTTGACTCCGATGCCAGGAGCTGACTTGGGCGCGCGGCCATGGAAATGCCCGCCGCAGTCGAGAGCGGTTGGGCCCTGAAATCCAAATTTTCCACTTTCTTACCAAATTCGGCTAAAAATTTGGAACGCTTCACGAATTTGCGTGTCATCCTTGCGCAGGGGCCATGCTAATCTTCTCTGTATTGTTCCAATTTTAGTATATGTCCATTGGTATGAACGAGTTCCCGGGTTTTCGACTCGTTTATATAACCCCTACTCCGGCAATGGCCGAGTTTTTACGGGTTTCGTTTCGAAAAAGCGATGTTTGGCTTGATTTTCGAAAATCGCTTTGAATCTGGCACCCGTAAACTATCGACAACTCCAAAACCTTAAGGCCCAACCGCTTCCACCGACGACAGCTTTGCGCAGAGGCGATAACGTGACCCATGAAGCTCTGCTGAGGTGCGTTTATTGCTGGTTGAAAACTTTTCCCAATTGCCCGCGATGCCCCCTGAAACATGGGAGGTATACGCAATTTTTGTAAGCCCCACGGGGGCAAAAGACTCGAAAATGTTCCCCTTCCTTCGAATGGGGTTCCAAAATTTGACTGTCGCCGCAGTTCTGTTTAGAAACTGGGCGGAAACCATAGCGAACCTCACTAAGGCTTATGAAAAGCAACGATTCGGGGTCGGGAAAGGGTTAAGGCATTCGACGTATTCCGATTTCTTACGAGTGGGCGCGACGACTCGGCCAGGGCCACTTCCGGTCCTCCTCCGCCTTCAACCGCGAATATCTCGCTTCCCGTTGATTTTGACGAAAACTTCGAAAACGGAAAAGATTCTTAGAATTTTACGTAGATTTCAATTCTTTAGTCAAAACCTGGAATTTCCAAAACGTCTCATGAAGCGGTGGAAACTAGAGACTACCAAGCAGTCCGCCGCCCCACTCATATCGCCGCGGCTGGTGAGACCAGCCATAGTGCGGGGCATACAGTCCACTTTGGTTTAATTACCCAAGTTTGAGGTACTAAATAACTCCGACCCTACACGAAAATGTAGAGGTTGTCGAAATTTTGGAAAGCCTTTCCTTATGGAAGGGCAACAAATGAGGAAAAGTGGTGGAAATGGCCTGTTTTCACGTAGTTGAGGTCCACGTAAGTCTCACGTAAACTTCATTTTTGCATGAGAAATGACCGAATTTCACGGAAATCCGTACTTTTAACTAAATTCATTGTTTCCCGCTCTTTCGAGGGGATTCCAAAAAATGCATATTACTCATATGCGTCCACTTGCACGGAAATCTTTAGTAAAAGGCGAAAGATTTTCTCGTGAGAATGCAAGAGAACCAGAGATATTTTGAGTTTTGGGCTCGGAAGGTCACCAAATGGAGTAGCCGATTTCGTTTGGGTGGGAAATTTCGCTTTCGACCGTCTCCAGGTCACCCCACTAATCACCTGGATCGGTCAAAAATTAGCGTCTGACCCTTTTCTGCCGCTGCGACTCAAACCCGTACAAAAGCAATGACTCCCCGAACATAAGGCGTGGCGAGCCGGCCACCATTAAACTTACCTGGCTGGGAGTTTCGCCGCGATCATGAAGGCGGCGGCTCCATGGTGAGGCTGATCCATTGCACTTTCGGATCGGTTGACCCGTGAGGCAACTTCGAGTTGAAGTTAGCCTACAGCTAAATTTTTGCGTGAGGGGCTGCGTTCGCGCGGCCCTGAAATCTCTTGAAAATCATGAATTTCTTTGAAATCGAGAAAATTTTGCTCGAAATCGGGATAATCGAGCTTTTCCAAAAACCTCAAAATCAGTTTTTTAACTGAAATCGACGAAAATTCGAGGCCGATTTTTACCAAAAGTCCCATTTCTGTGTGGTTCTGTCGAAATGTTGTTGGAAGCGGCGGAAACCGGCGTCTACGCCGCGTCTCGCGGCCTCCCCCGTATCGCGTCAGCGGTTGCCGGCCGCCATACCCTGGCGCCCAACAGACTATTCGGTTTAATTACCCAAGTTTGAGGTACTAAATACTTCCGACCCTGCGAATGTAGAGGTTGTTGAAATTTTGGAAAGCCCTTCCTTATGGGAGGGCAACAAATTCGAGAAATTGTGGAAATCTGCTCATTTCATGCTGTACATTTTCCGATGAAACTAGCTTTCCGCTGAAAATGCATGGAATTTTGTCCATTTCAGGTAGTTCCGGTCTACGTGAAAGCCTGTTTTTCGTAGTTTTCTCAAAATTTCAAGAACGTTTGCACGTTTCTTAACCCAAATTGCCAAGAATAACTATTTAACGTGCCCCGCAAAACCTCGAAAAACATGAAAATGTGTGAAAATTTTCAAAAAAAAAATCTGAAAAAAATGTTAAAAATTTAGTTATCCACAATTGCTCAGGAGAAAATTTTAACGTTGCCTGCAAATCCTGAAAATGCGAAAATTTTATGAAATTTTCATGAAAATCGAGAAAACATTTTCAAAAACCCGGTAAAACGAAAACATTCCAGACTGAAAATGTGATGAAACCTGATCAATTCAATCAAGTTGAAACATATTTTCAGGAAAAGTGACGAAAACGGTAGGATATCGCTAAAAATTTACAAAAATGACTTTTTCGAATTAGAGAATATAATAGTAAAATGGATTTCTGATTTTCTGTACCAAAAACCTTATCCTCTCCCAATCGGAAGGCAGAACTTCTTCGTTTTTTTTTTTTTTTTTTTTTTTCATAAGTCCGGGGAAATTGCACTTTTTGCTCCAATGTAGCAAAAATCGGATAATTTTTCCAGCATCCAGGTTTACTTATATTTCAGTTAGACAAACAACATTCTTTCATTTAAGACTGCTATTTCAACTTCTCACCCCAATTCCGCTGAAAAAACATAGTTAAGTTGGAAAAAATCAGGCGATTTCTGTGTTTTTATAACGGCGAAAACACAACTTTCGATTTTTCTGGGAAAACAATTAAGTTTCATCGTATTAAAGAGCAAAAACATGTTTTGGGAGTTCTCGAAAGATGACATTATTTTTTAGTAAAAATAGAATATTTTCAGGGAAAGTCATGTAATTTTTGGGGGTGGGCCGCTCCCGGCAATGGTGCAACGCCGGGCCGACCCTTGAGGTGAAGCTAGCAAGCCAGCTATCACCTCTAGTCTCAAAAATCGGTTAACCTTGTCTGCAGCGTTGTGCTACAGTATCGAAGGTTAATTCGATAAGAACGATTACTACACTTTGATCTTAGCCATTAGGCCGAGAAGCGATGTTGTGGTTAGGAATCCGGGCGCTAAGGCCTATTTCAGTGGTTGATCCCATACGGGTTTGACTTTCGGGTGTCTGACCCTCCAGTCTCTCGCTTTCGCTGGCTTCCCGACTCTAGATCGGACGGGCGCGGCGCCCAAACACAAATCGCTTTATTATTATGCAATTGTTATGAGAATACAAAAAGAGGCCAAAAATGCAAAAGCTTACGGCACCCAGGATTCCCAAGCCGTCTCCGATCCAAGTACTAACTGGGCCCAACGTTGCTTGACTTGCCAGATCGGACGGGATGGCGTAGTTTCAACGTGGTATGGTCGTAAGCGAAGGCAATAGAATGCGGCGCGTGGACAATCCAGCGTCACGTGATATGATTTAGCGATGGAATACGTGAAATTAGACTATTTTCCATCTTTCCTGAAGATTTGGGCCGATTTGGTTGACTTTGACTCCGATGCCAGGAGCTGACTTGGGCGCGCGGCCATGGAAATGCCCGCCGCAGTCGAGAGCGGTTGGGCCCTGAAATCCAAATTTTCCACTTTCTTACCAAATTCGGCTAAAAATTTGGAACGCTTCACGAATTTGCGTGTCATCCTTGCGCAGGGGCCATGCTAATCTTCTCTGTATTGTTCCAATTTTAGTATATGTCCATTGGTATGAACGAGTTCCCGGGTTTTCGACTCGTTTATATAACCCCTACTCCGGCAATGGCCGAGTTTTTACGGGTTTCGTTTCGAAAAAGCGATGTTTGGCTTGATTTTCGAAAATCGCTTTGAATCTGGCACCCGTAAACTATCGACAACTCCAAAACCTTAAGGCCCAACCGCTTCCACCGACGACAGCTTTGCGCAGAGGCGATAACGTGACCCATGAAGCTCTGCTGAGGTGCGTTTATTGCTGGTTGAAAACTTTTCCCAATTGCCCGCGATGCCCCCTGAAACATGGGAGGTATACGCAATTTTTGTAAGCCCCACGGGGGCAAAAGACTCGAAAATGTTCCCCTTCCTTCGAATGGGGTTCCAAAATTTGACTGTCGCCGCAGTTCTGTTTAGAAACTGGGCGGAAACCATAGCGAACCTCACTAAGGCTTATGAAAAGCAACGATTCGGGGTCGGGAAAGGGTTAAGGCATTCGACGTATTCCGATTTCTTACGAGTGGGCGCGACGACTCGGCCAGGGCCACTTCCGGTCCTCCTCCGCCTTCAACCGCGAATATCTCGCTTCCCGTTGATTTTGACGAAAACTTCGAAAACGGAAAAGATTCTTAGAATTTTACGTAGATTTCAATTCTTTAGTCAAAACCTGGAATTTCCAAAACGTCTCATGAAGCGGTGGAAACTAGAGACTACCAAGCAGTCCGCCGCCCCACTCATATCGCCGCGGCTGGTGAGACCAGCCATAGTGCGGGGCATACAGTCCACTTTGGTTTAATTACCCAAGTTTGAGGTACTAAATAACTCCGACCCTACACGAAAATGTAGAGGTTGTCGAAATTTTGGAAAGCCTTTCCTTATGGAAGGGCAACAAATGAGGAAAAGTGGTGGAAATGGCCTGTTTTCACGTAGTTGAGGTCCACGTAAGTCTCACGTAAACTTCATTTTTGCATGAGAAATGACCGAATTTCACGGAAATCCGTACTTTTAACTAAATTCATTGTTTCCCGCTCTTTCGAGGGGATTCCAAAAAATGCATATTACTCATATGCGTCCACTTGCACGGAAATCTTTAGTAAAAGGCGAAAGATTTTCTCGTGAGAATGCAAGAGAACCAGAGATATTTTGAGTTTTGGGCTCGGAAGGTCACCAAATGGAGTAGCCGATTTCGTTTGGGTGGGAAATTTCGCTTTCGACCGTCTCCAGGTCACCCCACTAATCACCTGGATCGGTCAAAAATTAGCGTCTGACCCTTTTCTGCCGCTGCGACTCAAACCCGTACAAAAGCAATGACTCCCCGAACATAAGGCGTGGCGAGCCGGCCACCATTAAACTTACCTGGCTGGGAGTTTCGCCGCGATCATGAAGGCGGCGGCTCCATGGTGAGGCTGATCCATTGCACTTTCGGATCGGTTGACCCGTGAGGCAACTTCGAGTTGAAGTTAGCCTACAGCTAAATTTTTGCGTGAGGGGCTGCGTTCGCGCGGCCCTGAAATCTCTTGAAAATCATGAATTTCTTTGAAATCGAGAAAATTTTGCTCGAAATCGGGATAATCGAGCTTTTCCAAAAACCTCAAAATCAGTTTTTTAACTGAAATCGACGAAAATTCGAGGCCGATTTTTACCAAAAGTCCCATTTCTGTGTGGTTCTGTCGAAATGTTGTTGGAAGCGGCGGAAACCGGCGTCTACGCCGCGTCTCGCGGCCTCCCCCGTATCGCGTCAGCGGTTGCCGGCCGCCATACCCTGGCGCCCAACAGACTATTCGGTTTAATTACCCAAGTTTGAGGTACTAAATACTTCCGACCCTGCGAATGTAGAGGTTGTTGAAATTTTGGAAAGCCCTTCCTTATGGGAGGGCAACAAATTCGAGAAATTGTGGAAATCTGCTCATTTCATGCTGTACATTTTCCGATGAAACTAGCTTTCCGCTGAAAATGCATGGAATTTTGTCCATTTCAGGTAGTTCCGGTCTACGTGAAAGCCTGTTTTTCGTAGTTTTCTCAAAATTTCAAGAACGTTTGCACGTTTCTTAACCCAAATTGCCAAGAATAACTATTTAACGTGCCCCGCAAAACCTCGAAAAACATGAAAATGTGTGAAAATTTTCAAAAAAAAAATCTGAAAAAAATGTTAAAAATTTAGTTATCCACAATTGCTCAGGAGAAAATTTTAACGTTGCCTGCAAATCCTGAAAATGCGAAAATTTTATGAAATTTTCATGAAAATCGAGAAAACATTTTCAAAAACCCGGTAAAACGAAAACATTCCAGACTGAAAATGTGATGAAACCTGATCAATTCAATCAAGTTGAAACATATTTTCAGGAAAAGTGACGAAAACGGTAGGATATCGCTAAAAATTTACAAAAATGACTTTTTCGAATTAGAGAATATAATAGTAAAATGGATTTCTGATTTTCTGTACCAAAAACCTTATCCTCTCCCAATCGGAAGGCGGAACTTCTTCGTTTTTTTTTTTTTTTTTTTTTTTTTTTTTCATAAGTCCGGGGAAATTGCACTTTTTGCTCCAATGTAGCAAAAATCGGATAATTTTTCCAGCATCCAGGTTTACTTATATTTCAGTTAGACAAACAACATTCTTTCATTTAAGACTGCTATTTCAACTTCTCACCCCAATTCCGCTGAAAAAACATAGTTAAGTTGGAAAAAATCAGGCGATTTCTGTGTTTTTATAACGGCGAAAACACAACTTTCGATTTTTCTGGGAAAACAATTAAGTTTCATCGTATTAAAGAGCAAAAACATGTTTTGGGAGTTCTCGAAAGATGACATTATTTTTTAGTAAAAATAGAATCTTTTCAGGGAAAGTCATGTAATTTTTGGGGGTGGGCCGCTCCCGGCAATGGTGCAACGCCGGGCCGACCCTTGAGGTGAAGCTAGCAAGCCAGCTATCACCTCTAGTCTCAAAAATCGGTTAACCTTGTCTGCAGCGTTGTGCTACAGTATCGAAGGTTAATTCGATAAGAACGATTACTACACTTTGATCTTAGCCATTAGGCCGAGAAGCGATGTTGTGGTTAGGAATCCGGGCGCTAAGGCCTATTTCAGTGGTTGATCCCATACGGGTTTGACTTTCGGGTGTCTGACCCTCCAGTCTCTCGCTTTCGCTGGCTTCCCGACTCTAGATCGGACGGGCGCGGCGCCCAAACACAAATCGCTTTATTATTATGCAATTGTTATGAGAATACAAAAAGAGGCCAAAAATGCAAAAGCTTACGGCACCCAGGATTCCCAAGCCGTCTCCGATCCAAGTACTAACTGGGCCCAACGTTGCTTGACTTGCCAGATCGGACGGGATGGCGTAGTTTCAACGTGGTATGGTCGTAAGCGAAGGCAATAGAATGCGGCGCGTGGACAATCCAGCGTCACGTGATATGATTTAGCGATGGAATACGTGAAATTAGACTATTTTCCATCTTTCCTGAAGATTTGGGCCGATTTGGTTGACTTTGACTCCGATGCCAGGAGCTGACTTGGGCGCGCGGCCATGGAAATGCCCGCCGCAGTCGAGAGCGGTTGGGCCCTGAAATCCAAATTTTCCACTTTCTTACCAAATTCGGCTAAAAATTTGGAACGCTTCACGAATTTGCGTGTCATCCTTGCGCAGGGGCCATGCTAATCTTCTCTGTATTGTTCCAATTTTAGTATATGTCCATTGGTATGAACGAGTTCCCGGGTTTTCGACTCGTTTATATAACCCCTACTCCGGCAATGGCCGAGTTTTTACGGGTTTCGTTTCGAAAAAGCGATGTTTGGCTTGATTTTCGAAAATCGCTTTGAATCTGGCACCCGTAAACTATCGACAACTCCAAAACCTTAAGGCCCAACCGCTTCCACCGACGACAGCTTTGCGCAGAGGCGATAACGTGACCCATGAAGCTCTGCTGAGGTGCGTTTATTGCTGGTTGAAAACTTTTCCCAATTGCCCGCGATGCCCCCTGAAACATGGGAGGTATACGCAATTTTTGTAAGCCCCACGGGGGCAAAAGACTCGAAAATGTTCCCCTTCCTTCGAATGGGGTTCCAAAATTTGACTGTCGCCGCAGTTCTGTTTAGAAACTGGGCGGAAACCATAGCGAACCTCACTAAGGCTTATGAAAAGCAACGATTCGGGGTCGGGAAAGGGTTAAGGCATTCGACGTATTCCGATTTCTTACGAGTGGGCGCGACGACTCGGCCAGGGCCACTTCCGGTCCTCCTCCGCCTTCAACCGCGAATATCTCGCTTCCCGTTGATTTTGACGAAAACTTCGAAAACGGAAAAGATTCTTAGAATTTTACGTAGATTTCAATTCTTTAGTCAAAACCTGGAATTTCCAAAACGTCTCATGAAGCGGTGGAAACTAGAGACTACCAAGCAGTCCGCCGCCCCACTCATATCGCCGCGGCTGGTGAGACCAGCCATAGTGCGGGGCATACAGTCCACTTTGGTTTAATTACCCAAGTTTGAGGTACTAAATAACTCCGACCCTACACGAAAATGTAGAGGTTGTCGAAATTTTGGAAAGCCTTTCCTTATGGAAGGGCAACAAATGAGGAAAAGTGGTGGAAATGGCCTGTTTTCACGTAGTTGAGGTCCACGTAAGTCTCACGTAAACTTCATTTTTGCATGAGAAATGACCGAATTTCACGGAAATCCGTACTTTTAACTAAATTCATTGTTTCCCGCTCTTTCGAGGGGATTCCAAAAAATGCATATTACTCATATGCGTCCACTTGCACGGAAATCTTTAGTAAAAGGCGAAAGATTTTCTCGTGAGAATGCAAGAGAACCAGAGATATTTTGAGTTTTGGGCTCGGAAGGTCACCAAATGGAGTAGCCGATTTCGTTTGGGTGGGAAATTTCGCTTTCGACCGTCTCCAGGTCACCCCACTAATCACCTGGATCGGTCAAAAATTAGCGTCTGACCCTTTTCTGCCGCTGCGACTCAAACCCGTACAAAAGCAATGACTCCCCGAACATAAGGCGTGGCGAGCCGGCCACCATTAAACTTACCTGGCTGGGAGTTTCGCCGCGATCATGAAGGCGGCGGCTCCATGGTGAGGCTGATCCATTGCACTTTCGGATCGGTTGACCCGTGAGGCAACTTCGAGTTGAAGTTAGCCTACAGCTAAATTTTTGCGTGAGGGGCTGCGTTCGCGCGGCCCTGAAATCTCTTGAAAATCATGAATTTCTTTGAAATCGAGAAAATTTTGCTCGAAATCGGGATAATCGAGCTTTTCCAAAAACCTCAAAATCAGTTTTTTAACTGAAATCGACGAAAATTCGAGGCCGATTTTTACCAAAAGTCCCATTTCTGTGTGGTTCTGTCGAAATGTTGTTGGAAGCGGCGGAAACCGGCGTCTACGCCGCGTCTCGCGGCCTCCCCCGTATCGCGTCAGCGGTTGCCGGCCGCCATACCCTGGCGCCCAACAGACTATTCGGTTTAATTACCCAAGTTTGAGGTACTAAATACTTCCGACCCTGCGAATGTAGAGGTTGTTGAAATTTTGGAAAGCCCTTCCTTATGGGAGGGCAACAAATTCGAGAAATTGTGGAAATCTGCTCATTTCATGCTGTACATTTTCCGATGAAACTAGCTTTCCGCTGAAAATGCATGGAATTTTGTCCATTTCAGGTAGTTCCGGTCTACGTGAAAGCCTGTTTTTCGTAGTTTTCTCAAAATTTCAAGAACGTTTGCACGTTTCTTAACCCAAATTGCCAAGAATAACTATTTAACGTGCCCCGCAAAACCTCGAAAAACATGAAAATGTGTGAAAATTTTCAAAAAAAAAATCTGAAAAAAATGTTAAAAATTTAGTTATCCACAATTGCTCAGGAGAAAATTTTAACGTTGCCTGCAAATCCTGAAAATGCGAAAATTTTATGAAATTTTCATGAAAATCGAGAAAACATTTTCAAAAACCCGGTAAAACGAAAACATTCCAGACTGAAAATGTGATGAAACCTGATCAATTCAATCAAGTTGAAACATATTTTCAGGAAAAGTGACGAAAACGGTAGGATATCGCTAAAAATTTACAAAAATGACTTTTTCGAATTAGAGAATATAATAGTAAAATGGATTTCTGATTTTCTGTACCAAAAACCTTATCCTCTCCCAATCGGAAGGCGGAACTTCTTCGTTTTTTTTTTTTTTTTTTTTTTTTTTTCATAAGTCCGGGGAAATTGCACTTTTTGCTCCAATGTAGCAAAAATCGGATAATTTTTCCAGCATCCAGGTTTACTTATATTTCAGTTAGACAAACAACATTCTTTCATTTAAGACTGCTATTTCAACTTCTCACCCCAATTCCGCTGAAAAAACATAGTTAAGTTGGAAAAAATCAGGCGATTTCTGTGTTTTTATAACGGCGAAAACACAACTTTCGATTTTTCTGGGAAAACAATTAAGTTTCATCGTATTAAAGAGCAAAAACATGTTTTGGGAGTTCTCGAAAGATGACATTATTTTTTAGTAAAAATAGAATATTTTCAGGGAAAGTCATGTAATTTTTGGGGGTGGGCCGCTCCCGGCAATGGTGCAACGCCGGGCCGACCCTTGAGGTGAAGCTAGCAAGCCAGCTATCACCTCTAGTCTCAAAAATCGGTTAACCTTGTCTGCAGCGTTGTGCTACAGTATCGAAGGTTAATTCGATAAGAACGATTACTACACTTTGATCTTAGCCATTAGGCCGAGAAGCGATGTTGTGGTTAGGAATCCGGGCGCTAAGGCCTATTTCAGTGGTTGATCCCATACGGGTTTGACTTTCGGGTGTCTGACCCTCCAGTCTCTCGCTTTCGCTGGCTTCCCGACTCTAGATCGGACGGGCGCGGCGCCCAAACACAAATCGCTTTATTATTATGCAATTGTTATGAGAATACAAAAAGAGGCCAAAAATGCAAAAGCTTACGGCACCCAGGATTCCCAAGCCGTCTCCGATCCAAGTACTAACTGGGCCCAACGTTGCTTGACTTGCCAGATCGGACGGGATGGCGTAGTTTCAACGTGGTATGGTCGTAAGCGAAGGCAATAGAATGCGGCGCGTGGACAATCCAGCGTCACGTGATATGATTTAGCGATGGAATACGTGAAATTAGACTATTTTCCATCTTTCCTGAAGATTTGGGCCGATTTGGTTGACTTTGACTCCGATGCCAGGAGCTGACTTGGGCGCGCGGCCATGGAAATGCCCGCCGCAGTCGAGAGCGGTTGGGCCCTGAAATCCAAATTTTCCACTTTCTTACCAAATTCGGCTAAAAATTTGGAACGCTTCACGAATTTGCGTGTCATCCTTGCGCAGGGGCCATGCTAATCTTCTCTGTATTGTTCCAATTTTAGTATATGTCCATTGGTATGAACGAGTTCCCGGGTTTTCGACTCGTTTATATAACCCCTACTCCGGCAATGGCCGAGTTTTTACGGGTTTCGTTTCGAAAAAGCGATGTTTGGCTTGATTTTCGAAAATCGCTTTGAATCTGGCACCCGTAAACTATCGACAACTCCAAAACCTTAAGGCCCAACCGCTTCCACCGACGACAGCTTTGCGCAGAGGCGATAACGTGACCCATGAAGCTCTGCTGAGGTGCGTTTATTGCTGGTTGAAAACTTTTCCCAATTGCCCGCGATGCCCCCTGAAACATGGGAGGTATACGCAATTTTTGTAAGCCCCACGGGGGCAAAAGACTCGAAAATGTTCCCCTTCCTTCGAATGGGGTTCCAAAATTTGACTGTCGCCGCAGTTCTGTTTAGAAACTGGGCGGAAACCATAGCGAACCTCACTAAGGCTTATGAAAAGCAACGATTCGGGGTCGGGAAAGGGTTAAGGCATTCGACGTATTCCGATTTCTTACGAGTGGGCGCGACGACTCGGCCAGGGCCACTTCCGGTCCTCCTCCGCCTTCAACCGCGAATATCTCGCTTCCCGTTGATTTTGACGAAAACTTCGAAAACGGAAAAGATTCTTAGAATTTTACGTAGATTTCAATTCTTTAGTCAAAACCTGGAATTTCCAAAACGTCTCATGAAGCGGTGGAAACTAGAGACTACCAAGCAGTCCGCCGCCCCACTCATATCGCCGCGGCTGGTGAGACCAGCCATAGTGCGGGGCATACAGTCCACTTTGGTTTAATTACCCAAGTTTGAGGTACTAAATAACTCCGACCCTACACGAAAATGTAGAGGTTGTCGAAATTTTGGAAAGCCTTTCCTTATGGAAGGGCAACAAATGAGGAAAAGTGGTGGAAATGGCCTGTTTTCACGTAGTTGAGGTCCACGTAAGTCTCACGTAAACTTCATTTTTGCATGAGAAATGACCGAATTTCACGGAAATCCGTACTTTTAACTAAATTCATTGTTTCCCGCTCTTTCGAGGGGATTCCAAAAAATGCATATTACTCATATGCGTCCACTTGCACGGAAATCTTTAGTAAAAGGCGAAAGATTTTCTCGTGAGAATGCAAGAGAACCAGAGATATTTTGAGTTTTGGGCTCGGAAGGTCACCAAATGGAGTAGCCGATTTCGTTTGGGTGGGAAATTTCGCTTTCGACCGTCTCCAGGTCACCCCACTAATCACCTGGATCGGTCAAAAATTAGCGTCTGACCCTTTTCTGCCGCTGCGACTCAAACCCGTACAAAAGCAATGACTCCCCGAACATAAGGCGTGGCGAGCCGGCCACCATTAAACTTACCTGGCTGGGAGTTTCGCCGCGATCATGAAGGCGGCGGCTCCATGGTGAGGCTGATCCATTGCACTTTCGGATCGGTTGACCCGTGAGGCAACTTCGAGTTGAAGTTAGCCTACAGCTAAATTTTTGCGTGAGGGGCTGCGTTCGCGCGGCCCTGAAATCTCTTGAAAATCATGAATTTCTTTGAAATCGAGAAAATTTTGCTCGAAATCGGGATAATCGAGCTTTTCCAAAAACCTCAAAATCAGTTTTTTAACTGAAATCGACGAAAATTCGAGGCCGATTTTTACCAAAAGTCCCATTTCTGTGTGGTTCTGTCGAAATGTTGTTGGAAGCGGCGGAAACCGGCGTCTACGCCGCGTCTCGCGGCCTCCCCCGTATCGCGTCAGCGGTTGCCGGCCGCCATACCCTGGCGCCCAACAGACTATTCGGTTTAATTACCCAAGTTTGAGGTACTAAATACTTCCGACCCTGCGAATGTAGAGGTTGTTGAAATTTTGGAAAGCCCTTCCTTATGGGAGGGCAACAAATTCGAGAAATTGTGGAAATCTGCTCATTTCATGCTGTACATTTTCCGATGAAACTAGCTTTCCGCTGAAAATGCATGGAATTTTGTCCATTTCAGGTAGTTCCGGTCTACGTGAAAGCCTGTTTTTCGTAGTTTTCTCAAAATTTCAAGAACGTTTGCACGTTTCTTAACCCAAATTGCCAAGAATAACTATTTAACGTGCCCCGCAAAACCTCGAAAAACATGAAAATGTGTGAAAATTTTCAAAAAAAAAATCTGAAAAAAATGTTAAAAATTTAGTTATCCACAATTGCTCAGGAGAAAATTTTAACGTTGCCTGCAAATCCTGAAAATGCGAAAATTTTATGAAATTTTCATGAAAATCGAGAAAACATTTTCAAAAACCCGGTAAAACGAAAACATTCCAGACTGAAAATGTGATGAAACCTGATCAATTCAATCAAGTTGAAACATATTTTCAGGAAAAGTGACGAAAACGGTAGGATATCGCTAAAAATTTACAAAAATGACTTTTTCGAATTAGAGAATATAATAGTAAAATGGATTTCTGATTTTCTGTACCAAAAACCTTATCCTCTCCCAATCGGAAGGCGGAACTTCTTCGTTTTTTTTTTTTTTTTTTTTTCATAAGTCTGGGGAAATTGCACTTTTTGCTCCAATGTAGCAAAAATCGGATAATTTTTCCAGCATCCAGGTTTACTTATATTTCAGTTAGACAAACAACATTCTTTCATTTAAGACTGCTATTTCAACTTCTCACCCCAATTCCGCTGAAAAAACATAGTTAAGTTGGAAAAAATCAGGCGATTTCTGTGTTTTTATAACGGCGAAAACACAACTTTCGATTTTTCTGGGAAAACAATTAAGTTTCATCGTATTAAAGAGCAAAAACATGTTTTGGGAGTTCTCGAAAGATGACATTATTTTTTAGTAAAAATAGAATATTTTCAGGGAAAGTCATGTAATTTTTGGGGGTGGGCCGCTCCCGGCAATGGTGCAACGCCGGGCCGACCCTTGAGGTGAAGCTAGCAAGCCAGCTATCACCTCTAGTCTCAAAAATCGGTTAACCTTGTCTGCAGCGTTGTGCTACAGTATCGAAGGTTAATTCGATAAGAACGATTACTACACTTTGATCTTAGCCATTAGGCCGAGAAGCGATGTTGTGGTTAGGAATCCGGGCGCTAAGGCCTATTTCAGTGGTTGATCCCATACGGGTTTGACTTTCGGGTGTCTGACCCTCCAGTCTCTCGCTTTCGCTGGCTTCCCGACTCTAGATCGGACGGGCGCGGCGCCCAAACACAAATCGCTTTATTATTATGCAATTGTTATGAGAATACAAAAAGAGGCCAAAAATGCAAAAGCTTACGGCACCCAGGATTCCCAAGCCGTCTCCGATCCAAGTACTAACTGGGCCCAACGTTGCTTGACTTGCCAGATCGGACGGGATGGCGTAGTTTCAACGTGGTATGGTCGTAAGCGAAGGCAATAGAATGCGGCGCGTGGACAATCCAGCGTCACGTGATATGATTTAGCGATGGAATACGTGAAATTAGACTATTTTCCATCTTTCCTGAAGATTTGGGCCGATTTGGTTGACTTTGACTCCGATGCCAGGAGCTGACTTGGGCGCGCGGCCATGGAAATGCCCGCCGCAGTCGAGAGCGGTTGGGCCCTGAAATCCAAATTTTCCACTTTCTTACCAAATTCGGCTAAAAATTTGGAACGCTTCACGAATTTGCGTGTCATCCTTGCGCAGGGGCCATGCTAATCTTCTCTGTATTGTTCCAATTTTAGTATATGTCCATTGGTATGAACGAGTTCCCGGGTTTTCGACTCGTTTATATAACCCCTACTCCGGCAATGGCCGAGTTTTTACGGGTTTCGTTTCGAAAAAGCGATGTTTGGCTTGATTTTCGAAAATCGCTTTGAATCTGGCACCCGTAAACTATCGACAACTCCAAAACCTTAAGGCCCAACCGCTTCCACCGACGACAGCTTTGCGCAGAGGCGATAACGTGACCCATGAAGCTCTGCTGAGGTGCGTTTATTGCTGGTTGAAAACTTTTCCCAATTGCCCGCGATGCCCCCTGAAACATGGGAGGTATACGCAATTTTTGTAAGCCCCACGGGGGCAAAAGACTCGAAAATGTTCCCCTTCCTTCGAATGGGGTTCCAAAATTTGACTGTCGCCGCAGTTCTGTTTAGAAACTGGGCGGAAACCATAGCGAACCTCACTAAGGCTTATGAAAAGCAACGATTCGGGGTCGGGAAAGGGTTAAGGCATTCGACGTATTCCGATTTCTTACGAGTGGGCGCGACGACTCGGCCAGGGCCACTTCCGGTCCTCCTCCGCCTTCAACCGCGAATATCTCGCTTCCCGTTGATTTTGACGAAAACTTCGAAAACGGAAAAGATTCTTAGAATTTTACGTAGATTTCAATTCTTTAGTCAAAACCTGGAATTTCCAAAACGTCTCATGAAGCGGTGGAAACTAGAGACTACCAAGCAGTCCGCCGCCCCACTCATATCGCCGCGGCTGGTGAGACCAGCCATAGTGCGGGGCATACAGTCCACTTTGGTTTAATTACCCAAGTTTGAGGTACTAAATAACTCCGACCCTACACGAAAATGTAGAGGTTGTCGAAATTTTGGAAAGCCTTTCCTTATGGAAGGGCAACAAATGAGGAAAAGTGGTGGAAATGGCCTGTTTTCACGTAGTTGAGGTCCACGTAAGTCTCACGTAAACTTCATTTTTGCATGAGAAATGACCGAATTTCACGGAAATCCGTACTTTTAACTAAATTCATTGTTTCCCGCTCTTTCGAGGGGATTCCAAAAAATGCATATTACTCATATGCGTCCACTTGCACGGAAATCTTTAGTAAAAGGCGAAAGATTTTCTCGTGAGAATGCAAGAGAACCAGAGATATTTTGAGTTTTGGGCTCGGAAGGTCACCAAATGGAGTAGCCGATTTCGTTTGGGTGGGAAATTTCGCTTTCGACCGTCTCCAGGTCACCCCACTAATCACCTGGATCGGTCAAAAATTAGCGTCTGACCCTTTTCTGCCGCTGCGACTCAAACCCGTACAAAAGCAATGACTCCCCGAACATAAGGCGTGGCGAGCCGGCCACCATTAAACTTACCTGGCTGGGAGTTTCGCCGCGATCATGAAGGCGGCGGCTCCATGGTGAGGCTGATCCATTGCACTTTCGGATCGGTTGACCCGTGAGGCAACTTCGAGTTGAAGTTAGCCTACAGCTAAATTTTTGCGTGAGGGGCTGCGTTCGCGCGGCCCTGAAATCTCTTGAAAATCATGAATTTCTTTGAAATCGAGAAAATTTTGCTCGAAATCGGGATAATCGAGCTTTTCCAAAAACCTCAAAATCAGTTTTTTAACTGAAATCGACGAAAATTCGAGGCCGATTTTTACCAAAAGTCCCATTTCTGTGTGGTTCTGTCGAAATGTTGTTGGAAGCGGCGGAAACCGGCGTCTACGCCGCGTCTCGCGGCCTCCCCCGTATCGCGTCAGCGGTTGCCGGCCGCCATACCCTGGCGCCCAACAGACTATTCGGTTTAATTACCCAAGTTTGAGGTACTAAATACTTCCGACCCTGCGAATGTAGAGGTTGTTGAAATTTTGGAAAGCCCTTCCTTATGGGAGGGCAACAAATTCGAGAAATTGTGGAAATCTGCTCATTTCATGCTGTACATTTTCCGATGAAACTAGCTTTCCGCTGAAAATGCATGGAATTTTGTCCATTTCAGGTAGTTCCGGTCTACGTGAAAGCCTGTTTTTCGTAGTTTTCTCAAAATTTCAAGAACGTTTGCACGTTTCTTAACCCAAATTGCCAAGAATAACTATTTAACGTGCCCCGCAAAACCTCGAAAAACATGAAAATGTGTGAAAATTTTCAAAAAAAAAATCTGAAAAAAATGTTAAAAATTTAGTTATCCACAATTGCTCAGGAGAAAATTTTAACGTTGCCTGCAAATCCTGAAAATGCGAAAATTTTATGAAATTTTCATGAAAATCGAGAAAACATTTTCAAAAACCCGGTAAAACGAAAACATTCCAGACTGAAAATGTGATGAAACCTGATCAATTCAATCAAGTTGAAACATATTTTCAGGAAAAGTGACGAAAACGGTAGGATATCGCTAAAAATTTACAAAAATGACTTTTTCGAATTAGAGAATATAATAGTAAAATGGATTTCTGATTTTCTGTACCAAAAACCTTATCCTCTCCCAATCGGAAGGCGGAACTTCTTCGTTTTTTTTTTTTTTTTTTTTTTTTTTTCATAAGTCCGGGGAAATTGCACTTTTTGCTCCAATGTAGCAAAAATCGGATAATTTTTCCAGCATCCAGGTTTACTTATATTTCAGTTAGACAAACAACATTCTTTCATTTAAGACTGCTATTTCAACTTCTCACCCCAATTCCGCTGAAAAAACATAGTTAAGTTGGAAAAAATCAGGCGATTTCTGTGTTTTTATAACGGCGAAAACACAACTTTCGATTTTTCTGGGAAAACAATTAAGTTTCATCGTATTAAAGAGCAAAAACATGTTTTGGGAGTTCTCGAAAGATGACATTATTTTTTAGTAAAAATAGAATCTTTTCAGGGAAAGTCATGTAATTTTTGGGGGTGGGCCGCTCCCGGCAATGGTGCAACGCCGGGCCGACCCTTGAGGTGAAGCTAGCAAGCCAGCTATCACCTCTAGTCTCAAAAATCGGTTAACCTTGTCTGCAGCGTTGTGCTACAGTATCGAAGGTTAATTCGATAAGAACGATTACTACACTTTGATCTTAGCCATTAGGCCGAGAAGCGATGTTGTGGTTAGGAATCCGGGCGCTAAGGCCTATTTCAGTGGTTGATCCCATACGGGTTTGACTTTCGGGTGTCTGACCCTCCAGTCTCTCGCTTTCGCTGGCTTCCCGACTCTAGATCGGACGGGCGCGGCGCCCAAACACAAATCGCTTTATTATTATGCAATTGTTATGAGAATACAAAAAGAGGCCAAAAATGCAAAAGCTTACGGCACCCAGGATTCCCAAGCCGTCTCCGATCCAAGTACTAACTGGGCCCAACGTTGCTTGACTTGCCAGATCGGACGGGATGGCGTAGTTTCAACGTGGTATGGTCGTAAGCGAAGGCAATAGAATGCGGCGCGTGGACAATCCAGCGTCACGTGATATGATTTAGCGATGGAATACGTGAAATTAGACTATTTTCCATCTTTCCTGAAGATTTGGGCCGATTTGGTTGACTTTGACTCCGATGCCAGGAGCTGACTTGGGCGCGCGGCCATGGAAATGCCCGCCGCAGTCGAGAGCGGTTGGGCCCTGAAATCCAAATTTTCCACTTTCTTACCAAATTCGGCTAAAAATTTGGAACGCTTCACGAATTTGCGTGTCATCCTTGCGCAGGGGCCATGCTAATCTTCTCTGTATTGTTCCAATTTTAGTATATGTCCATTGGTATGAACGAGTTCCCGGGTTTTCGACTCGTTTATATAACCCCTACTCCGGCAATGGCCGAGTTTTTACGGGTTTCGTTTCGAAAAAGCGATGTTTGGCTTGATTTTCGAAAATCGCTTTGAATCTGGCACCCGTAAACTATCGACAACTCCAAAACCTTAAGGCCCAACCGCTTCCACCGACGACAGCTTTGCGCAGAGGCGATAACGTGACCCATGAAGCTCTGCTGAGGTGCGTTTATTGCTGGTTGAAAACTTTTCCCAATTGCCCGCGATGCCCCCTGAAACATGGGAGGTATACGCAATTTTTGTAAGCCCCACGGGGGCAAAAGACTCGAAAATGTTCCCCTTCCTTCGAATGGGGTTCCAAAATTTGACTGTCGCCGCAGTTCTGTTTAGAAACTGGGCGGAAACCATAGCGAACCTCACTAAGGCTTATGAAAAGCAACGATTCGGGGTCGGGAAAGGGTTAAGGCATTCGACGTATTCCGATTTCTTACGAGTGGGCGCGACGACTCGGCCAGGGCCACTTCCGGTCCTCCTCCGCCTTCAACCGCGAATATCTCGCTTCCCGTTGATTTTGACGAAAACTTCGAAAACGGAAAAGATTCTTAGAATTTTACGTAGATTTCAATTCTTTAGTCAAAACCTGGAATTTCCAAAACGTCTCATGAAGCGGTGGAAACTAGAGACTACCAAGCAGTCCGCCGCCCCACTCATATCGCCGCGGCTGGTGAGACCAGCCATAGTGCGGGGCATACAGTCCACTTTGGTTTAATTACCCAAGTTTGAGGTACTAAATAACTCCGACCCTACACGAAAATGTAGAGGTTGTCGAAATTTTGGAAAGCCTTTCCTTATGGAAGGGCAACAAATGAGGAAAAGTGGTGGAAATGGCCTGTTTTCACGTAGTTGAGGTCCACGTAAGTCTCACGTAAACTTCATTTTTGCATGAGAAATGACCGAATTTCACGGAAATCCGTACTTTTAACTAAATTCATTGTTTCCCGCTCTTTCGAGGGGATTCCAAAAAATGCATATTACTCATATGCGTCCACTTGCACGGAAATCTTTAGTAAAAGGCGAAAGATTTTCTCGTGAGAATGCAAGAGAACCAGAGATATTTTGAGTTTTGGGCTCGGAAGGTCACCAAATGGAGTAGCCGATTTCGTTTGGGTGGGAAATTTCGCTTTCGACCGTCTCCAGGTCACCCCACTAATCACCTGGATCGGTCAAAAATTAGCGTCTGACCCTTTTCTGCCGCTGCGACTCAAACCCGTACAAAAGCAATGACTCCCCGAACATAAGGCGTGGCGAGCCGGCCACCATTAAACTTACCTGGCTGGGAGTTTCGCCGCGATCATGAAGGCGGCGGCTCCATGGTGAGGCTGATCCATTGCACTTTCGGATCGGTTGACCCGTGAGGCAACTTCGAGTTGAAGTTAGCCTACAGCTAAATTTTTGCGTGAGGGGCTGCGTTCGCGCGGCCCTGAAATCTCTTGAAGATCATGAATTTCTTTGAAATCGAGAAAATTTTGCTCGAAATCGGGATAATCGAGCTTTTCCAAAAACCTCAAAATCAGTTTTTTAACTGAAATCGACGAAAATTCGAGGCCGATTTTTACCAAAAGTCCCATTTCTGTGTGGTTCTGTCGAAATGTTGTTGGAAGCGGCGGAAACCGGCGTCTACGCCGCGTCTCGCGGCCTCCCCCGTATCGCGTCAGCGGTTGCCGGCCGCCATACCCTGGCGCCCAACAGACTATTCGGTTTAATTACCCAAGTTTGAGGTACTAAATACTTCCGACCCTGCGAATGTAGAGGTTGTTGAAATTTTGGAAAGCCCTTCCTTATGGGAGGGCAACAAATTCGAGAAATTGTGGAAATCTGCTCATTTCATGCTGTACATTTTCCGATGAAACTAGCTTTCCGCTGAAAATGCATGGAATTTTGTCCATTTCAGGTAGTTCCGGTCTACGTGAAAGCCTGTTTTTCGTAGTTTTCTCAAAATTTCAAGAACGTTTGCACGTTTCTTAACCCAAATTGCCAAGAATAACTATTTAACGTGCCCCGCAAAACCTCGAAAAACATGAAAATGTGTGAAAATTTTCAAAAAAAAAATCTGAAAAAAATGTTAAAAATTTAGTTATCCACAATTGCTCAGGAGAAAATTTTAACGTTGCCTGCAAATCCTGAAAATGCGAAAATTTTATGAAATTTTCATGAAAATCGAGAAAACATTTTCAAAAACCCGGTAAAACGAAAACATTCCAGACTGAAAATGTGATGAAACCTGATCAATTCAATCAAGTTGAAACATATTTTCAGGAAAAGTGACGAAAACGGTAGGATATCGCTAAAAATTTACAAAAATGACTTTTTCGATTTAGAGAATATAATAGTAAAATGGATTTCTGATTTTCTGTACCAAAAACCTTATCCTCTCCCAATCGGAAGGCGGAACTTCTTCGTTTTTTTTTTTTTCATAAGTCCGGGGAAATTGCACTTTTTGCTCCAATGTAGCAAAAATCGGATAATTTTTCCAGCATCCAGGTTTACTTATATTTCAGTTAGACAAACAACATTCTTTCATTTAAGACTGCTATTTCAACTTCTCACCCCAATTCCGCTGAAAAAACATAGTTAAGTTGGAAAAAATCAGGCGATTTCTGTGTTTTTATAACGGCGAAAACACAACTTTCGATTTTTCTGGGAAAACAATTAAGTTTCATCGTATTAAAGAGCAAAAACATGTTTTGGGAGTTCTCGAAAGATGACATTATTTTTTAGTAAAAATAGAATCTTTTCAGGGAATGTCATGTAATTTTTGGGGGTGGGCCGCTCCCGGCAATGGTGCAACGCCGGGCCGACCCTTGAGGTGAAGCTAGCAAGCCAGCTATCACCTCTAGTCTCAAAAATCGGTTAACCTTGTCTGCAGCGTTGTGCTACAGTATCGAAGGTTAATTCGATAAGAACGATTACTACACTTTGATCTTAGCCATTAGGCCGAGAAGCGATGTTGTGGTTAGGAATCCGGGCGCTAAGGCCTATTTCAGTGGTTGATCCCATACGGGTTTGACTTTCGGGTGTCTGACCCTCCAGTCTCTCGCTTTCGCTGGCTTCCCGACTCTAGATCGGACGGGCGCGGCGCCCAAACACAAATCGCTTTATTATTATGCAATTGTTATGAGAATACAAAAAGAGGCCAAAAATGCAAAAGCTTACGGCACCCAGGATTCCCAAGCCGTCTCCGATCCAAGTACTAACTGGGCCCAACGTTGCTTGACTTGCCAGATCGGACGGGATGGCGTAGTTTCAACGTGGTATGGTCGTAAGCGAAGGCAATAGAATGCGGCGCGTGGACAATCCAGCGTCACGTGATATGATTTAGCGATGGAATACGTGAAATTAGACTATTTTCCATCTTTCCTGAAGATTTGGGCCGATTTGGTTGACTTTGACTCCGATGCCAGGAGCTGACTTGGGCGCGCGGCCATGGAAATGCCCGCCGCAGTCGAGAGCGGTTGGGCCCTGAAATCCAAATTTTCCACTTTCTTACCAAATTCGGCTAAAAATTTGGAACGCTTCACGAATTTGCGTGTCATCCTTGCGCAGGGGCCATGCTAATCTTCTCTGTATTGTTCCAATTTTAGTATATGTCCATTGGTATGAACGAGTTCCCGGGTTTTCGACTCGTTTATATAACCCCTACTCCGGCAATGGCCGAGTTTTTACGGGTTTCGTTTCGAAAAAGCGATGTTTGGCTTGATTTTCGAAAATCGCTTTGAATCTGGCACCCGTAAACTATCGACAACTCCAAAACCTTAAGGCCCAACCGCTTCCACCGACGACAGCTTTGCGCAGAGGCGATAACGTGACCCATGAAGCTCTGCTGAGGTGCGTTTATTGCTGGTTGAAAACTTTTCCCAATTGCCCGCGATGCCCCCTGAAACATGGGAGGTATACGCAATTTTTGTAAGCCCCACGGGGGCAAAAGACTCGAAAATGTTCCCCTTCCTTCGAATGGGGTTCCAAAATTTGACTGTCGCCGCAGTTCTGTTTAGAAACTGGGCGGAAACCATAGCGAACCTCACTAAGGCTTATGAAAAGCAACGATTCGGGGTCGGGAAAGGGTTAAGGCATTCGACGTATTCCGATTTCTTACGAGTGGGCGCGACGACTCGGCCAGGGCCACTTCCGGTCCTCCTCCGCCTTCAACCGCGAATATCTCGCTTCCCGTTGATTTTGACGAAAACTTCGAAAACGGAAAAGATTCTTAGAATTTTACGTAGATTTCAATTCTTTAGTCAAAACCTGGAATTTCCAAAACGTCTCATGAAGCGGTGGAAACTAGAGACTACCAAGCAGTCCGCCGCCCCACTCATATCGCCGCGGCTGGTGAGACCAGCCATAGTGCGGGGCATACAGTCCACTTTGGTTTAATTACCCAAGTTTGAGGTACTAAATAACTCCGACCCTACACGAAAATGTAGAGGTTGTCGAAATTTTGGAAAGCCTTTCCTTATGGAAGGGCAACAAATGAGGAAAAGTGGTGGAAATGGCCTGTTTTCACGTAGTTGAGGTCCACGTAAGTCTCACGTAAACTTCATTTTTGCATGAGAAATGACCGAATTTCACGGAAATCCGTACTTTTAACTAAATTCATTGTTTCCCGCTCTTTCGAGGGGATTCCAAAAAATGCATATTACTCATATGCGTCCACTTGCACGGAAATCTTTAGTAAAAGGCGAAAGATTTTCTCGTGAGAATGCAAGAGAACCAGAGATATTTTGAGTTTTGGGCTCGGAAGGTCACCAAATGGAGTAGCCGATTTCGTTTGGGTGGGAAATTTCGCTTTCGACCGTCTCCAGGTCACCCCACTAATCACCTGGATCGGTCAAAAATTAGCGTCTGACCCTTTTCTGCCGCTGCGACTCAAACCCGTACAAAAGCAATGACTCCCCGAACATAAGGCGTGGCGAGCCGGCCACCATTAAACTTACCTGGCTGGGAGTTTCGCCGCGATCATGAAGGCGGCGGCTCCATGGTGAGGCTGATCCATTGCACTTTCGGATCGGTTGACCCGTGAGGCAACTTCGAGTTGAAGTTAGCCTACAGCTAAATTTTTGCGTGAGGGGCTGCGTTCGCGCGGCCCTGAAATCTCTTGAAAATCATGAATTTCTTTGAAATCGAGAAAATTTTGCTCGAAATCGGGATAATCGAGCTTTTCCAAAAACCTCAAAATCAGTTTTTTAACTGAAATCGACGAAAATTCGAGGCCGATTTTTACCAAAAGTCCCATTTCTGTGTGGTTCTGTCGAAATGTTGTTGGAAGCGGCGGAAACCGGCGTCTACGCCGCGTCTCGCGGCCTCCCCCGTATCGCGTCAGCGGTTGCCGGCCGCCATACCCTGGCGCCCAACAGACTATTCGGTTTAATTACCCAAGTTTGAGGTACTAAATACTTCCGACCCTGCGAATGTAGAGGTTGTTGAAATTTTGGAAAGCCCTTCCTTATGGGAGGGCAACAAATTCGAGAAATTGTGGAAATCTGCTCATTTCATGCTGTACATTTTCCGATGAAACTAGCTTTCCGCTGAAAATGCATGGAATTTTGTCCATTTCAGGTAGTTCCGGTCTACGTGAAAGCCTGTTTTTCGTAGTTTTCTCAAAATTTCAAGAACGTTTGCACGTTTCTTAACCCAAATTGCCAAGAATAACTATTTAACGTGCCCCGCAAAACCTCGAAAAACATGAAAATGTGTGAAAATTTTCAAAAAAAAAATCTGAAAAAAATGTTAAAAATTTAGTTATCCACAATTGCTCAGGAGAAAATTTTAACGTTGCCTGCAAATCCTGAAAATGCGAAAATTTTATGAAATTTTCATGAAAATCGAGAAAACATTTTCAAAAACCCGGTAAAACGAAAACATTCCAGACTGAAAATGTGATGAAACCTGATCAATTCAATCAAGTTGAAACATATTTTCAGGAAAAGTGACGAAAACGGTAGGATATCGCTAAAAATTTACAAAAATGACTTTTTCGATTTAGAGAATATAATAGTAAAATGGATTTCTGATTTTCTGTACCAAAAACCTTATCCTCTCCCAATCGGAAGGCGGAACTTCTTCGTTTTTTTTTTTTCATAAGTCCGGGGAAATTGCACTTTTTGCTCCAATGTAGCAAAAATCGGATAATTTTTCCAGCATCCAGGTTTACTTATATTTCAGTTAGACAAACAACATTCTTTCATTTAAGACTGCTATTTCAACTTCTCACCCCAATTCCGCTGAAAAAACATAGTTAAGTTGGAAAAAATCAGGCGATTTCTGTGTTTTTATAACGGCGAAAACACAACTTTCGATTTTTCTGGGAAAACAATTAAGTTTCATCGTATTAAAGAGCAAAAACATGTTTTGGGAGTTCTCGAAAGATGACATTATTTTTTAGTAAAAATAGAATCTTTTCAGGGAAAGTCATGTAATTTTTGGGGGTGGGCCGCTCCCGGCAATGGTGCAACGCCGGGCCGACCCTTGAGGTGAAGCTAGCAAGCCAGCTATCACCTCTAGTCTCAAAAATCGGTTAACCTTGTCTGCAGCGTTGTGCTACAGTATCGAAGGTTAATTCGATAAGAACGATTACTACACTTTGATCTTAGCCATTAGGCCGAGAAGCGATGTTGTGGTTAGGAATCCGGGCGCTAAGGCCTATTTCAGTGGTTGATCCCATACGGGTTTGACTTTCGGGTGTCTGACCTCCAGTCTCTCGCTTTCGCTGGCTTCCCGACTCTAGATCGGACGGGCGCGGCGCCCAAACACAAATCGCTTTATTATTATGCAATTGTTATGAGAATACAAAAAGAGGCCAAAAATGCAAAAGCCTACGGCACCCAGGATTCCCAAGCCGTCTCCGATCCAAGTACTAACTGGGCCCAACGTTGCTTGACTTGCCAGATCGGACGGGATGGCGTAGTTTCAACGTGGTATGGTCGTAAGCAAAGGCAATAGAATGCGGCGCGTGGACAATCCAGCGTCACGTTTCTTGCGGAAACGCTCACATTTTTATGATTTAGCGATGGAATACGTGAAATTAGACTATTTTCCATCTTTCCTGAAGATTTGGGCCGATTTGGTTGACTTTGACTCCGATGCCAGGAGCTGACTTGGGCGCGCGGCCATGGAAATGCCCGCCGCAGTCGAGAGCGGTTGGGCCCTGAAATCCAAATTTTCCACTTTCTTACCAAATTCGGCTAAAAATTTGGAACGCTTCACGAATTTGCGTGTCATCCTTGCGCAGGGGCCATGCTAATCTTCTCTGTATTGTTCCAATTTTAGTATATGTCCATTGGTATGAACGAGTTCCCGGGTTTTCGACTCGTTTATATAACCCCTACTCCGGCAATGGCCGAGTTTTTACGGGTTTCGTTTCGAAAAAGCGATGTTTGGCTTGATTTTCGAAAATCGCTTTGAATCTGGCACCCGTAAACTATCGACAACTCCAAAACCTTAAGGCCCAACCGCTTCCACCGACGACAGCTTTGCGCAGAGGCGATAACGTGACCCATGAAGCTCTGCTGAGGTGCGTTTATTGCTGGTTGAAAACTTTTCCCAATTGCCCGCGATGCCCCCTGAAACATGGGAGGTATACGCAATTTTTGTAAGCCCCACGGGGGCAAAAGACTCGAAAATGTTCCCCTTCCTTCGAATGGGGTTCCAAAATTTGACTGTCGCCGCAGTTCTGTTTAGAAACTGGGCGGAAACCATAGCGAACCTCACTAAGGCTTATGAAAAGCAACGATTCGGGGTCGGGAAAGGGTTAAGGCATTCGACGTATTCCGATTTCTTACGAGTGGGCGCGACGACTCGGCCAGGGCCACTTCCGGTCCTCCTCCGCCTTCAACCGCGAATATCTCGCTTCCCGTTGATTTTGACGAAAACTTCGAAAACGGAAAAGATTCTTAGAATTTTACGTAGATTTCAATTCTTTAGTCAAAACCTGGAATTTCCAAAACGTCTCATGAAGCGGTGGAAACTAGAGACTACCAAGCAGTCCGCCGCCCCACTCATATCGCCGCGGCTGGTGAGACCAGCCATAGTGCGGGGCATACAGTCCACTTTGGTTTAATTACCCAAGTTTGAGGTACTAAATAACTCCGACCCTACACGAAAATGTAGAGGTTGTCGAAATTTTGGAAAGCCTTTCCTTATGGAAGGGCAACAAATGAGGAAAAGTGGTGGAAATGGCCTGTTTTCACGTAGTTGAGGTCCACGTAAGTCTCACGTAAACTTCATTTTTGCATGAGAAATGACCGAATTTCACGGAAATCCGTACTTTTAACTAAATTCATTGTTTCCCGCTCTTTCGAGGGGATTCCAAAAAATGCATATTACTCATATGCGTCCACTTGCACGGAAATCTTTAGTAAAAGGCGAAAGATTTTCTCGTGAGAATGCAAGAGAACCAGAGATATTTTGAGTTTTGGGCTCGGAAGGTCACCAAATGGAGTAGCCGATTTCGTTTGGGTGGGAAATTTCGCTTTCGACCGTCTCCAGGTCACCCCACTAATCACCTGGATCGGTCAAAAATTAGCGTCTGACCCTTTTCTGCCGCTGCGACTCAAACCCGTACAAAAGCAATGACTCCCCGAACATAAGGCGTGGCGAGCCGGCCACCATTAAACTTACCTGGCTGGGAGTTTCGCCGCGATCATGAAGGCGGCGGCTCCATGGTGAGGCTGATCCATTGCACTTTCGGATCGGTTGACCCGTGAGGCAACTTCGAGTTGAAGTTAGCCTACAGCTAAATTTTTGCGTGAGGGGCTGCGTTCGCGCGGCCCTGAAATCTCTTGAAAATCATGAATTTCTTTGAAATCGAGAAAATTTTGCTCGAAATCGGGATAATCGAGCTTTTCCAAAAACCTCAAAATCAGTTTTTTAACTGAAATTCAAAAAACATGAAAATGTGTGAAAATTTTCAAAAAAAAAATCTGAAAAAAATGTTAAAAATTTAGTTATCCACAATTGCTCAGGAGAAAATTTTAACGTTGCCTGCAAATCCTGAAAATGCGAAAATTTTATGAAATTTTCATGAAAATCGAGAAAACATTTTCAAAAACCCGGTAAAACGAAAACATTCCAGACTGAAAATGTGATGAAACCTGATCAATTCAATCAAGTTGAAACATATTTTCAGGAAAAGTGACGAAAACGGTAGGATATCGCTAAAAAATTACAAAAATGACTTTTTCGATTTAGAGAATATAATAGTAAAACTGATTCTATATGAAATTTCGAAATTCGACTTCCAAAAATTCAAAATTTTCAACATTTATCTTATTCAAGCAATCACTCTGATTTTCTGTACTTAAAAGCTTCTATTGTTGATCCGGCGTCAGCAATGTTATTTTTTTTTTATACGTCCGGGGAAATTGCACTATTTGCTCCAATGTAGCTAAAATCGGAAAATTTTTCGAGCGTCCAGGTTTACTTATATTGCAGTTAGACAAACAATATTCTTTAATTTAAGACTGCTAATTCCACTTCTCACCCCAATGCCGCTGAAAAAACATAGTTAAGTTGGAAAAAATCAGGCGATTTCTGTGTTTTTATAACGGCGAAAACACAACTTTCGATTTTTCTGTTCAAACAATTAGGTTTGATCGTATTAAAGAGCAAAAACATGTTTTGGGAGTTCTCGAAAGATGACATTATTTTTTTGTAAAAATTGAATCTTTTTTTGGGGGTGGGCCGCTCCCGGCAATGGTGCAACGCCGGGCCGACCCTTGAGGTGAAGCTAGCAAGCCAGCTATCACCTCTAGTCTCAAAAATCGGTTAACCTTGTCTGCAGCGTTGTGCTACAGTATCGAAGGTTAATTCGATAAGAACGATTAGACGAGCCTGGGGTGTCCACCGCGCGGGTAGTTTTGCATCTACCTTTGCGGGACAGGCCTAGAGCTGATACTCATAGCCTTTGATAAGATTAAGTCTCTAGTTGAACTAGATTGTAAGGGCCGGAGGTGTCCAACATTCGCCAGTGTCCCCTGCACTTCAGGCGATGCTCGTTTTGTCACTCACTAGGCCAGAGTTCCCATTCTGAAGTTTCTAAGTGCTCAGGTGGACGGCTTTTGCGCAGCCCAGTGCTACATACTCGGGGTGTTCAGAGTTTATCTGGTTAGGTTTTATGACTTTCCAATGTGTCCGTGCCTGGCCCTAGCTGGTCACCTATAGGCTGCATCTTTTTGGTTTGGTGAAGAATTCGCGCTATTAGTGTTCCCGCCATGTTTGGGATAAGTAGGACAGATTGGTGTATTCCCAGCGTTTAACCGGTATTGTTATTCCGTTACCTGTTAAGGGAAGGGGTGTTTTCGAGACAAGAAGATAGAACAGCGGACTTCTTTTAGTCAGATGACCTTCCCTAACTCTGTCTCTCCCTCTCATCCATCACTCACCCCATTTAAGACTGTTTAAAACATAGACTGGTTTATTCCAAGTAACAAAGCAAGACTAGCCGTATAGGGTTGCGGGGTTTTAGAAGGACTTCAGGTGATGAGGGGGCTGCTGATGCTCTTCTCGACGCTGCTCATCATTGACTCCACGACAGCAGCGACTTCAGGCAACGAACCCTTTTCCTGAAACGAGGGTTTTATACGATTTTCTCCCCAACTGCCCACCTTTTCCATCCAAGACAGGGGGACCTCGGCCTTCATCTGTGTCACGTCCAGCGGGGCGAAGTTTGTCTCATTGGCTTTTTCGAGGCAGACTTTCAGTCCATTCATGTCCAGACGGCCCTTGTCACCCATTTCCACATTTGCAATGTACGCCGGGGACGGCTTTCCTTGCTCGTATGCATAGATGAGGAGAGGGGGGTTCGGCATGCACGCCTTGACTCTTTCAATATCAATCCAGTCCCTGATGACCGCCACTCTGTGGAACTGGCTGTCGGGGAAGTTCTTGTCGAAGGAGAAAGCGTTTTTGGCAAACTGAAAAGTAGGGGGTTGGGAGGTTTCTGAAAGAAGGTTACCTGGATGCCTTTGCCGGCCAACTGCATGGTGCCGACGTAGCACTGCTTAGGGATGAAAACAGCCAGGTTCTTGCTTATGACCACAGGATTGGCCATCTGCTTCACAGGGTCTTCCTTCTTCCTCTTCGCGACAGGACCTTCGCCAGATTCAGCCTTCCTCTAAAAAATTGAGTTATGCCAGATTGGGACCTGTCTCTCCTCCTCTCTCTCACTCTTACCTTGCGCTCAGCCTTCTTCTTGGCTTCCAAAACGGCGTCCGCCTTGTGTTTTCCCATGGCGTCACGGGCAACGGCGCTTCTTGCGGCCCTTGATTCGGTCAGCATGAGGCGGTCCAAGACAGTCGACGGGACCAGGGGGTTGAGGGGGATACCTTGAAGTCCCAGATCACGAGCGAGGACCTAGAGGTAGAGCATTAGTAACCATGAAATTCCATTCTGAGCTTTGCCTTTAACAAAGAGTTCCCACTTGTCTTTCCACCGCGTGGTACTCGTCGCAGAGGGCGGAGATGTGAGAGAGCAACGAAGCCAATCCAGGCAGTCCCCTTCTGGCTAAGTTCACGAACGTAGTCGACAGGATGCTCTCCTCGATTGGCATTCTGAAAGGAGATCATTGGCAACTAGAAATTGCGTGACGAGAGTGAAGAGACAAAATGCACAACCGGGGTAAACAAGGGGCGGTGAGATTTCTCTTCAGCACAAGACAGCAACTTTAGTATCTTGGACACCTGCTCTTCTTCTTTTTGAGCAGGGGCGCCAACCGATCCTTGTTTAGGTTATCTCCTTAGTGGGGATTACTCAGAAGTCAAGGATCTCTGTACGCAGATACTTTGGACTAGGTTCAGCCTTGTCCGAGTAAGTCGGAAGTCAAGGCAACCATAGCCATTAGAATCGGGTATAAGCCCTGTCTGGACTTGGCCTTTAACGGACCAAGTCCCGAAGTCAGCACCCTCCTGGGGTAGGCCTACCTGCCACCTTGTCCAGGCCAGGTCCTTAGCGTACTAGACCCAGAAGTCAAGGTACCTAGAGGTCCCATTTTGTTGTGTTTGGTTCCTACACTTCCCCAGTCTTGTCCAGAGATCATCCGTAACGGATTCTCACCGAAAGTCAAGATCGGTTTCATTTAGTACCTCAAACTTGGGTAATTAAACCGACTTCGAGGGTCCCTAGGCTGCTATGCTAAACGGCAATGCCCGATTCGCTACGGCGGAGGCCGAGGTATCCCGGCCTCTGTCCGGTTTTAACTATCGAGGGGCCACCCAAGGGTCAGTTTCTATCCCTTACCTACCTCGTTCAGAGCTAGCCCTTAATTGGACTGGGTCCGAAAGTCGAGGCATCTCCCCCTTGCGTCTTGTCCATGCCTAGCCCTTTGCGGACTAAGCACAGAAGTCAAGACACCCGAGGGCATGATGACGTGAGCTGGACACGTCGTTTTTTCCAAGTCTTGTCCGGACATAGTCCTTAGCGGACTCTGCCCAGAAGTCAAGACCCGTTAAAACGAGTGCCAGAACTCGCTCAGGATATCGAAGGTTAATTCGATAAGAGCGATTAGGCGAGCCTGGGTCTGTCACCTGACGACTCTGCAAGCAAGCTTGCATTGTCCGGGACCACTTTCGGAAAACGGTTGATACCGCTTTCCTTATTATGAAGTCAGAGTCTCAGAGGATTGTTTTGACAGTAGGTGAGTGACTTTTGGATTGATTTTTGCCCAGCAGACCTCTCACCTGCTCAATCCTCTTCGATTCTCTATCCACACTTCTCCAGGAAACTTCCACACCTTTCGGCATGTTACCCGCCAGGGTTCTTGAGGAAAATTTTTAGACGCCTAGTTTGCATTGGATAGGTGCTCCCTAGAGGTCTATTGCAAGTCCAGTCCGTTAATCCGCCGAGTCCAAATCCAGTCCGTTCCCATGTGTCCTCTTCAAAAGTCCATCTCGGCTTGCGAGGTGAATATTGGAGGGGGATCGGGTGGACGGGCTTTCGGAGGTCGCAGACAGTCCTTGCTGATCACCTTGTAGTTGTCCCCATGAATGTGCTTCCAGAAGATGTTCTTGCTGTGCTCAATCACGGATGTACTACAGGCGATCGCTAAGGCGTTTATGCTTCTCTTGCCCTTGATGCCTAGAGCTCTTAGAGACGCGTCGTTTTCGTTTTCGTGTCTCCAGGATTCGAGAGAACCGACCACGACTGGTTCTATGGTAACTTTGTACCCCTTCTGTTTGTAGAAGTCCTGAACGGTACGGTACTTGTTTACCTTCTCCTCTACTTTCCTGTCAAACGCCTTTTTCCCAAGTTCCAAGGTACATGCTATATCGGATATAACAGCACTCTTAGTCTTGTGATTCAACAGTAGTATGTCTGTGCGTTGTTGGTTGAGATCGGTTTCCCTATCAATCATCAGCTCCCAGTCTTTTGAGGATTTTGAACATTTACGGATACCGTCCACTACATGGGCCAGTACCGTGTTGTGCCTGTCCGTGACCATTGAACCGAGCGTGTATTTGCAACTGTTCAGGACATGAACGAGGTCTTCTTTGTTGGCCCCGCACCTTCTGCATGCCTGGCAATTCCCCTTCTTGTAGGAGTTGGAGATACTGCCATTCAAGCATACTTGGTCAAGGCGGGCTCGGTGTATGAAGGTGTGAGCGGAGAAGGATAGTTGTCCTCCTGTTTTGACAAAGGAGTTGTTTCTTTTGTCTCCCGCTACTGCCATCATAATGTTTCCGGCCCGAAGTTTCGGGATTGTTTTAGCGTAAAGTCCTTTGTCTACTTCGTTTTTCAGCTTTCGACTGAGGCCTTTCGCTAACTCAGTATATTCCGTGCATCTTCCGATGACCTTTCCGTCCTCCGTAAGATCCTTCCGGTTTATTCTGAGTCCAATTCCGCCGTTTAGCTCGTAGAATTCAACACCCTCAAGCGGATGTTCATTATTCTTCGATAGGTGCCTCACAGCTTCCCTAATTCTTCCAAAGATGGTGTTTGTGCAACCATTGGTGCGAACAGGGTCTATAGCATTCAGAAACGCACACATCTGCTCAATGCTTGGATTTGGAGCTTTGTAGTAGATGGATGTTGCCTCTCTAAGGTACTGCATATAGAACCCTTTCAGGAGTTTGTCCTGAGACCACATTTTCTTCAGGAAACCGAGTATAGAGCTAACCATTATGGTTGTCTTGATGTCGGTGCATCCAAGGCCACCCAACTCAACTGGTGTTTCGCAGTAGGCGTTGGGCGGTCCTTTTACCGGAAGTCCATGTGCTGTTTAAATACCTGCTCTTACTGCTGCTGCTAATTTATCAACCTCCGCTAGTGGCGGGTTTGCGTTTATTCCAACATGCCCTAGTTGAGGTATGATAAATTGCATGATAGCGTCGCGTTTATAAAACGCTGGGAGTCTCGAGGCGTTGAGCGTTGAGATAGACTTTGTCATGCTTTCAAAGAGTTCTTTCTCGCTCATTCTGGACAGTGCGCCCATTTTTACCCCTAGGTATTTGTAGTGATCTTCCTCCCCTAGTGCCGCCAATTTGCTCCCCCCTAAGGGTGGCCGTGTCTTTTTTCACAACTCCCTTATGGATGCATAGTGTGGCGCACTTCCTAGGTTTGAAGATCAAGTTGAGGTCTTTCGCCGCGGCATCAAGGCGGTCTAGAGCTCTCTGAAGGTCCGACATGTCCTGTGCTATGATGGTCATGTCGTCCGCAAACGCCAACAGTTTCAGGTCTGTCCCTAGTATGTGAACTCCCTGATTATGTTGGGTGTGATTCCTCACAAGGTACTCCAGGCAGATATTGAACAAGGTGGGACTTATGGGGTCCCCTTGTCTAACCCCTGCTTGGACTTTGACATTGTTTGTGACCGTTCCTTGAGTTTTTACTCTCATTGTGCTGCCCTTGTAGAGGTCAGCAACAATGGCGATGAAGTCATCGGGAAGTCCGAATACCTTCAGCGCGTGAGTGATAAGCTCATGGGGCACTGACCCGAAAGCATTGGTTAGATCCAGCCATGCAATTGCAATGTCACCCTTGACGAGTTTTGTGTAGTCAATAGCGGTTCTAAGCATTCCTATGCTCTCTCCGCACCCGTCCCTAGATTGGAAACCCCTCTGCTCATAGCTGAGGAGACCCTGAATCCTCTTTAGTCGATTGCTTCAGAAACTTGTTTAGAGTTTGTAGAGTGTGGCAATCATACTAATGGGTCTCCAGTTGGTGATGTCAGCGGTGTCTCTCCCTTTGTGGATTAGTATCACCTCTGCTTCTTTCCAGTGACTAGGAATTCTCTTCAGTCTTTTAAGCTCGTTAAAAAGTTCCCGTAACACTTCTGTGGGGATTTTGTCAAATTGTTTATACCTGACTCCATCCACCCCAGGAGCCGTGTCCTTTGCCTTTTTTAAGACTTTTTTGATCTCCTCAACGCTGAAGTCGTCCAGAAAGCCAAGCGGTACCTCAACGGGAGAGATATGCTTAGCTTCTCTGTCCATATCCTCCAACTTTGTGTTAGGAGCGACCGAAGTGTCCCTAAAGTGTTTCTCCACAATAGGGGGGTCTATTTGACAGATTTCGTGTGTTTTGCCCATTATCGCCGAGAAGGTACGGGATCTGTGTTTTGCGTACCAGCTGGCGATAGTCTTCCTGCACTGCAGGTTTATTTTTTGGGCTTTTCTGCGGTTTTTTTGAGACCTCGGTTTGACCTGAGTTGCCATCTCCCCTTTTTCTGGAAGTGGAGGTGGATACCTGTCAAATACCTGGTCCCTTTGGCATGTGTCTCCCATGCCCTCGAAGTAAGTAGCTGCAGCCAGCTGTGTGGCGATCCACTCCAGTCGGGCGAAGTGCTTTTCCTTTCGGTAGTAGCTGTCCATCTCCCGCCTGAACCACTGTTGCATATCTACTTTGCCGCATCTCCGAATAGGTGAACCGTCAGGTTCAAACTTTGCTGGTTTTGATGGTGTGTCCGGGGGGTCCATGTTCCCCCAAGCCTCACATTCCACTTCTAACTCCAACTGAGGAATCCTCGCACTGGAAAAAGTTTCCAGGTTCGGATTCCTCTCAATCTGATTGAGTAATCGGATCCGAAACATATCTACCTCCTCTTGGCTGTAGGATGGTTCGGACCCTTTGAGGATACACTCCGCCGTTAAGCAGAGGTGTACACCGCAATTGAAGTTGTCAGTTTGTTTCGGTCCATACCCATTCTGTTGCTTAATTGTCAGTGAGAGCCAATCAGCGAAGCCCTGTACTTCGGGCGGGATTTCTCCCCTTAGAGAATCGAACAGGTCAATCCTCTTACTGTGGCTTTTAATCCAAAGAAGCATCCAGTGTTCCTGGATACATACCGGGAATATTACCTCCTTATCCCTTAGTTGATCCTCAAGCTGGAAGCGAGTGGACCAGGCCGTTGGCGTCAGCCCTGACACGGCGCTGGGAATCCCTTTCAGGAATTCGTCAACAAGGTCGGAGCAAAACCAGGCTGCCCTACCAGATTTTTCATGCAGGCAGGATATGTCTATCCTTCGTTTTCTGGGAGGCAGAGGTGTGTCATCTGCATCCCAAAGAGAAACAACGGGTAGACGAGATTTCCTCTTCCCAGAAAACAGATTTCTAGCTGAAGTTTTTCTGTTAGCTGGGAAGGGGGTCTCCCTTACCTCTTCCAGTACTGCCAAACCCGGCGGAGTTACCTTAATGGTGGTGTTGTCCACTTTCTTGCAGCTGCTGAGTTTGATTGCACTGAGGGTTTTTACCACGGAGCGTGTCTGTGGCCGAGCCTCCAAGGCGGAGATTTCGTCCTTGGTAGGAGTTGCCTCCTTCCTTAGTACACACGATTTCTCATGATTAACCCTACTGAGGTTTCTCCCGAAGGCTTCACCGCACCCGAAGGAGCAAGGGAAGTTTTTGGGAAGCAACCCAGGAACAGGCATGCGCGTGATGTTTACGTTTTCGGCTAAAAATTTAGAACGCTTCACGAATTTGAGTGTCATCCTTGCGCAGGGGCCATGCTAATTTTCTCTGTATTGTTCCAATTTTAGTATATGTCCATTGGTATGAACGAGTTCCCGGGTTTTTGACTCGTTTATATAACCCCTACTCCGGCGGTGGCAGTATAAATTTCACAACGTAAACACAGCAACACACCTCAATGGCTAGTAGTGAATGAATTGTGGAGCTTCGAATGTTGATGGCTGCCAAGCCAGTTGGTGCTGCAAGTAAAACAGCCGGTCTGCATGCACGTGAATCGGGTGTTGAGTATTCAAGAGTGAGAGCGTCGGCAAGGGCGTTGATCAAAAAGGTTTTGCCTGTCCCAGCTGTTCCACTGATGAAGTACTGGAAGTTATCCACTCGCTTGCTGGTCACACTTTCCTGAAATACCTGTGTTGTTTTTAATACCTATATGACACTACCTCTTCTTGGGTGTTGATCTTTGCCATTATTTCGTCGAAGACCTCTTTCAGAATGGTATTCATTCCTCCCAAATTCTTCTTGTGTTCTTCGGTGTTCACATCTCGATCGTATACAGCAAGCTCATCTTCTACCTCTTCATCGATGTGTAGTGCTTTTATTGCTTCTCGAATTAGTTGACGACGACGGGTGCGATTGGCATCTTCTTTTTTCAGGAGACGTACATTTTTGGTGTACTTGACAATATCATCGCGAGCTCTTTCCTGAAAAAATGTGTTTTAACAACCAAGTTTTTTTTACAAACAGGCAAGTCGTTGAAAAACGCCGAGAAGCATTGCTCTGATACGCCGCTGGAAATGTCGGCACCAGAAGACTTTGCAATAAATTCGTGGATGTTGCTTTTGTTTACTGCTGTTCCATAAACTGTAGCGTACAGATCATGAATTTTCTCCCAGTCTTTCTCAGCAGGATTAAGAGTAAGAAACCACGTAGGAGGTCCGAATAGTTCGATATGAGCTCTTAAGTCCAGTTTGACCTTGTTCCAGTACGGGGTAAATCCTCTCAGCGTAGCGAAAATAGAAGTGACAGACAATGATGAGAATTTGGCATCCTCCAACTTTGTTTTCAATGTAGCTGCACTGGTATTTCTTGTTATCCTTGCTTGATTTGCTAGCGTATCCTTCAGGTCCTACAAAACAAATTAAACACATGTTGTAATAAATTATTACCGTTTGCATTCGATGTGCAAATTGATATGATATCCAATGAACGTTGTTGCCAAATCTGCGATCAATGTGAAGAAGACGACTTCTTACATATTTAGCAAGATCAATTTTTCTTGGTCTTTTTTCCCAATGGAGTCCGAACGATCCAGTAGGATATAGGTTGGGAAAGCAGCGAACCTCGACGTTGGGCTCGGTGATAGCCAAAGGGTGGTACTTGTTAGCCTGAAAGAGAAAAATTACTAAAAAACTGGGAAATCAAATGACCTTCAACAAATAGTGATCTACCGCTAGACCGGGCCTATCATCGTACGGTTCATTGTCTTTCCTTATCAAGTCCACTTTTTCATTCTAAATCAAGTAAGTTTTATTTATTTTGTGTTGTTCACCTTTGCAAAGAAAATTTCTTTGTTTTCCGAAAACTGAAAGTTTCGGTGAATTTTTATTTTGCATAAAACGGATTCCGCGCTTTCAACCAGTCTAAAGCCTTTAGGACTTTGGGTAAGTTCACAATTTTAGTGTGTCCGAAACGAGTTGCAACCTGTAAAAAGTTTCGTTTGAATGTTTTGTGCAAATTAATTGAATTTGCATGTTGGAAGCTGATGGTAAAGTTTCAGCTACGTGGCTCATAGTGTTATCAAGAGGTACAGGCAATAGAACCATCGGACCAGTAGTGGCTCTAAGATTGGTTGACCGGCCATCGATTTTTCGTAACTGAACAATGCTTTGAACAGGTCGAACTAGTTGCGTCAAAGATTATTCAACCCAATTGTTCTTTTTCAACTCTTCGGGAATGTCGTCCAAGCCCATTTCATTCACTTCGGCAGCCAATGGGATTCTGAAAAAATTACTGGTGAAAGAATGCTTTTTTTTCTAAATTCACTTTTGGCAGCATATATCTCTCCAGCAAGCTTCACAGACTTGATAAATTTCTTGTC